>LR738712.1:69756468-69811299 GCA_902687465.1 Secale cereale
CGAGTTGGTTCCTCCGCGCACGGGTTTTCCATACAAAGTGCGGTCGTTCAAGGAAGATAACTTAGAAATTTAAAAATTTGATTGCTCAAACTTTGGCAACTTAGCTTTTCTGTTGTTTACTTCCCGGCAAGGCGCAACTTTCTTGAACGGCGCTTGGTCCATACCACTGTCTTCTCCTCCCCCCCCCCCCGGCAAACTTGTGCGCGAGGGGACCTTCCTTTCCTCGAGAAAAAAGAAAGAAGAGAAAATACAGATATGGGGCCTTAAGGCTCGTTATTGCTTACCGGGGGTAGGTGCTGCACAAAGTGTCAGGTAACTCATGCAAAAGGATAGAAAGCATAAAATTGACGAGATGTGTGGAGCACATGAGCTTTACTTATGCATGGGGTCTGTGCCCGGCTTTGTACAAAGGATTACATGCAACAGCGGCAAGACTTGTACAAAAGGTGGTTACCGGAGCGGGTCGCGGCAACCGCGCCTTACGGGTAAAACTTACGAAGATGCTCAATGTTCCAGGAGTTGCTCACCGGAAAGCCATCTTCGGTCTCAAGGCGGACAGCGCTGGGCCTAGTGACTCGTTTCACCCGGTAAGGGCCTTCCCACTTCGGCGTCAACTTGTTGGAATTCTTAGCGGACTGAATGCGCCGAAGAACAAGGTTGCCTTCCTCGAGACTTCTGGCGTTAACTTTGCGGCTATGGTAGCGGCGCAAAGCTTGCTGGTATCGAGCAGCTCGTACAGCAGCCTGAAGACGGTCTTCCTCAAGGAGCAGCGCGTCATCTTGTCGCAACTGCTCTTGCTCAAGCTCATCATAAGCGAGCACTCGAGGTGACCCGTATACGAGTTCCGTGGGGAGAACTACCTCTGCTCCATAGACTAGAGCGAAAGGTGTCTGTCCAGTGGCTCGATTTGGCGTCGTCCTGATCGACCAAAGAGCCGCCGGCAGCTCCTCGATCCAGTTTCTTCCGCACTTGTGCAGCCTGTCGAAAGTTCTGGTCTTGAGTCCACGCAGCACTTCAGCATTTGCCCTCTTTGCTTGACCGTTGCTCCTCGGGTGAGCAACAGAAGCGAAGCAGACCTTGGCGCCAAGATCTTGGACATATTGCATGAAGGTGCGGCTCGTGAATTGCGTACCGTTGTCGGTGATGATCCTGTTAGGGATCCCGAAGCGGCAAACAATCGACCTGAAGAACTTGACTGCTGACTGTGCGGTTACCTTCCTCACTGGTTCCACTTCCGGCCACTTTGTGAACTTGTCGATTGCAACGTACAAGTACTCAAAGCCCCCGGCTGCGCGGGGAAAAGGGTCGAGGATGTCGAGCCCCCAGACCGAAAATGGCCAAGATAAAGGGATCGTCTAGAGAGCTTGAGCTGGCTGGTGTATCTGCTTGGAATGGAACTGGCACGCTTCACACTTGGTTACTTGTGCAGTTGCATCCTGGAGGGCTTCCGGCCAAAAGAATCCTTGCCGGAATGCTTTGCCGGCAAGTGCTCTTGCGCCAATGTGGTGACCACATATGCCTCCATGTATCTCTGCCAACAGCTTTTGTCCATCTTCCCGGGGAATACACTTCAATTTCACACCGTCGAGTCTTCTTCTGCACAGTATGTTGTCAACAAACTGGTACATACTTGACTGCGGGGCTACTCTTTCCGCTTCTTCTTGCTCTTTGGGAAGTTCTCCTGTCTGAAGGAAACGGACAATCTGCTACGCCCATGCTGGAGCCTGCGGCTCGACAACAAGGACTAAAGGCACATCTGCTGCTGCGGGAACATCCGCTTCTACGGCGAGAACCTGCGGCTCAGCCGGAGCTTGATGTTCCCCGGCAAGCTTGCCGGAGCAAAACTTGTCGGGAGTGTTTGCTTCAACGGAACAAACCCTGGGGCTTGCCGGAGCAGACTGCTCCTCAGCACTCTTGGTGTTGATTTTGGGGACCTTCTTGGCGACGGCTTCGTTAAGCTCTGCCGGAAAATAGTCGCCAGAAATCAACTTCCTCTTCTTGCTCTGTCCAGTCGATGGTGTTACGGACGGCTGAGTCAGCTTGAGCACAAAGATCCCTGGTTCCACAGGTAATTTAAGTGCGGCGCACTTTGACAGGCCATCGGCGATGTCGTTTTGAGCTCTCGGAACATGCTCCATCTATAGGCCGTCAAAGTGTTCTTCAAGCTTCCTCACTTCGTCGACGTAGGCTTCCATCAACGGACTCTAATAATTCTTGTTTACTTGGCGGACGACAAGCTGCGAGTCACCCCTGACAATCAGCTTCTTAATCCCAAGGTCTGCCACGATCCTGAGACCGGCAAGCAACCCTTCATACTCTGCAGTATTGTTTGTCGCTTGCTCCTTGGGAAAGTGCATTTGGACTACGTACTTGAGGTGCTCTCTGGTGGGTGCGATAAGCAACACGCCAGCACCGGCGCCTTGCAGCGAGAAGGCACCATCGAAGTACATCAGCCACTCTTTGCTTGCTTCCTTGACAGGGATGCTCGTTTCTGGAATTTCTTCATCTAGTTGGCATCCATTCTGCTATGAATTCTGCCAATGCTCTGCTTTGGATAGTCGAAGTGCTTTCAAACTTGAGGCCAAAGCTTGACAGTTCCAGTGCCCACTCAACAATCCTGCCTGTTGCTTCTGGATTCTGCAGTATCCTCTTCAGCGGAAAGCGAGTGACCACTGTGATCTCATGTGCTTGGAAGTAATGGCGCAGCTTTCTCGAGGCCATGAGGAGGCCGAAAAGCAATTTCTGCACACCAGAGTACCTTGACCTAGCCCCCTGCAGAAGGGAGCTGACAAAGTAAACTGGGCGCTGCACCATCTTCTTCCGTATCTCTTCGCACTCCTGCGCAGATCCATCTTTGTCGGGACCAGAGCTCGTCGGGGAAGCCCTTTGCTTGTCGCCGGATGTGCTTGCCGCGGTTGCTGGCTCATCGTCTGCCTCCCTCTCCGCTACTAACGCAGCACTAACCACTTGATTGGTTGCCGCTAGATACAGCAGCAACTTCTCTTGTGGCTTAGGTGCGACAAGTATTGGAGTGGAGGACAGGTACCTCTTCAAGTCTTGTAGCGCAGCCTCCGCTTCCGGAGTCCATTTCATTGGACCTGCCTTTTTCAAAATTTTGAAAAACGGCAGGGCGCGCTTAGCAAACTTAGAGATAAACCTGCTGAGAGCAGCCACGCAACCGGCAAGTCTCCGTACATCCTTGACGCGCTTCGGTGCTTCAATTTGCTCAATGGCCTTGATCTTGTCGGGATTGGCTTCAATTCCCCTCTGAGACACGAAGAACCCGAGAAGCTTGCCGGAAGGGACTCCAAACACACACTTCTCGGGGTTGAGCTTGAGCTGGATCTTGCGCAGATTTGCAAAGGTTTCCTCCAGATCTTGGATCAGGGTTGTCCTGTCCTTGCTTTTGACCACTATGTCATCCATGTAGGCTTCCACATTTCTGTGAATTTGTGGCTCAAAAGCTGTATGGACTACCCTTGCGAATGTTGAACCAGCATTCTTCAAACCAAAAGGCATGCGTATGAAGCAGTACGTGCCACATGGAGTGATGAATGCGGTCTTCTCCTCATCATCTTCAGCCATGAAGATCTGATGGTATCCTGAGTATGCGTCAAGAAATGAAAGCAAGTCACATCCGGCCGTGGAGTCAACAATCTGGTCAATGCGCGGCAAGGGAAATGGGTCTTTGGGACAAGCTTTATTGACATCGGTAAAGTCGATACAAAGCCTCCATTTCCCGTTTGCCTTGCGCACGACTACAGGATTGGCCAACCACGTAGGATGGAGCACTCCTCTGACAAGGCCTGCTGCTTCCAACTTCTTGATTTCTTCTGCGATGAATTCTTGGCGCTCCACTGCTTGTTTCCTGACTTTCTGCTTGACGGGCCGTGCATGAGGACAAACGGCAAGCTTGTGCTCAATTACTTTCCTGGGAACACCGGGGATGTCAGACGGTTGCCATGCAAACACGTCGACGTTCGCCCGTAGGAAAGCAACGAGCGCGCTTTCCTATTTAGGGTCAAGTGTGGCACTGATGGTGAAGGTACCACCAGTGCCGTTCTCCTTGGCGGACACCTTCTTGGTTTCTGGCGGAGCTGCCATTGTCTTCTTACACTTGCCGGTGGAGCTCGATGGTGCGTTCTCAACGGTAGCGCAGCACTCCGAAGAGGTGCGCTTGCCGGAGTGGGCATCAGAGCTCTTACCGGACTTGGTCTTCTTCTTCCCCCCGGGAGCTTCACGACAAGTGTCTTGCGTTCTGTTGCGGCTGCTGCTTCCCGGTAGATCTTGTCGGCGCAGATAAGAGCATCCTTCTTGTCTCCAGGGACAGAGATGACGCTTATCGGGCCTGGCATCTTCAGCATGTTGCATGCATAGTGGGAGGCTGCCATGAACTTGGCGAGAGATGGACGGCCAAGTATCCCATTGTAAGGCAATGGAAAATCGGCAGCGTCAAAAGTAACCCTCTCAGTCCTGAAGTTCAGCTCGCCGCCAAATGTCACTGGCAGCGTAATCTTCCCCTTCGGCTTGCTCCTTCCCGGGTTGATTCCTTGGAACGTACCGGTCTCTTCGAGCTCGCTGTCAGGGATCTGGAGTTTGTGGAGCACAGCGGAGGAGATCAGGTTCAAGCCGGCCCCGCCGTCAACTAGCATCTTAGTGACCTTGAGGTTGCGGATAGTTAGTGAAACCAACATCGGCAAGCACCCGACCACAGTTGTGCGATCAGGGTGGTCCTCAATATCAAAGATGATAGGCGTGCTGGACCATTTCAGAAGCTTGCGCGATTCGACAGGTGGTTCTGCCGCATTGACTTCCCGCACCCACTGTTTGAGTTGGCGGTGTGAAGTGTGCAGAGAAGCACCGCCGTCAACGCACAAGACCTCTGTGGCTTTCTGGAACTCCTGCTCACTGGTCTCAACATCATCCACGTCTTCGTCTTCGTCGTCGTCTTCATCCTTGTCGCGGCCGCGGGGAGGTCTGTCTCCTTGCCGCTGCTTGGCCTTGCCGCGGCGTCCTCCCCGGTCGTTGAATGGCCGCTTCTTGCCAGATCCTCCATCACCTCCTTGGGCCTTCTCCTTGTCGCGCCGCTCGTATTCAGCCTTCTGCTGCTCAACAAGCTGCTCGACTCTCTTGCAGTTCTGGAGGTCATGACCCTTGGTGCGGTGGATCTTGCAGTACTGCTTGTCGGTGCCGTCCTGCTTGTCGGCGGCCGCCACAGCCTGGCAGTTGGTGCATGCGGCAGTCTCCTTGCCGGAGCTACCAACTCTGGCTTTCTCGGCGCCACCTCCGTTGCCGGACTTCTCAATGACTAGCACGTCTTTATTTTTCTTCTTCCTGTTGTTCCGCCGCCGGTTCTTCTTTGCCGGGGCGGCATCCTCACTGTTAGATCCCCCTGCTCCTGTATCCTCTCCGGGGAGTTTCCTCCCCTCCTCAGCACGTGCACACTTGTCGGCCAGGGCATATAGCTCACTGACGTCTCTGATCTTACACATCGCCATCTCCTCCCTCATCCTGCGGTTACGCACGTTCTGATGGAACGCGCTGATAACCGCGGCAGGGTGGACGTCTGGGATGTTGTGTTGTACACGGCTGAATCTCTGGATGTACTTGCGCAGGGGCTCTCCTTCCTTCTGGGCGAGCTGGTGAAGGTCACTCTCTTGGCCATGGGGTTTGTGGCCGCCTGTGAAGGCGCCGACAAACTAATGGCACAGGTCTGCCCAAGAAGATATGGAGTTGTCCGGCAAGTGCATGAGCCAGGATCTGACGTTGGGTTTGAGTGCCAGCGGGAAGTAGTTGGCGAGGATCTTGTCGTCTCACCCCCCGGCAGCTTGCACCGCGATGGTGTAGATGCTGAGGAACTCCGACGGATGCGTCTTGCCGTCGTACTTCTCCGGTACATCTGGCTTGAAATTCTTCATGCTGGGCCACTGGACTTGCCGCATCTCACGAGTGAATGCAGGACAACCTACCGCGTACGGCAAGTCGCCTGGTCCCCCTGGCGCATGCATGTCGACAGCGGGCCCAGCGTGCTGGTCTGATTGACGCCGCGCTTCTCTTCGTCGCTCGATGCGAGTACAAGCGTCCTCTTGTTGTCGATCTTGAAGAACTTGGCGCTGATCGCGGCGAGCTCGTGGATCCGACGACGCGGTGGAATCGCTGTCGAGGTTGATCCGGCGAGTCGGCGATCTTGGCCTTCGGGGTGGAGAGTGCACGGTGGTTGCACCCCCACCGGTCTTGTCGCCATCGGCCCGCGCCTGGCTGATTTGCCGCGGCTACGACGTGCTCGGCTGCCGCGGAGTGTCGCCGTTGGCGAAGGCGATGAGACTCTGAATGGTGGCCCTCCAGTCGTCGGCCTTGTCTGCCGCTGGAGGGAAGTCTAGGAGCAGTTGAGCTCGTGCCAGAGCTTCTGCTGGAGTGGCGGGTAGCGGTGGCGAACGGTGCGAGGAGCGGGACATGCTCGGACTTCTAACTAAGTTAGAAGGAGCAGTATCCCGTCCAGGCGACCGTGCCTTGCTCGTGCCGGCATGTTGGCGTGTATACTGGTCTTGAGCATCCCGAGATCCGCCAGCTCGATCTTGGTTCAGCAAGCGTATGGTGCCGTGAGTACCATGATGCTGCTGGTCCCGCGCCTCCTGAGATAGGCGCGGTGCATGTACGGACGCCGAGGTCTTGGAGTGCGCGCGGTCGTAGTGGGAGTCGGCCATGTCGCCGATGGGCAGCGCAGCTTTGTCCTTGGACTTGGCGGCACCGTGAGCTCCCTCGTCGGCGCCCGTTCGCCCGCCGGCGTCTACCCCACCAGCCGTTGGCTCCGGCGGTGGTGGGATCGATGCGGACAGAGCTGCTGCCTCCGAAGCCTTCTTCTTCGGCGGCATGTCGATGAAGATGATGAATATCTAGCTCGTGTGCAGGCCGGATCAGGTTCACACAACCTCGACGCACCCCCTACCTGGCGCGCCAAAGATGTCGGGGAAACTGATCCACCCACGAACACCTATGGGACCGGAGCCCCTTTCGGTACGGCAGGGGGCGGAGATCGCACGAAAAGCAGATCAAGGCGAGGCACACGAGCAGTTTACCCAGGTTCGGGCCGCACGGATGCGTAAAACCCTACTCCTGCTTTGGTTTGTATTGAGTTCTTGCTCGGGAGCGCTGAGAGCTACAGTACCCTTCAGCAGCTAGTGAAACCGAGCGCGAGAGTGTTCGAATGTCTAACCCCCTTCTACGTCGCGCATGGGCCTCCTTTTATATGCTCAAGGGGTCACCGACAGGTGACAACGCAGTTGAGGGTAGAAATGGAAAAAGGGTGGTAGTTGGTACAGTGTTCTATACCTAACCCTGACGGCAGGGGACAAGGGCATTAAATGCCCGTCGCCGTCGCCCAAACAGTGCAAAAAGGGGCCGTCAGGGGCGCCACCGTTCGCCACGATGGCAACCTTGTCAGCGCCGCTCGCCACCGCGTGCCCATGGCTGCACAGCCTCCCGCCACGTACGCCTGGAAGGATCCTAGAGCGACAGGTGGGTGGATGCGCTGGAGCGTGGGCACAGAGTGGAAGCTTGCCGCGGCAAGCGCCTTGCCGCGGTCGCTATCTTGTTGCTTCCGGGAGCTTGTCGCTCACCGGGCCTTGCCGGGACGCATGGCGCGTCGCGGCAAGTTTCTTGAGATGCCTTGGTTGGCCTTCCCGGCAAGCTCCTCTTGCCGGGGCCTTGTCTCCTTGGCTTGGATACTTTGTTCTTGAATGGCTCCAAAGGAACCACAGAGGACCTTGGCGATCACCTGGCAAGCCTTGCCGCGGGACGCTGCGACTGCCCGTGCACAAGTTCGGGGTACTAAGGGTGCCCCTACTTTAGTACACCGACACAACTCCTTGAACTTGTCGAAAACCTTTCACAACAAGTCGAGATTTTTAAACAGTAACATTACTGTTAGCGTCGGTCTTCCTCTTTTAGATCCATTTATTTTCGATGGCTTGCCGATCATCGGGCAAGTCAACCAAAGTCCACACTTTGTTCTCATACATGGATCCCATCTCAGATTTCATGGCCTCAAGCCATTTTGCGAAATCTGGGCTCATCATTGCTTCCTCATAGTTTGTAGGTTCATCATGGTCTATTAACATGACTTCCAGAACCGGGTTGCCGTACCACTCTGGCGCGGAACGTACTCTGGTTGATCTACGAAGTTCAGTAGTAACTTGATCCAAAGTTTGATGATCATCATCATTAGCTTCCTCACTAATTGGTGTAGGAATCACTGAAACTAGTTTCTGTGATGTACTACTTTCCAATTCGAGAGAAGGTACAATTACCTCATCAAGTTCCACTTTCCTCCCACTCACTTCTTTCGAGAGAAACTCCTTCTCTAGAAAGGATCCATTCTTAGCAACGAATATCTTGCCTTCGGATCTGTGATAGAAGGTGTACCCAACAGTCTCCTTTGGGTATCCTATGAAGACACATTTCTCCGACTTGGGTTCGAGCTTATCAGGTTGAAGCTTTTTCACATAAGCATCGTAGCCCCAAACTTCAAGAAACGACAACTTTGGTTTCTTGCCAAACCACAGTTCATAAGGTGTCATCTCAACGGATTTAGATATTGCCCTATTGAACGTGAATGCAGCTGTCTCTGATGCATAACCCAAAACGATAGTGGTAAATCGGTAAGAGATATCATAGATCGCACCATATCTAATAAAGTACGGTTACAACGTTCGGACACACCATTATGTTGTGGTGTTCCGGGTGGCGTGAGTTGTGAAACTATTCCACATTGTTTCAAATGAATACCAAACTCGTAACTCAAATATTCACCTCCACGATCAGATCGTAGGAACTTTATTTTCTTGTTACGATGATTCTCTACTTCACTCTGAAATTCTTTGAACTTTTCAAATGTTTCAGACTTGTGTTTCATTAAGTAGATATACCCATATCTGCTCAAATCATCAGTGAAGGTCAGAAAATAACGATACTCGCCGCGAGCCTTAACACTCATCGGTCCACATACATCAGTATGTATGATTTCCAATAAATTAGTTGCTTGCTCCATTGTTCCAGAGAACGGAGATTTAGTCATCTTGCCCATGAGGCATGGTTCACAAGCACCAAGTGATTCATAATCAAGTGATTCCAAAAGTCCATCACTATGGAGTTTCTTCATGCGCTTTACACCAATATGACCTAAACGGCAGTGCCACAAATAATTTGCACTATCATTATTAACCTTGCATCTTTTGGCTTCAATATTATGAATATGTGTATCACTACGATCGAGATCCAACAAACTATTTTTCATTGGGTGTATGACCATCGAAGGCTTTATTCATGTAAACAGAATAACAATTATTCTATGACTTTAAATGAATAACCGTATTGCAACAAACATGATCAAATCATATTCATGCTCAACGCAAATGCCAAATAACATTTATTTATGTTCTACACTAATTCCGAAAGTATAGGGAGTGTGCGATGATGATCATATCAATCTTGGAACCACTTCCAACACACATCGTCACTTCACCTTTAACTAGTCTCTGTTCATTCCGCAACTCTCGTTTCGAGTTACTAACTTTAGCAACTGAATCGGTATCAAATACCCAGGGGTTGCTATGAACACTAGTAAAGTACACATCAATAATCTGTATATCAAAATATACCGTTGTTCACTTTGCCATCCTTCTTATCCGCCAAGTATCTAGGGCAGTTCCACTTCTAGTGACTATTTCCTTTGCAGTAGAAGCACTTAGTTTTAGGCTTGAGTTTAGCTTTGGGTTTCTTCATGGAAGTGAAAACTTGCTTGTCATCCTTCTTGAAGTTCCCCTTCTACCTCTTTGCCCTTTACTTGAAACAAGTGGTCTTGTTAACCATCAACACTTGATGTTCTTTCTTGATTTCTACCTTCGCTGATTTCAGCATCGCGAAGAGCTCGGGAATTACTTTCGTCATCCCTTGCATATTATAGTTCATCACGAAGTTCTACTAACTTGGTGATAGTGACTAGAGAACTTTGTCAATTACTATCTTATCTGGAAGATAAACTCCCACTTGATTCAAGCAATTGTAGTACCCAGACAATCTGAGCACATGCTCACCGCTTCAGCTATTCTCCTCCATCTTGTAGGCAAAGTACTATCAGAGGTCTCATACCTCTCAACACGGGCATGAGTATGAAAATACTAATTTCAACTCTTGGAACATCTCATATGCTCCATGGCATTCAAAATGTTTTTCAAGTCCCGGTTATAAGCCGTAAAGCATGGCGCACTAAACTATCAAGTAGTCATCATACCGAGCTTGTCAAACGTTCATAACGTCTGCATCTGCTCCTGCAATAGGTTCGTCACCTAGCGGTGCATCAAGGACATAATACTTCTGTGCAGCAATGAGGATAATCCTTAGATCATGGACCTAGTCCGCATCACTGCTACTAACATCTTTCAACTTATATTTCTCTAGGAACATATAAAATAAACGGGGAGCTACATCGCGAGCTATTGATCTACAACATAGATATGCTAATACTACCAGGACTAAGTTCATGATAAATTAAAGTTCAATTAATCATATTACTTGAAGAACTCCCACTTAGATAGATATCCCTCTGGTCATCTAAATGATCACGTGATCCAAATCAACTAAACCATGTCCGATCATCACGTGAGATGGAGTAGTTTTCAATGGTGAACATCTTATGTTGATCATATCTACAATATGATTCATGCTCGACCTTTCGGTCTCCAGTGTTCCGAGGCCATATCTGTATATGCTAGGCTCGTCAAGTTTAACCCGAGTATTCTGCGTGTGCAAAACTGGCTTACACCCGTTGTATTTGAACGTAGAGCTTATCACACCCGATCATCACGTGGTGTCTCGGCACGACGAACTTTCGCAACGGTGCATACTCAGGGAGAACACTTATACCTTGAAATTTTGTAAGGGATCATCTTATAATGCTACCACCGTACTAAGCAAAATAAGAAGCATAATAAGATAAACATCACATGCAATCAAAATATGTGACATGATATGGCCATCATCATCTTGTGCTTTTGATCTCCATCTCCAAAGCACCGTCATGATCACCTTCATCACCGACGCGACACCTTGATCTCCATCGTAGCATCGTTGTCGTCTCGCCAACTATTGCTTCTACGACTATCGCTACCGCTTAGTGATAAAGTAAAGCAATTACATGGCGATTGCATTTCATACAATAAAGCGACAACCATATGGCTCCTGCCAGTTGCCGATAACTTTACAAAACATGATCATCTCATACAAAACTGTATAACTCATCATGTCTTGACCATATCACATCACAACATGCCCTGCAAAAACAAGTTAGACATCCTCTACTTTGTTGTTGCAAGTTTTACGTAGCTGCTACGGGCTTAGCAAGAACCGTTCTTACCTACGCATACAAAACCTCAACGATATTTCGTCAAGTATGTGTTGTTTTAACCTTCACAAGGACCAAGCGTAGCCACACTTGATTCAACTAAAGTTGGAGAAACTGACACCCGCCAGCCACCTGTGTGCGAAGCACGTCGGTAGAACCAGTCTCGCGTAAGCGTACACGTAATGTCGGTCCGGGCCGCTTCATCCAACAATACCGCCGAATCAAAGTATGACATGCTGGTAAGCAGTATGACTAGTATCGTCCACAGCTCACTTGTGTTCTACTCGTGCATATCATCTACGCATAAACCTGGCTCTGATACCACTGTTGGGGAACGTAGTATTTTAAAATTTCCCTACGATCACGCAAGATCTATCTACCAGATACATAGCAACGAGAGGGGAGAGTGTGTCTACGTACCCTCGTAGACCGAAAGCGGAAGCGTTAGAACAACGCGGTTGATGTAGTCGTACGTCTTCACGGCCCGACCGATCAAGCACCGAAACTACGGCACCTCCGAGTTCTAGCACACATTCAGCTCGATGACGTCCCTCGAACTCCGATCCAACCGAGTGTTGAGGGAGAGTTCCGTCAGCATGACGGCGTGGTGACGATCTTGATGTTCTACCATCGTAGGGCTTTGCCTAAGCACCACTACAATATTATTAAGGAGAACTATGGTGGAGGGGGGGCACCGCACACGGCTAAGAGATCAAGAGATCAATTGTTGTGTCTAGAGGTGCCCCCTTGCCCCCATATATAAAGGAGGGAGGGAGAGGCCGGCCCTAGAGGGGGCGCGCCAAGTGTGGGGAGTCCTACTAGGACTCCCAAGTCCTAGTAGGATTCCCCTTTCCTTTCCGGAGTAGGAGAGAAGGAAAGA
Organism: Secale cereale; assembly: GCA_902687465.1. Classification (NCBI taxonomy): domain Eukaryota; kingdom Viridiplantae; phylum Streptophyta; class Magnoliopsida; order Poales; family Poaceae; genus Secale; species Secale cereale. The sequence goes on from LR738712.1 coordinate 69,768,747, forward strand.
GGGGGAGAGGGAGAAGGAAAAGGGGGCTGCACCCCTTGTCCAATTCGGACCAGAAGGGGGGCGCGCGCCTCCTTCCTTTTGGCCTCTCTCTTCTATTCCTGTAACTCCCCGGTACTTCGAAAATACCCGAATCACTCGGAACCTTTCCCATGTCCGAATATTATCGTCCAATATATCGATTTTTACGTCTCGACCATTTCGAGACTCCTCGTCATGTCCCCGATCTCATCCGGGACTCCGAACTCCTTCGGTACATCAAAACTCATAAACTCATAATAAAACTGTCATCGAAACCTTAAGCGTGCGGACCCTACGGGTTCGAGAACTATGTAGACATGATCGAGACACGTCTCCGGTCAATAACCAATAGCGTAACCTGGATGCTCATATTGGCTCCCACATATTCTACGAATATCTTTATCGGTCAAACCGCATAACAACATGCGTTGTTCCCTTTGTCATCGGTATGTTACTTGCCCGAGATTCGATCGTCGGTATCTCAATACCTAGTTCAATCTCGTTACCGGCAAGTCTCTTTACTCGTTCCGTAATACATCATCCCGCAACTAACTCATTAGCTGCAATGCTTGCAAGGCTTATAGTGATGTGCATTACCGAGTGGGCCCAGAGATACCTCTCCGACAATCTGAGTGACAAATCCTAATCTTGAAATACGCCAACCCAACAAGTACCTTCGGAGACACCTGTAGAGTACCTTTATAATCACCCAGTTACGTTGTGACGTTTGGTAGCACACAAAGTGTTCCTCCGGTATTCGGGAGTTGCATAATCTCATAGTCATAGGAACATGTATAAGTCATGAAGAAAGCAATAGCAGTAAAACTTAAACGATCATAGTGCTAAGCTAATGGATGGGTCTTGTCCATCATATCATTCTCCTAATGATGTGATCCCGTTGATCAAATGACAACTCATGTCTATGGCTAGGAAACATAACCATCTTTGATCAATGAGCTAGTCTAGTAGAGGCATACTAGGGACACTCTGTTTTGTCTATGTATTCACACATGTACTAAGTTTCCGGTTAATACAATTCTAGCATGAATAATAAACATTTATCATGATATAAGGAAATAAATAATAACTTTATTATTGCCTCTAGGGCATATTTCCTTCAGCTTCTAGTATAAATACTCCCCAGCTGTTCCATGTGAAGGGGGGGGGGTGAGATTTCTGAGTTTATGTTTGTAGACAGCCGGTGAGGTTGTGATGTGCTGAGAGCAGTACTATCGTTGAGTGTTAGCTCGTGTGTGTGGATTGGAGGGTCTGTCCTCAATTCATATAGGATCCTTGTGGTTTTCTCTTGTGATTCTTCTTAGGTTCACAAGTCTCATTGTTTGGGTTGCATCCTTGTAAACCAAACTAGTTATCCGCTCCAATTTATCTGAGAGTGTTTCCTCTTGTTCTTGCCTCTCGAGAGAAACAAAGTTTGTTGAAACAAGTTTCGAGTGAGTGTGTTGCTGCTCCTTGTGAGCTCTTTGGCACCATGAAAGATCATTTCCGAGGCGTCCCGTATCATCTTGGCATCAGAGCTTTCAGTTGATCACGGTGTTATTTTCTCTCTCGCTAATTTTCTTCTTACACACAGTATCCTTATAGATCAGGTTTAGGTTGCTGCCGCCGTCCATAAGGACTCTAGTGAGATGGTACCCGTCGATGATATGGTCGAGTACCAGGGCCGCCGAACCTCCGTGGCGGATATTGGTTGGATGGTCCCTGCGATCAAAGGTGATTGGACAAGACAACCATGAGTTGAATTTTGGGGCGACAGGCTCTACCGCGTAGACGTCCCTTGACACGCGTTTGTGCTCCCTCTTGGGGATGTGGGTAGCATAGATCATGTTCACCGTTTTCACCATGGGGGGAAATTGTTTCTGTCCCCCAGTGTTCGGCGAGCGAGGCTCGTGATCGTCCTCGCTTTGAGGTCTTTTCCCCTTGTGTTCGGTATTTATTTTACCGGCTTGTTTGAGAACCCAACAATTTCTGTTGGTGTGGTTGGTAGGCTTGCTAGGGGTGCCATGAATATGTCAAGGTTTCTCTAGTATTTTGTCCAAGTTGGATGGACCGTCCCTATTGCCTTTGAACGGCTTCTTCCGCTGGCCGGTTTTGGAGCCACTGAATCTGGCGTTTACTATTGCATCCTTTGTTTCTCCGTTATTGTTCCGACGCTTGTTTTTGTTGCGTCGTGGCCTGCCATTGCCATCCCTGGCTTCAGAAGTGTCGGGGTCACTAGTACTGTTGCTTCTACGAGCCAACCAGCTATCTTCGCCCGCACAAAAGCGGGTCATAAGTGCAGTAAGAGCTGCCATAGTCTTTGGCTTCTACTGACCGAGGTGTCGGGCGAGCCATTCGTCACAAGCGTTGTATTTGAATGCCGCTAAGGCTTCGGCGTCTGGAGAGTCAACGATTCGGTTCTTTTTTAGTTAAGAACTGTTTCCAAAGTTTGCGGGTTGACTCTCCGGGTTGCTGGACTATGTGGCTCGGGTCATCTGCATTCGGTGGCCGGACATAAGAGCTCTGAAAGTTGGCCCGAAAAGTGTCCTCTAAATCTTCCCAGCTTCCAATGGAGTTCTCTGGGAGGCTGTTCAACCAGTGCTGTGTTGGTCCTTTCAGCTTTAGAGGGGGGTATTTAATGGCGTGGAGGTCATCCCCGTGAGCCATGTGAATTTGGAGAAGAAAATCTTCAATACATACGACATGATCTGCCGTTTCATCGTACTGCTCGATGTTCACGGGTTTAAACCCTTCCGAAAATTGGTTTTGCACTACGTCATCGGTAAAGCACATAGGGCGTGCGGCACCTCTGTACCAGGCGACATCGCTTCGGATGACATATGTGTTCGGTGTTGACTCTGAACTTGATTATATTTGTCGTGCCATGCTTGATGGCCATCGTCCCGTGTGGGGGCACGTCCTCTTGATCTATATATTGATTTGGTCTGGCTGGCTCTATTGGCCAGGTCCTGACGTAGGTCGTACTTGTAGCCCGGAGCCGCTGTCTCATTGCCTCCATGGTGGGGGCACGGGCTGGTGTTCGGCGTTATTAGCCGTTTTGTCCCGTCCACGTGGTGGTCGGTCAGGTTGATCAGCCTGATTGTATCTTGATGGTATTGGCGCAAAGGCCTCATCGTCGAATTGTGGCAGTAGCCTACGTTTGGGATAACTCTTTGTTTGGCGCTCGAGGCCATATCCTTCCTCGGTGGCTAGGACCTTAGTCCATCTGTCTTTGAGCATACCATGTTCGGCTTTAATCTGCTGCTGCTTCTTTTTCAGGCTTCGCGCGGTGGCGATAAGTTGTCGCTTGAAGCGTTCTTGTTCGAGGGGTTCCTCTAGGACGATGAAATCTTCCTCACCAAGGCTAACCTCTTCTTCGGAGATAGGTAAGTAGTTACTATCTTCCGAATCCTCGTGATCGACGAGTTTTTTGGGGCTTAATTGACCCTCTTCCCTTTCATCCTGCTCTAACGCTGGTTCCACGGGGTTGTCGGGGTCTTCGGCATTATCCGGAGTGTCATTATCTCCGTGTCGGTGTTGCTTTCCCTTCCACGACACAATTGAGAGTGGCGCCGCTCATGCCGTCATTTAGGTGGTTCATTGACGGGCTTATCCTCATCTGGATCTTCAGTGCCATCATCATCCTTCTTCTCAGGCGTGTCCACCATGTATACATCTAAGTAGAAGTGGTCGTCCAACGCCTGGTGATGGGCGGGTTTTGACCTGGTTCGGCTTCGACATCGTCGTCCATGCCATCGATGTCTTCAGAAGCATAGTCTAGCATGCCGGTTAAATCCTCGATAGTGGCTACTAAGTGGGTGGTTGGTAGGACGTAAAATTCCCTAGTCTCGGCCCCCAGTTCGAACTGGGCGTAGTTCGGAGGTGATACCTCCGTCATGGCAAGAGATTGTATTAAGTCTAGCACCTCGTTTAAGAGCGAGAGCTGGACAGGTGTCTGAGGATATGCGGAGCTAGGCTCGGGAATAACCACTTGACCAAGCTCGAAGGGCACAATCCTCGAGAGTTCGGATATCGTGTCTGTCGGCGTCCTGGGAACCAGGGTACCCAGACTTGCCTGTCTGCGGGCCACGATGCGCTCCTACCACGGCCTGGTACGGCCCAGCTGATCGACCAGCTGCCCAAGACCCTCGCGACGGGGGCTAGGCCTCGCGAGGAGAACAACGTCAAGACCCCCTCAGGAGCGGCTTCGACAAGGTGCTCCGAAGGGGCGGAGAATCCAAGTCCAAGCCTGCCTCAGGAGGAGGCAGCCACGTAAGCAGTGATGCTCCGCGCCAGCGGGTGCCAGCGGCGCAGTTGCCGTTTCGATGCAAAGGGGACAGCGCAGCCGCAGGTTCCCGAGGAGCGGGACAAAGGTTTCCCCATTGATGCAACAAGACGGAAGACCGCAAGGATGACAGGGAGGATGTCACCATCGAGCCCACCACCGCGTCACCACCTGGTCCTTTGGCAGGCGAAGACTGCTTTTGTCAGGGTAGGAACGTCCTTGTGTTCCCGCTCGAAATGGCCGTTGTGGGATCCCTTCCCGCCTAAACATTTCGGGGGAAGAGGACCCTGGCTGCCTATATAAGTAGCTAGGATCCCCACTATGAGGGGGGGAAGAGGCAGATCCCTAAACTCTGCCACCACGCAAAGGAGCAAGAACACTTGCCTCCTGACCCTCCCGAGCTCACCTCCTGAGCTCAGGAACCACTGTACTAGTTCATATTCCAGCCCTGCTGAGGCCAATCCACCAAAGCAGGAAGTAGGGTTTTACACCACACGGTGGCCTGAACCTGGGTAAACTCTTGCGTGCTTCACTTGTTGTTTGCTTGAATCTCTTCACTGGGCGAGGGCGAGACGCTAGGTAAATGTGAGTGGGAGAGATCTTTGTTCACGCCCCTATGTTAACTTCTTGGGTTTTGTGGAGCCCCGAAATCCGACATTTGGCGCGCCAGGTAGGGGGCGTGTCAAGATCTCGCCTCTCCGACGACCTCGTCCCGCTCTCGTCCGTCGACCCCGCGTCGCCCAGCTTCAACAAACCGCGACCACGATGGCAGAGGCACATCAGACGCGTGGGGAAGCCCGTGGCGCCCGCGCCGCTCGGGCATCGCCCTTCGGCCACGGGACTCGCCGTCACCCGGCCTTGATCGGGGCTGACGGCACAATGAGCATCACCGACCCGCCGCTGGGGGACCGGCAGCACCCACCGCCCACTCAACGCCAAAGCCGCGCAGCGGCGCGGGCCGCCGAGCACGCAACAGCGAGCTCACGGAACCGGCGCGAAATGGCGAACATGAGGGCCGCGCTGCTGGTGGCAAGGGAGCTGCTAAGGTGCCGGTTGCTCGATAGCGGCCACGACGCGCTACTCCTCAGGGTGGCCGAGCTCCTCGACGCCGCCAGCACCGGAGCCGAGCCATTCTGCTTCCATAGGACGACGCCAGGGATCGGGTGCTGCGTCAGCCGCGCCCGGTCGCCCGTATGGTCAAGACCTACGGCGACCTACAAGGGCGACATGGGGTATGATCCGCTGAACCCTGCGTATGATGCCGCCCCTCTGCCTCGACGCCCTTTGTACTCAGGTACCGCTCCCGTCGAGGAGCCATCAGGAGGCGACCACAGGACTACGCCTGACGCCGGATGCGATCAGGCACCGTCGCGAGGGGGGTCAGGAGCGGAAGGCCGAGGGACAGACACCCCCGCTCTTAACCCTCGACCCCCCGCCATTGTCACCGACGGCCATGGAGAGCGAATGAAGCACCGTGAGTGCCCGTGAGGGCCGGCACACGCGGCACCGGCCGTAGGCCTCAGACGGGCAGCATTTCTGGCCTAGAGCTCGGCAGGCCAAGGAGACACTCCAGGTACCGCGTCGAGACAGAAAGGGAAGGGAAGGCCCGGGTCAGGCCCTCGTCCCCCCATGTGTGACCCGTTACGCATGAGCCCGCCCTGGATTTCACCAGGTGCTCGCTGGCGGCGGGTATGATGCATGTGGGGAGGGGCCTTCTCCCCCTCTGTTCAGCCTCAAGACATCGCGCCTCCTGGCGTACCATCCCCCGGGCTGCGGAGGGTGCGTCTAGAGGTGGTACGGCAGCCCGTCCTACGCACAGCAGGAGGGCCCAAGACCGCGGCTCTGTCCCCCTGCTCACGAAATCCCGTACCCGCTGGGCCCGACCCTGATCAGGAAGGGCTCAGGGGCCATTAGGAGCGTGGGTAGGGCGGGGTCCCCTCGCACCTCAGGACGCCGCATCTCCGGACGACGTTAGCCCCCAGGGGTGAAGCACGCTCGGAGATCGCGTGAGCGGTGCACCTGGTGCTCGGCAGGGGGGCCTATGGCCAAGGTCCCATCCCCCCATCATGCGCAGTGTCCCACCTCATGAATGCCGCCTTAGGGTGAGTTCATGGCGGGAGCGGACTAGTGCGGGGCGGGGCCCTCGAATCAAAGGGGCGGGCATGTCAGAAGATCTCCGCTCGTGACACTCTCACGTAATAATGAGTGGGGTTGTACACGCCCCGGAGTCCCCGGAGCGTCGCCCTAGGGCCTCGGGGGCTCCCTCCCACGTCCTAGTGGATGAACCATGCTCCGCGCTAGCCATCGACACTGCCCTCCAATGGCTATGCCCACACCCGCCGGTGGTAGCCCTACGCTCTACGCTGGGGAGAAGACCGAAGACCTGCTCAGGGGCCGGACTCGGCCCCTCTTTTTTTCATTCGCCTTTGCCTCCTCTGTATCTGCTTTTTCAAGCCGATCCCGGAGCTGCGCGACTCATTTCTTGAATAAAGGGGGAGAATTTTTGCTCGTGTTTTGCAATTTTCGCTAAGTTTTTCTTCGCCCAGTCCCTTTTTCGCCTTGCTCTGCTGAGCCGGGCTACGTCCGCAACCCCGCCCTATCACTCCTTGCGAGCAGGGGCCGAGGCGCGGGCGCACGTTCTGTCTGGTCCAGGCCGGACCGCCAACCACTCTTGCGCTCACTACAGGTACTCGCGAGGCGCGCCCGGACGAGGTCAACAGACGATCTTCTCGGAAACGCAACAAGGGCTTGAGGTCTCAGCCTCAGGGACAAACAAGGGAGTGCCTAAAACCTATCCTTACGGTGCTCAAACCCATTTTTACATCATTAAAAGTTTAAGTCTTGTGACACTCATCTTACCCAGCTCTAGAGCCACAACCAAAAACAAATTTACAGCAGGAGCTGGACTAAGCATCGACATCTTCGTCAGAACCGTTGGCGTCGCCCCCCTCAAGCATCGGTGCGTCATCAATGGCTGGAACGAGCTCCGTCACCAACGTGTCCACGTGGTCGCTCACCCATCCCTCCGAGGGGCTAGCGACCGCCTCAGGCGCAGGCTTCAGCAAGGCCTCGAAGTCCATATGAGGGTCAAGACGATGCAAGTTGCCAAAGATGCGGGAGACCACACTCCTGAAGACGTCGCGGCTCTGCTCCTCGACAAGGTGCCGAGCCTTCATGACCCCACCTTCAAGATGCTCCACCACCCTGGTAAAGAACCCGAGATACCCGGCGTCATCATCAACCAGAGGGTCATCGATCCTCAAGTCAAGAAGCTCCCTTAGGGCTCGGCCGGCCCGGTGCCGCAGGGCCTCGAACATCTTCGAGCGGGTGTGCTGCATCCCACGGGCTCGTGCGGCCTCCTCAGAATTCCGAGCCGCCAGGGTGGAAATGTCTTCCACTTGCTTGTGAAAGCAGGACAGTTCCGCCCTGGCAGTGGCGCGAGCCTTCTCCGACGCCCGCTCGCGGCGCTCCGCCGCGGCACAGGCCTCCTTCGACACCTGTTCACGACGCTCGGCTGCGGCGCGAGCCTTCTCCAACACCTGCAGACGACGCTCAACATTAGCCAGTTTGCTCTTGAGAGCCGTGACCTCCTTCTGGAGCTCCTTGCGCTTATCAGCAAAGCGAGTCTCGTGAAGCCCCAGCTTCTTGCGGTAATCTTTCCGAGATGTTCTGCCTCCCTGGCAGCCTTCTTCGCGACGGCCTCGCGATCATCAAGGTTGCCCTCGGCTTCGGCTATCTGGCACTCCATTGTCTCCAGGCGTTCGTGCTCCATGTTCAGCTCCATCGCCTCGAGTGCCAGTGCCTCCTCTCGCGCCGAGAGGCCCGCCGGGCTATCATCATCGGCCGCAGGTGCGGCGAGGGCAGCCCTTCGTGCACAAACCTGGGGCTCGAGCATGGCGTTCGAGGCTTCAAGCTCGCGCTCACGCTCCTCGGAAGCCGCGTGGCGGCATTCGGCGTCTCAGGCCTCCTCCATGGCGCGGTCGCAAGCCTCCTGAGCCACGGCGAATGACGCTTCTGCCTTCCTTTGGGCCGTTTCGTGTTGCAACTGGCTTAGGTTAATGGCGGTCCTCAACCGGCGCCAACCCTTAGCTAGAAGCAGACCCTCGGCCTCAATGCGCCTATCCACTTCAACAACCTCAACCTCGAGACGCTTCAAGGCATCTAACGCCTCCCGCACAAGATCATGACGGACCGCGCTCCTGCGCATCACAAGTTCCAGAAGGCGATCGGGCTCATCCTCGACATCCGCGCTGCCCAAAGGGGGCTCCCCCTCTCCCTTCCGTTCAGCGTGCGCCTCGGGGCTAACCCTAGGAGCGCGCGATGCTTCCGGCGCGAGGAGCAGGCGTGGTCCTGATGGGTGGTCAGCTGCTCGGGCTGCCTCAAGAGCTTGCTGATCCACAGTGAAGACAAGCCCCGGGGCACGGGACGGGCCCCCGACGTACCAAGAGCTGCTTTGTCCCAGAAGCGCTCGGGGGCTGGGAGCACGACCTATGAAATAAGGTCCGGGCGCTGCTTCAAGAACCCGCGCGAGGCCTCCCGAAGACCCAGCATGGTCCGGAGGAGGGATGCAGGCGGAGGCTCCTGCGAGCCTCACCGAGCGGCTCGAGAGTAAGCCGGAGGAGACCCTGCGGAGCAAGGGGTCAGGAGAACCATATTGAGAAAGACAGGAAGAGCCGAGGGACACACACCTGCTTGATACGGTCAGCTTCATCCTCTTCATATCCCTCGGGGCAGGGCAGTAGCTGCTCCTCAACCTCCGCCTCTTGCCTAGCGCCGCAAAGGACAACAGGAGGCCACTTGAGGCAGACACGCCTAGACCCGGGGCAGGGTCGCGACGGGCGCTCGCGGCCGGCACCCCGTTCCCCAATGTGATGTCCCCCGGACTCACCTCGATCGGAGGCTGCTGTGCCTCCCCTTCAGTCGCTTCAGGAGCCAGCGGTGCCTCGGTACCTTCCGCCACCTCCGTCAACACTGGCGCCCGTGCTTCGTCCGCTTGCTCCAAGGGAGGAGTGGACACCAGGCCATGGGGCTCCGCTTGGCGCGTCCGCCCCGAAATGGAAGGACGGGCTCGCGAGCCCTGATACCACCACCAAGGGATCGTCATGAGGATCAGGGGCGCCCTCGGACAACAGTCCCCACGCATCGAAGCGGGGCATCTTTTCAGCAAAAGCTCTTCCGGCCACAGGAGCCAAGTACAAGGGAGTTGTAGAGCCAGGGCATGCTTCAGGCACCCCGCCGATAAGCAGCTGCAACAGCCCCTGGAGCGTCTCAGCAGGGAGTTGCTTCCGCTGAAGACGCGCACGATCATCAAGACCTGAGAGGGCCCACATTGGGCGAGAATGGCGCTGAAGCGGGACGACACGGAGGACAAGGAAGTCCCTCACCACCATCGCCAGGGTCAATCCGTTTCTCCTCAGGCTGGCCAGCCGACGCATAACTGGCTCCGCCCGTGGATCTGAGAGGGCCTCGTGCCCCCAGCCCGAGTTCGATACCGTCGGCGCATCGGGAAGGTGGAATTGGGGGTTGTACGCAGTGGCATCAACGTACACCCACTGCCGGTGAAATCCTGTTGTGGTTGGATGAAGCAAAAAGTCAATTCCGGAGGCAGCAGTCGCTTCCACCGCGTGCAACGACACGCACCCCGAGCGCTGCCCCCTGTCGACCAAGGATAGGGCGAAGAAGTGGCGAAGCAGGGCCACAGACGGGGAGACGCCAATGAAAGCTTCACACAGAAATGCGAAGCCATAAAGGAGGATGATGGATCCAGGGTCCAGGTGTAGCGCCCGAATCTGGTAATGCGTGAGCACTACATAGAAGAAGGCGGAGAAAGGGGGAAGGAGACCCCCGAAGATGGCATGGAGATGAAGCTGGATGTCATTGGCATCAATCTCCGCCGTCGACCGGGAGGCGAGCCAGACCCGGGTCGGCCCCCGCTCGTTAGATCCGTCAGTCAAGGCGCGACGCACCTTGTCTAGACCCTCCTGGTTCACCACGAGGGAGCGGCCCAGCGTCGGCTCGAGCACCGGCGGCGGCGCGGCAGGCTCGCCGTCCCCCCTCCTCTTTGCCTTGCACGGCATGGTGGCAAGGAAGGAAGGGGCAGAGAAGGCAAGCAAAGGGAGAAAGCGATTGAAGGGCAGAAGGAAGAGGCGGTAACAAGAAGATCTATCAATTGTGCGATTAGCAAGGCGCACGACTACCAAGACTGCGTGGGAAGTGGGGTCGCCCACGTCCCATCCAACCGTCGCACGCCAGCCTGGCCCGCAGCCTTTGGGGCCCACAGCACTTCATCCTCGACTAAGGCTTCGCCTCGAAGCCAATTCCACGCACGCCTCGGGCCCGGGGGCTACTGTCGGCGTCCTGGGAACCAGGGTACCCAGACTTGCCTGTCTGCGGGCCGCGACGCACTCCTACCACGGCCTGGTACGGCCCAGGTGATCGACCAGCTGCCCAAGACCCTCGCGAGGGGGGCTAGGCGTCGTGAGGAGAACAATGTAAAGACCCCCTCAGGAGCGGCTTCGACAAGGTGCTCCGGAGGGGCGGAGAATCCAAGGCCAAGCCTGCCTCAGGAGGAGGCAGCGACGTAAGCAGTGACGCACCGCGCCAGCGGGTGCCAGTGTCCGCTAGCGGCGCAGTTGCCGTTTCGGTGCAAAGGGGACAGTGCAGCCGCAGGTTCCCGAGGAGCGGGACAAAGGTTTCCCCATTGGTGCAACAAGACTGAAGACCACAAGGACGGCAGGGAGGATGTCACCACTGAGCTCACCACCGTGTCACCACCTGGTCCTTTGGCAGGCGAAGACTGCTTTTGTCAGGGTAGGAACGTCCTTGTGTTCCCGCTTGAAATGGCTGTTGTGGGATCCCTTCCCGCCTAAACATTTCAGGGGAAGAGGACCCTGGCCGCCTATATAAGTAGCTAGGATCCCCACTATGAGGGGGGGAAGAGGCAGATCCCTAAACTCTGCCACCACGCAAAGGAGCAAGAACACTTGCCTCCTGACCCTCCTGAGCTCACCTCCTAAGCTCAGGAACCACTGTACTAGTTCGTATTCCAGCCCTCCCGAGGCCAATCCACCAAGGCAGGAAGTAAGGTTTTACACCACTCGGTGGCCTGAACCTGGGTAAACTCTTGCGTGCTTCACTTGTTGTTTGCTTGAATCTCTTCACTGGGCGAGGGCGAGACGCTAGGTAGACGTGAGTGGGAGAGATCTTCGTTCACGCCCCTGTGTTCGAACTTCTTGGGTTTTGCGGAGCCCCGAAATCCGACAGTGTCCGGAGGCAAATCTGGCTCCCCGACAACGGGAAGAGTCCCATTTGATTCCGGGTCCGCCAACGGCGCGGTCGTCTCTGAGTCTCCGGCTAGAAGCTCCATGGGGGAAGAGAGTCCGACGGGGTTTATCCTCCCATCTTCAGACGGAGTGGCCCGCTCCAGATCTAAGGCCGAGGCGGGCATGAGTGCCGACCCCTGGACGGGATCTGATAGTAGACCCGAAGGGCCTTCTTCGTGCGGGAGGGGAGCGGCGGCCGAGGCCGTGAACCCCTCGAAGATTAGGTCTCCTCGGATATCGGCGATGTAGTTTAAACTTCCGAACCAAATCTAGTGACCAGGGGCGTAGCTGTCGACCTGCTCAAGGTGATTGGTCGAGTTGGCACGTAGCATGAAGCCACCAAACACGAAAAGCCAACAAGGGAGGAAGGTGTCACATCCCTAGTCAGTGCTTGCATTAGGACTAGCTAGAGTGTGCATCATGTTTACTTTTCAAAGAAACTTGAAATGGGAATGACAGAAACCCCAGCACCCCTCTTCTAACAAGTAGGGTTTAATAAAATCTTTTCCAATGTACCCAAAATGCCCTTCAAAAATGTTCATCATTTCTGCCTTGGTCTTAAACCTCTGCCAAAAATGGTGCACAATTTTCTAGGACACCCAAGGTCTCTGGATTAATTCATATGGTATTTGCATTTGGGCATTTAAATGCTATAAAATATTTTATGTGCCCAAATAATCATAAACTAAAATGTTCCATACTGTTCATATTATATACAGTGGGCATGACTAGTTTTATGAGTTATAAAAATGTTCTGGCATTTTATTTAATTCAACAAAGTTGCAAAAGAAATGAAACAGAAAGTAAATAGAAATAAAATAGAAAAGGCAGACTTACATGAGCCCACTTACCTGCTGGCCCAGACGGCCCAGCCCACCAGGGGCATCCCCGTCTTCTTCGCCGCGCCAGCGCACGAAGCAGCTCGGTGGCGAGCGCCGCCGACGCGCCGGCCACCTCCTGCCTGCCTGGCTGGCCCTTCGACCCTCTGGATGGAACTGGACGATGCCACGCAGACCCCTCGACCATTTCCCCCTCTCACCCGTGTCTTTCCCCTCCTCTCTCTCCTCCGCCGAGCTCCACCGAGCGAGCTCGTCGCCGTCGATCGCTGCCACCGCGCCCTATGCCACTCCCTCGCCTCCCCAACGCACCATTAGCTCCGCCGCATTGTCCCAAAGCTCCCCACCGACGCGCACGACGCCAGAAGCCCTGCAACACCCTCCCCGCCGTCGTCTTCAACCTTCGGCACCGGAGATCGCCGCCGCCCGTACGCCGCCGTCCGACCTTCCCCGAGCTCGCTTCGACGCCCTCTGCGACCGCTGTGAGCTCACGCTTCGAACCACTCTCTCCACGGGCTCGATTATGCCTTGTAGCCGTCGCCCCCTTGCTGACCGTAGCTCACCACCGCCGGCCACCTCGCCGCCGTGGCCACAGGCACCGTGCCTCGCAGCTGAGCACGCCATTAGGATCAGTAGATCACCAGCAAGCTAATGCCAGCTCTAACTTCTCCTACCGTGCACCACAACGCCGTCCCGGCCAACTCCGTGCGAGCACCGCCGCGGACGAGCTCGTCGCTGTCGACTCCGGCGACCTTTCGACCAACCAGTGGCACCGTTGGATGCGGTGCATCACCAGGAGCACATAGAGCCCATCCGCGCGACAAATGGTCGCCGGAACAAGGATTCCGACGAGTCACCGCCATGTGATATGGTCGCCGTCGGCCAAACTCTGGCGGGCTGACGTGGCCTATTAATTAGGAGCTAACAGTAATTAGATTAACCACTACAGTCACTGACAGTGGGCCCCATCGCTTAGTCAAACCCAGTCAACTCTAGATTTGACCGGAATTAGCTCCAAAGACACTGACATGAGGGACCCACCAGTCAGGTTTGACCTGGATCAGGTCTGTTGACTTGCTGACGTCAGCATGATGCCATGCTGACGCTGTAAAGGATTTTCTGGGATTATTTGATTTAAAAACAATTCAGGAAATTCCAGAAAATGCTTTAAACTTCAAAAATCATATAAATTCAACAGTAGCTCAGATGGAAAAGATTTATATATGAAAATTGATCAGAAAAATCCAATCTTTCCAATGGCACTGGTTTCATGCATGGTTGAGCAAGTTAACCTTGCTGTATACTCTAAAACATGATAATGTACTTAAATAAATAATAGTTTGAGTTTCAATTTGAATCTTTGATTCAAATGGGCTCAAACCCTTCTGGTTTATAGTTGCATTAGCCCAAAACACATGCATATTGCCATATCATGAGCATGCATCATATTGTTGCATTTGTTTGCTTATTGACTGTATCGCCGATATTCTCCGTGTTAGGTCCTGCTCCCGAGGATACTTCTGCGTATCCAGCTGAAGAGCAGTACCCGACAACCACTCTGTCAGGCAAGCAATCATTGATCATTCCGATACAAACCCATCTTCTCGTTCCTGCTCTCTTTTACTGCATTAAGGCAACAACGTGTGAACTGCTACTTGCTGCGATAGTTGAACCCTATTCCCTTGCATGACCTGTCATTGCCACAGTAAATAGTTGAAACCCACTAGCATGTGTAGGAGTTGATTGAGCCATGTGATGTGTGATCCACCATGCTATTTGTTTATGTTGCCTGCTATGCTTAGAGTTGTGTCAGGTCTGGTTCATCTGGGTGATGGATCGGAGTGAAATGATCTTACTCGGTAAAGAGAGGGAAGTGTGGAACATGTTTGGTAAAGGTATCGATGAAAGGCCATGTAGGAGTACGTGGTGGGTTGTTTCATTGGAACCGTCCATAGGACCCGAGATATGTATGTGTGGTTCAAGTTCCAGCTACTACCATGCATTGGGCCCGAAACCAATGGACCCTCTCGGCTTATTAATTACCCTCGATCTCTGTCCAGGAGTTGCAACTAGTTTCTGGTGTTTGTAGTTTACTGGTGGTCATGCACAGCGCTGACCCTCGGGGTGGGCTGTGATGCGACAGGTACGTGGCACGGTGTACCGGTTGCCCGTTTGGTGACTCGGGAACCCTGTACACATCGTTTGGGGCCGTGAGCGACACCCCGGCCGGATCTCCCCACGGATGGAACCCAAATAGGCGATAAACCTGGACGAGTGACTTGTGTAGTTAGTCAGGTCGTGGCCAACACCCTCGCTGGGCTTCCGCTTGAAGGTTGCCGAGTAGATGTCGAGTAAACAGCGATAAGTGGTGGAAGCGTGTGTGAAGAAGTACACCCCTGCAGGGTTATCAATCTATTCGAATAGCCGTTGTTCGCGGTACGGACTACTTGGTTACTCTTACAGTTCATAGACAAGTTGATGGATACTACTAAAAGCCTCAAGACAAGTGTGAGTGCCGTGGATGGCCCTTTCGTAGGATGACGGAAGAGGATCCTCGATGGTGTATTGTTGTGGTGAGTAGAGGACTCGTGTACATAGTAATATCTTGCAATCTGTTGAGAGTTGTAGTATAGGTTAGCCAAGAGTCAAAGCTGGCTTTCTGCTATGAACTCCACTACCCCCTTTTGATAATGTTGCATGTATGATAGGTTCTGTTGTAAGACTTGCTGAGTACCTTTGTACTTATGTTTGCTTAATAACTGTTGCAGAGGAGAACCCTGCCCCTTCTGATGGGTTCTACATAGACGTTGATGTCAACGAGTAGCTTGCTACCCAGACGGAGATCTGGAGCTTGTGAAGGGCCTTGTAGATAGTCAGGCTACACCAAGCCTGTTTTATTTTCTAAGTTGTCTGTACTCAGACATGTAGCTTCCGCTTGTGCTTGTATGACTGTATGACTTGAGTGTTGGGTCATGTGACCCCTACCTGTATGGATATGTTATGTATGGCTCTTGGAGCCTCTTAAATAAAGTACTTTGAGTCATAGAGTTCTATTGTGATGCAATGTTGTATTTGCACATATTGAGCATATTGTGTGTATGATTGAAATGCTTGATATGTGTGGGATCCGACACCTAGTTGTTTTCCTTTGGTAGCCTATCTTACAGGGAAATGCCTCCTAGTGCTTCCAATGAGCCTTGGTAGCTTGTTACTGCTCGGAACACGTAGGCTGGCCGGCATGTGTCCTTCTTCGTTCCTATGTATGTCCCTTAGGGGAAATGTCACGCGTTGTTCCTTTAAGTCCATGTAGCTTGCTACGACTTGGGTTCATACGTTGATGACCGACACGTTCGTTGCTGGGTCATGGATGCCTGTCTCTGTAATTTAGTGCCACTTTTGGTTTATAACTAGCCATGTCGGCCCGGGTTCTCTGTCATATGGATGCTAGCGACACTGTCATATACGTGTGCCAAAATACGCAAACGGTCCCGGGCCAGGTAAGGTGGCACCCGTGGGGATACCGTGCGTGAGGCCGCAAAGTGATATGACGTGTTACAGCTAGATCGGTGTGACTTAGGATCGGGGTCCTGACAGAAGGTCTCCCCAAAGACAGCGCCATTGTCGATGACGAGGCGAGACATCGATCCTTCTATCGACAACACAACGGAACTCTCAATGAAAGCACCAATGCCGATGTCAAAACCGGCAGATCTCGGGTAGGGGGTCCTAAGCTGTGTGTCTGAGGACACGAGGTTTACCCAGGTTTGGGCCCTCTTAAAGGAGGTAAAACCCTACGTCCTACTTGATTGTATTCTATGTGTATAGGGGTTACAAGAGTTGATCTACCTCGAGATCGGATTGGCTAAACCCTACCTGTCTAGCCCGTGATTCTTCTGATGGCCTCTACGGACTAAACCCTCTGATTTATATACACACTGGAGGGGCCTAGGGTTGTACAGAGTCAGCTTGCAGATGAAGGAAACATTACACCCGGACACAAAACTTGCCATTCTACGCACATAGGAGTCCCACCCGAACACATGTGATAGTCTTCTGCTTTATCTTCACAGCCCATCAGTCCGACCCATATTGAATGGTCCGAACACCCGAGAACCCCCTAGTCCTGGACTCTCCCAGAGGTCAAGCAGTGTTGATGGTGTGCATGGAGGTAGGCACCTCAAGTAGGAGGACCTGCCGCTTCCCGTGTACAATCCTAGCTTGCAGCCCGCTTGTGTGTTGGCATTGGAGGATACACGAGAGTATATGTTGAACAAGGTGGAGAGGTGCATATCGGTCGTGGAGACCAACCTTGGCCAGAGAATCGACTCCCTCACTGAGGAACTCCGTCAAGATAGGCTTGCTGCATGGGGTCGACATTGACAACTCCCCGAACGGCAGGGCCAACGCCGCCTTGAGGAGGGGCATGGAGAGCACAACCACGTCCACTCCGGAGATGCCCAAAGCTACTATGATACACCACCTCGGCGTGCTCGCCACGACCAGCAAGGTGCTACTTGGGCGCCACCGTCTCCACCACAAGATGGGCTCGATGCACGGGTTCGACATCGACAACTCCCCATACAGTAGGACCACCATGGAGAGCATTGGAGTGACCACTCCGATGATGCTCGAAACTACTACGAGCCTCGACCACGGTGTGCTCATCATGCTCGTCGCGGAGAAGGCCAAGAAGGCTTTGCCATGGGAGGAAGAGGTCATAGGCGTGCTCATCGTGACCATGAATATAATGGGATTGGTAAATTCAAACTTACCATACCATCATTCAATGGGAAAACCGAGCCCGATGATTATTGGAGTGGAAGATGCGTGTGGATCAGATCTTTGATAGCCACCGCTATACGGAGGAGAAGAAGGTACGATATGCATCCATTGAGTTTACCGGATATGCTTTGATTTGGTGGAACCAATTGTGTCATGCTGGAGGTCGTCCGGAGACATGGGTGCAAATGAAAAATCTGTTCCGGAGGCGGTTTGTTCCCGAACATTTCACAAGAACCTTGTACAATTGACTCCAACAGTTGTGCCAAGATAATTCTAGTGTTGATGAGTACTATGAGGAGATGGATATTTTGATGATTAGGACAGTGATGAATGAGCCAAAGGATGCCACAATGTGAAGATTCTTTCATGGGCTGAATAAAGATGTGCAAGAAAAGATAGAGATGGTTACATATCAAGATTTGCAAGAACTTGTGCATCAAGCTATTCATGTAGAGCAGCAGTTGAAGCCTCGCCAAAATCGTAGCCAAACCAACACATCAAGCACTTGGAGAGGTTCAGTTCAGCGAGAAGTAGATGGAAGCATTGCTGCAAATTTTCGCTCACACAACAAGATGACTGCAAAAGAAGCTAATGCATCAAAGGTTGAATCTTCCAATACTCCCGCCACTCGCATTAGTAATATGTAGTGCCATACATGCAAGGGTAGAGGTCACTCCAAGAAGGATTTCCCTAATTTGAATAAGGTACTGCTTACAAATGATGGATATGTCACCGATTGTGACGCCCGAAGACCGACGTCCCAGAAGATTCCAGAAGATTCCAGATGTTCCGGGTTCTCCCGTGTGTTCTTTGTGCTTGTGTTATTTATTTTGCATTGCATCATGTCATCATGCCATCATGTCATTAATTTTTTTTGCATCTCAACTTAAATAAATCGTGTGGGCCTTCGGTCCATTTAAATTGAGGGAATGCACATGGTGTTTTCTCTTTATAACATATCCTCCTAATATTTATGGAGCTACTATAATAAATATTCCATTTGTTGGAATTCACCATAACACACTTGCATTTATTCTCCAGACATCTTTTGCTTCAAGTTTCCATCTAAACCCTCCCTATTTTTTCTTTTCTCGTTTATCGAGGTTCTTCCAAAAAAACCTCCAACAATTTTATTTAATTCCTTACATTTTTTGTGAGTCCAGGGATTTTTACCTCATGCCCTAAGCCTATTCCTAGCTCCTCCTTCCTTTTTCTTTCGTCTTGTTGTTTCTCTGTTTTTTTTTGCCACAGCAGTTTGGAGAGAGAGGCCCAGCCTGCTGCCTCCTTTTAGCCATTCCTCAAGCCCAGCCGGCCTGCGGCCTCCCTCAGCCGGCCCTTCTGCTCCCTGGCCCATCAACCAACCCTAGCGCTTCGATCCCAGCCGACCGCTTGCCCCATCGCTCTCCCTCTCGTCCCTCTTCCCCGCCGCCAGTCGCCCGACCCCGAAGCGCTCGCTCTCGCCCGAACCTCTCGCTCCTCTCCTTCGATCTCCTCCTCTCCTCCCTCGCGAGACCCCGCGTCCGAGCCGTGCCGCCTCCCCTATCCGTCTCCAGACTGCGCCAGGGCCCGCGCCACCTCCTCGGCCAGGCAGCGCGCGCACCCTGCGTTGCTTCCCCTCGCCAAATCGTCGGCCACCCAGGCCCCTGCTGCCTCCTCAGCCAGGCGCGCCGCACTTCTCCTCCGCCGGGAGGCCAGCGCCTCGCCTCTTCCTCGGCAGGTCCGGCCAGAGTCAGCCGCGCCACCAGGGCCGCCGGTCAGAGACTGCAGCAGCACCAGGTCCGCCGCCTCCTCTGCACCCGGGCGACCAGCGCCGTTCCTCCCCGTCGATCTCCGGCGCCTCGAGCTCCAGCGCGCCCGTGCCGTGTTCCCGCGGCCAGGAGCTGCCGCGCCCCGAGGTCCAGAGCACCGCACCCAGCGTCCGCCATCGCCACCGGGGCCTCTTCTCCGGCCGGCCAGGAGCGCCTCCTCTCCAGCAAGGCAGCCAGCGTGCCGGCCCCGTCGCCAAGAGTCGCCCGAGCATCCTCCGTGCCGTGGTTGTTTTGCTGCTGCTGCTGTCCAAGTACCGAGACCGCCAAGTTTGTTGCTGCCTATGTTTTTTTTGCCAAGTGTTCCTTCCGGTGTGTCCAAGTTCGACTACCGTCGCCCGGAAACGGTGGAGCAGCAAGTACATCTGCTTCTCCGACCCGTGTACATCTACGAACGGGAACGACTACGCAAGATGACACGTCATGTACCACGATGTCGACAGCCCTCAAGTTCGACTGCACGGCGAAACGTCAAGTACCACTACCGTCGCAAAACGAGAACCCCAAGTACCACGACACCGACCCGAACATCTACGGGAAAACGAGCTCCGTGAACGTCTACCGTCGCCCCGTGTACGACTACTTCCCTCTACGAACGAGTACCTCTTCGAAACGAAAACGTCTACTTCCTCTACGACCGCGAGTACCACTACTTCCACTACGATCTCGAACCGCCCCGAAACGAGTGTTTCGAAGGTATAACTCCGAGACGATGACCCGTGGAATGCTTGTGATGTGGTTGTATGAGATGTTTCCCTTGTGTGCTCCGTGCCCGTTTCGTCCGTTTGTCATGTTCCTCGGTTGCCTCATCGCCGACCCGTGGGAACTCGGTGATGGGATCACCCCACCTTTCATCTTGTTTCGCTCGCTCTCGCCTCCGTAATCTTTTGCACTGGTCTCCCGACGAGTTACCGGAACCGAGATGTTGCGTTGCATCATTTTCGGATCGTTGCCGTGGCACCCTTTCTTTCCACCACGGTGACAAATGCTTCATATCTTCTTCTTGTCAACTTTTAATATAATTGCATAAACTTGATCATGTCATCCGCATCATGTTAACAACATTAATATGTGTGAATTGTTGTTTGCTTATAATTACTAAACATGCTCATGGGGATTTTCCGGAATTGTTGTTGTTATTTCCGGCCTCATTTAAAATGTCTAAATAGTGTAGTTTTATTATGCTTCACCTCTTGCCTTGTTAAAAACATTTAATCTTGTCTTGTTAATAAACGAGAGTCAACTAAATAAATCAATGTGGTGTTTCGTCAATATGCAACTCGTTGCATATTGAGCTCCACTTAACTTGTAGTTTTGGTTGTGCACCTTGCCATGCCATGCATAATTAAACCGGACATGCATCATACTTGTTTGTGCATCGTATGCCATGTTTATGCTTGTGTGTTTACCGTGTGTTTGCTTCTTTCCGGTTGCTTCTCTTGTTAGCTTCGGTTTCGTTCCGGAGTTGTGAGGATTCGCTCGTCTATGTTGCTCCGTCTACTTCATGGATCCGTTCTTCTCCCTTGTGGAATCCCAGGCAAGATGATCATACCCCTGGATACCTTTACTACCATTGCCATGCTTAGTTGTCTAGATGCTATCGTTACATGTCGCGCTACCCATCTTTTATGTCAGCCTCTCCTTGTTGCCATGAAACCTCTAACCTTTGACACCTTCCTAGCAAAACCACTGTTTGGCTATGTTACCCGCTTGCTCAGCCCCTCTTATAGCGTTGTTAGTTGCAGGTGAAGATGAAGTTCGTTCCGGGAGGGAACTTGTTGTTGTTATATCACAATATCTATTATTATTATTAACACACCTATATACTGGGCATGGGTGGAAGGCTTGGCCTTTTGCTCGGTGTTTTGTTCCACTCATGCCACCTTAGGCGCCGATAAACCGGCATTATGTTCCTTGATTTTGCGTTCCTTACACGATGGGTGGATGGGGACCCCTTGACAGTTCGACTTTGAATAAAACTCCTCCAGCAAGGCCCAACATTGGTTTTAATTTGCCTCATAATAACAACTTAATTAATTAATTAAAATTGCATAGGGGGTCGCGTCCCCGAGGATTCTTAATTCTACATAGCAGGGGGGGCCAGTGCTGATGGTGTTGGTCCCAAACGGGGAGACTGCGGGGCCGCCTTGGGGAAACCCGAGGTATCTGGTATAACCTGTAGGATCACCCATCCGGTCGTGGCCTGGGACGAGATACGCGCGGCTACTATCAGGGTGTCGACACACCGGGAGGTCTTGCTGGACTTGTTTTACCATTGCCGAAATGTCTTGTGCTACCGGGATGCCGAGCCTGATCGGATTTCCCTAAGATAAGGAGTGATGATATTATATTTATCACTTCAGCTAATCGTGAGAGCTTGTGATGGGCTAAGTTGGGACACCCCTGCAGGGTTATGATCTTTCGAAAGCCGTGCCCGCGGTTATGTGGCAGATTGGAATTTGTTAATGTCCGGTTGTAGAAAACTTGACAGATGATCCGAAGTAAAACACACAACTGGGTGAGTAACCGTGACTGTCTCTTTTCACTTTGAGAAGAGAACACGGTGGGGTTATGTTTGATTCGTATGTAGTTCAGGATCTTTAGCGATCACTACTTTTACGACCGTTTGCGTAGATGCTCATCTTATTCGGGTACTCGTAAGTTAGCCACCATATTATGTTTAGTCGCTGCTGCAACCGCACCACTTTACCTCTTCCTACCCATAAAGCTTTGCTAGTCTTGATACCCATGGTTATGGGATTGCTGAGTCCTCGTGGCTCACAGATACTACAACACCAGATGCAGGTTCAGCCGAGTTTGAAGCAGGAGTTGGATCAGTACTTCACTGGGAGCTCGTTGAAGAGAGTGGCCGTATGTTTGTGACGTCTTCGACGATCAGTAGTGGTTTCTACTAGGATTCGATCCTGACCTGTGGCTTTATGTTGTTTTGGTATCTTTCTTTTGGATCTTCACCCGTAGTCGGGTTGTGATGTTTTGAATGATGTCTTGCTTATGTAATGTATTGTGTGAAGTGGCGAGTGTAAGCCAACTATCTCTCTTTTGCAATTTAATCCCTCTTTTACATGAGTCGTGCAAAGATACCAAACTTGAGATCATTCTAGGATGGGCTTATACCTTTAAGTCGTGCCTCGACACGTAGGAGGTATAGTCCCATCCTGGGCATTACAAGTTGGTATCAGAGCCTTCTCCGACCTAGGAGCCCCCACTGATTGATCGAATCGTTGACGGTTGAGTCTAGACACACACTTTAAAATGTTTTGAGTCCTATATATATATCGGAGAGTAGGATTTCTTTTGCTTCTCATCTCTTTTCATTCTGGTGAGGACTCCTGACGATTACTCTTGCCTCTTCTACTTTCAAAAATTGCACAATTTTTTTTAGGATCTCGCGAGTATTGTTTGGATTGTTTCGATGTCTTTGTGACGAGAACATTGTTCTCGATGCCTCCTGTCATTAGGGATTGTGGCAGTGTCCCGGGGAGTTGAGCTCCGAGGTGTTGTCGTCACAAATCCATCGCGGCAGTACTAGAATACTTAAGACGGCCGACATCGAAAACTCTCCTATACGGTTTGTGGCAAGATAACCCCGACATCACCCAGTACTGGGGAGGTAGTTCGAGAGTATTGCCATAGCTTGTATAGTGGATGCGTTTCGAAGGTCCGAGGTAAACGGTTTTCGAGAACAACTGGTTATGTGTTGAAGGATGGATACAGCTGGATGTAGGTTTAGAGTTGATTGCGCGGTGCTTCCCCTGTATCCCCAACACCTGATTGCATAACTGGAAACTTTCGGAAATTAATAGGTGGGTTCATCAAGTAGTTCTAGGCATTCTTCCAACGAGTGCATGATATGAAGTTCGGGGTTCTACATTGAGTGAAGTGGTTTTATGGACTTGTTCTGACCGGGAGTTGCATCTTAAAGGGTCCTTGGCTATGCTGATCCGGGGATTGCAAAACCCTTTTGTAACACGTTCCATGAGCTTTCAGCACGAAGATGTCGAACGAAACTTCTATCTTGTATTTGTTCTATCTGCTCCTTGTTGCTTTTTATTTACCTTTTTGTTCTCCAAGTGGCTTCTCGACAAGTTGATGTACCTGCGGAATTCATTCGTTCAATTCTCTGTTCGGATAGATATGTTGCAACATAATCTTCTTCATAAACACATCTATCCTTTGTTTCGTTTGATTCTGGTATTCGAGTTGCTTCGATGTCAAATGTTGATTCCATACCTTCCTAATCGGTATTCTCATATTTCTATGGGAGTGCTAGTCCTTCTTAATCATCAAGATGGTCATGTTAAATTCTTTTCAACCGGTGTCCATTTTGTTCGTCTCAAGTTGTCTTTGTTTTCCCCGCCCTCCCACCCTTTTCTTCTTGGAGCCAGAATTCTCAGATGAAGTATCCATTTTATTCATGTGATGTTTCTTCATTCTTTTCCTTCAATGTTCTTATCTGGTGATTTATCATGAAGATGCTCAAGAACTCCAAGTTCATCATTCTTTTGTTCTCTAATTCTGCCGGTGGATGTAATTCAAGTTTTCGGTGTTGATCTTATCCTTTTCCTCATTTCACAATGCTTTCTTATTCCGGTGCACCAATTAATCATTCTCCTCTTGCTATTCATATCCGGAGTGCCGAAGATTCATAATTCCATTCTTAATCCGTTCAAATTATTTTGAGGATTGTCATCTTATTCAAGCCATTTAATTCAACCGGTGCAATATCTCTTAAGCAATCTTTTCAACGGTGATTTCTTTAGTGGGCCCTAACCCATAGGTCTTTCCCAGGATCTTACCTGACTCTTCTATTTTCTGGAGTTATACTCAAATTCTTTCAAAGTGTGACGTAAGAATGATCTCCATCAGTCACATGCCTTCTCCAAGACCGCTTTCAAATTCCTTTCAACTTCAGGTCGACCTTCCTCTTTTATTCTTCCAGAGCATTTCATGAATTCTTTTCTTTGTGATCCTTCGAAGGCCATCATTTCAGAATATTTCTTCGTTCTCAGTTTTCAACCTCGTCCTCCAAATATTCTTCATTGATGTCTCTTCGTTCGTCTCCATATTTTTACGGTGGTTCTTTCAAGATTACCCTTCCGTTGTTATCGTTTTCATTCACTCGTTCTTTTCATAATCCTACCGGTGGTTCGTTGAAGATTGACCCAAGTTTGTGCGAGATCTATCTTTAATTCTTTCCAACGAGAATAAGTAGTATGCCAAATCCTTTGGTTGTCATCAATTTAAATTGGTGAAGGAGATGCATTACATAATTCTTATTCTTATTCCTTCAAGGTGATTTAATTCTTTTGTCTGGAGCTTGTTCATCATATCATATTCTCGGTTCTAAGTTATTCATCTTGTTTTCCGGAGCTCCAAGTTATTTCAATTATATCATTTCAAAGCTCCATCTAATTCATCGCAGGCCTTTAATCTTATTCTTTTCATCTTTCAATTCTCATGCTTTCATTACCGAAGTTTCCATGGTGGTTCATCATGTTTTAATTCATCCTCGAAGTCTTCTTCAAGATTCTTGTTGGAGCTCAAGCATTCTTCATCATGCTTTCCAAGTGCAATTATGTCTACCTTTATTGTTTGAGATAGTGGTATGCCATTTTTGACAATTTCCTTCATGTTTCATGATTCACAAGTTGTCAAGAATGAGATATTTAAAACCATCATTTTTTTTGTTCAGGAGATCCTTCCAACCATTCAATTTATTCGTTGGAGTTATCTTGGGTTGTATTTCACCTAAAAGCTTTTCCTAAGGATTGTTGCTATTATGGTGCTTATAAATGACCCAAGTTCTTCATCTATCATTCCGGTGAAATAAGTTTATCGTCTCCTTGTTGATCTCAATCCAATCTAATGTTGTCGTCAGTGGCTGGTTGTCACCTCTTAATTTTGAGATGTTTTCCATAAGCCCACATCAAGCTTATTCTTTTCGTTGATGATTCTTCCAACAAATCCGTTCAACCCTTCTTCGTAAGGATGAATTGCAATTCATGAGTGGGAGAAGTTGTCTTTTTCTTCTCCGTTCTTTCTTCCCAACGATCTTGCATCTATTCTTTCGTTCCGGAGGCATTGTGATGTTGATCTCCCCAAACCATCATCTCGTTTTATCGAGATCATATTCTTCCCTTGCTTGTCTATTTAACCGGAGTGTTGTATTCTTCATTCAAGTTCCGTCATCTTATCTAGTTTTGCCTATCTTTTCAACCGGAGTGCTGTCTGAATCTTTCTTACCCCTTGGGTCATTCTTTCAATTGTTTCAGAAGCTATGTGTTGTTGATCCCATCAAGTATCATTCCATCTCCTCAAGTTCTTGGTTAATTCCTTCCATTTTCAGACGGAGTGCTGTCCAAATTCTGTCATTCTTTTTCCTTGGCTATACCATTGCGGTTTCTTATTCTTTTGGTTCGTAAGCTCTTGTTTCATGTCTTTCAACCTCCAAGGTTCTCATAATACTCCTTGTTACTCATTTTACCGGAGTGCTTTTAACTTCGTTCATCTCCGTTGCATTCTTCTTTCATTTTGTTCAACCTCTCAAGGTTCCTGGTTTCACTCGTCTGTCAAAGAAGCAACTTTGTTTTACCTCTTCCTCTTCCGTTTTTACCCAGTGCTATCTCTAGGATCTCGGGTCGAGATCCTCTGCTAGTGTGGGAGAGTTGTGACGCCCGAAGACCGACGTCCCAGAAGATTCCAGAAGATTCCAGATGTTCCGGGTTCTCCCGTGTGTTCTTTGTGCTTGTGTTATTTATTTTGCATTGCATCATGTCATCATGCCATCATGTCATTAATTTTTTTTGCATCTCAACTTAAATAAATCGTGTGCGCCTTCGGTCCATTTAAATCGAGGGAATGCACATGGTGTTTTCTCTTTATAACATATCCTCCTAATATTTATGGAGCTACTATAATAAATATTCCATTTGTTGGAATTCACCATAACACACTTGCATTTATTCTCCAAACATCTTTTGCTTCAAGTTTCCATCTAAACCCTCCCTATTTTTTCTTTTCTCGTTTATCGAGGTTCTTCCAAAAAAACCTCCAACAATTTTATTTAATTCCTTACATTTTTTGTGAGTCCAGGGATTTTTACCTCATGCCCTAAGCCTATTCCTAGCTCCTCCTTCCTTTTTCTTTCGTCTTGTTGTTTCTCTGTTTTTTTTTGCCACAGCAGTTTGGAGAGAGAGGCCCAGCCTGCTGCCTCCTTTTAGCCATTCCTCAAGCCCAGCCGGCCTGCGGCCTCCCTCAGCCGGCCCTTCTGCTCCCTGGCCCATCAACCAACCCTAGCGCTTCGATCCCAGCCGACCGCTCGCCCCATCGCTCTCCCTCTCGTCCCTCTTCCCCGTCGCCAGTCGCCCGACCCCGAAGCGCTCGCTCTCGCCCGAACCTCTCGCTCCTCTCCTTCGATCTCCTCCTCTCCTCCCTCGCGAGACCCCGCGTCCGAGCCGTGTCGCCTCCCCTATCCGTCTCCAGACCACGCCAGGGCCCGCGCCACCTCCTCGGCCAGGCAGCGCGCGCACCCTGCGTTGCTTCCCCTCGCCAAATCGTCGGCCACACAGGCCCCTGCTGCCTCCTCAGCCAGGCGCGCCGCACTTCTCCTCTGCCGGGAGGCCAGCGCCTCGCCTCTTCCTTGGCAGGTCCGGCCAGAGTCAGCCGCGCCACCAGGGCCGCCGGTCAGAGACTGCAGCAGCACCAGGTCCGCTGCCTCCTCTGCACCCGGGCGACCAGCGCCGTTCCTCCCCGTCGATCTCCGGCGCCTCGAGCTCCAGCGCGCCCGTGCCGTGTTCCCGCGGCCAGGAGCTGCCGCGCCCCGAGGTCCAGAGCACCGCACCCAGCGTCCGCCATCGCCACCGGGGCCTCTTCTCCGGCCGGCCAGGAGCGCCTCCTCTCCAGCAAGGCAGCCAGCGTGCCGGCCGTGTCGCCAAGAGTCGCCCGAGCATCCTCCGTGCCGTGGTTGTTTTGCTGCTGCTGCTGTCCAAGTACCGAGACCGCCAAGTTTGTTGCTGCCTATGTTTTTTTTTGCCAAGTGTTCCTTCCGGTGTGTCCAAGTTCGACTACCGTTGCCCGGAAACGGTGGAGCAGCAAGTACATCTACTTCTCCGACCCGTGTACATCTACGAACGGGAACGACTACGCAAGATGACACGCCATGTACCACGACGTCGACAACCCTCAAGTTCGACTACACGGCGAAACGTCAAGTACCACTACCGTCGCAAAACGAGAACCCCAAGTACCACGACACCGACCCAAACATCTACGGGAAAACGAGCTCCGTGAACATCTACCGTCGCCCCGTGTACGACTACTTCCCTCTACGAACGAGTACCTCTTCGAAACGAGAACGTCTACTTCCTCTACGACCGCGCGTACCACTACTTCCACTACGATCTCGAACCGCCCCGAAACGAGTGTTTCGAAGGTATAACTCCGAGACGATGACCCGTGGAATGCTTGTGATGTGGTTGTATGAGATGTTTCCCTTGTGTGCTCCGTGCCCGTTTCGTCCGTTTGTCATGTTCCTCGGTTGCCTCGTCGCCGACCCGTGGGAACCCTGTGACGGGATCACCCCACCTTTCATCTTGTTTCGCTCGCCCTCGCCTCCGTAATCTTTTGCACCGGTCTCCCGACGAGTTACCGGAACCGAGATGTTGCGTTGCATCATTTTCGGATCGTTGCCGTGGCACCCTTTCTTTCCACCACGGTGACAAATGCTTCATATCTTCTTCTTGTCAACTTTTAATATAATTGCATAAACTTGATCATGTCATCCGCATCATGTTAACAACATTAATATGTGTGAATTGTTGTTTGCTTATAATTACTAAACATGCTCATGGGGATTTTCCGGAATTGTTGTTGTTATTTCCGGCCCCATTTAAAATGTCTAAATAGTGTAGTTTTATTATGCTTCACCTCTTGCCTTGTTAAAAACATTTAATCTTGTCTTGTTAATAAACGAGAGTCAACTAAATAAATCAATGTGGTGTTTCGTCAATATGCAACTCGTTGCATATTGAGCTCCACTTAACTTGTAGTTTTGGTTGTGCACCTTGCCATGCCATGCATAATTAAACCGGACATGCATCATACTTGTTTGTGCATCGTATGCCATGTTTATGCTTGTGTGTTTACCGTGTGTTTGCTTCTTTCCGGTTGCTTCTCTTGTTAGCTTCGGTTTCGTTCCGGAGTTGTGAGGATTCGCTCGTCTATGTTGCTCCGTCTACTTCATGGATCCGTTCTTCTCCCTTGTGGAATCCCAGGCAAGATGATCATACCCCTGGATACCTTTACTACCATTGCCATGCTTAGTTGTCTCGATGCTATCGTTACATGTCGCGCTACCCATCTTTTATGTCAGCCTCTCCTTGTTGCCATGAAACCTCTAACCTTTGACACCTTCCTAGCAAAACCACTGTTTGGCTATGTTACCCGCTTGCTCAGCCCCTCTTATAGCGTTGTTAGTTGTAGGTGAAGATGAAGTTCGTTCCAGGAGGGAACTTGTTGTTGTTATATCACAATATCTATTATTATTATTAACACACCTATATACTGGGCATGGGTGGAAGGCTTGGCCTTTTGCTCGGTGTTTTGTTCCACTCATGCCACCTTAGGCGCCGATAAACCGGCATTATGTTCCTTGATTTTGCGTTCCTTACACGATGGGTGGATGGGGACCCCTTGACAGTTCGACTTTGAATAAAACTCCTCCAGCAAGGCCCAACATTGGTTTTAATTTGCCTCATAATAACAACTTAATTAATTAATTAAAATTGCATAGGGGGTCGCGTCCCCGAGGATTCTTAATTCTACATAGCAGGGGGGGCCAGTGCTGATGGTGTTGGTCCCAAACGGGGAGACTGCGGGGCCGCCTTGGGGAAACCCGAGGTATCTGGTATAACCTGTAGGATCACCCATCCGGTCGTGGCCTGAGACGAGATACGCGCGGCTACTATCAGGGTGTCGACACATCGGGAGGTCTTGCTGGACTTGTTTTACCATTGCCGAAATGTCTTGTGCTACCGGGATGCCGAGCCTGATCAGATTTCCCTAAGATAAGGAGTGATGATAATATATTTATCACTTCAGCTAATCGTGAGAGCTTGTGATGGGCTAAGTTGGGACACCCCTGCAGGGTTATGATCTTTTGAAAGCCGTGCCTGCGGTTATGTGGCAGATTGGAATTTGTTAATGTCCGGTTGTAGAAAACTTGACAGATGATCCGAAGTAAAACACACAACTTGTGAGTAACCGTGACTGTCTCTTTTCACTTTGAGAAGAGAACACGGTGGGGTTATGTTTGATTCGTATGTAGTTCAGGATCTTTAGCGATCACTACTTTTACGACCGTTTGCGTAGATGCTCATCTTATTCTGGTACTCGTAAGTTAGCCACCATATTATGTTTAGTCGCAGCTGCAACCGCACCACTTTACCTCTTCCTACCCATAAAGCTTTGCTAGTCTTGATACCCATGGTTATGGGATTGCTGAGTCCTCATGGCTCACAGATACTACAACACCAGATGCAGTTTCAGCCGAGTTTGAAGCATGAGTTGGATCAGTACTTCACTGGGAGCTCGTTGAAGAGAGTGGCCGTATGTTTGTGACGTCTTCGACGATCAATAGTGGTTTCTACTAGGATTCGATCCTGACCTGTGGCTTTATGTTGTTTTGGTATCTTTCTTTTGGATCTTCACCCGTAGTCGGGTTGTGATGTTTTGAATGATGTCTTGCTTATGTAATGTATTGTGTGAAGTGGCGAGTGTAAGCCAACTATCTCTCTTTTGCAATTTAATCCCTCTTTTACATGAGTCGTGCAAAGATACCAAACTTGAGATCATTCTAGGATGGGCTTATACCTTTAAGTCGTGCCTCGACACGTAGGAGGTATAGTCCCATCCTGGGCATTACACCGATGACTCAAGTGACAAATCTGAATCTGAGAAGAAAGATGTGAAATATTGTACTTTTGAGACCGGAGCACCTCTGAGCTCAGATGGAGGAGATGGTGTTAATCTCATGATTCGCAAAGTAGCTCATTATGATGCTCCTATTGTCGAGAAGGGCCAGCGACAAAATGTGTTTCAATTCATTTGCAAGATCAAGGGCAAAAACTGCATTGTGGTCATCGACGGAGGTAGCTACAATAACATCATTAGTAGTGATCTCGTGCATGATTTTGGGATATCAACATGGAGGCAACCCCAGCCATATTATGTGAAGTGGTTGAATGGTGTTGGTAAGCTGAGGCTAGGGTGCAATTTTCAGTGGGAAGTTATGTGGACAAAGTGGTATGTGATGTGGTGCCAATGCAAGCTTGTCATCTTCTTTTGGGAAGGTCGTGGTAGTTTGATCATGATGCTACTCACCATGGGAGGTCTAATGAGTATTCTTTCATGCATCAAGGAGTGAACCATGTCTTGGATTCTATGGTGGATCGAGCACTCATGGTTAAGCAATTCCCACAAGTGAAGAAGCCCAAGAAAAATACCTCAAAACCGAGGACGATTTTGTTTGAAGGAAGGGAGGATGATGTGGACCAGATCATGAACAAGGCATCAAAGAGTGAGGCTCATGCTAGCACACATGTTAAACCCTTAGAACAGCCAAAGGAAGACATGGGCAAAACCAGTATCTTAGTGTGGAAGCTTCTGATGCCTATGTTGGGAGAAAGGACTCATTATATTTCGAGTTGCAACTTCCCACCTAAACCCAATTAATCCTGGAAGGCTCTAGCATGTTATAGAGGCTAGAAAAGATGTTCTTTGAAGTCAGCTTTAATTCAAAAGACGGTGCATCATTTGAGGTATTGAGTCAAAAGTTGTGCAAGTTTCCATGCAAGTTGTCCAGGAATTTATTACAGCGCGAGGCTCAACAAGTTTGCTCCTGCTACAGCTTGGGGCTCACAAATTTACCCTTCATCTTGAGTTGTTTTCACACCTAACTAGTAGGTGCTTCTAGCATAAATACTCCCCAGTTGTTCCATGTGAAGGGGGATGAGTTTTCTGAGTTTATGTTTGTAGACAACCGGTGAGGTTGTGATGTGCTGAGAGAACTAGTATCGTTGAGTGTTAGCTCGTGTGTGTGGATTGGAGGGCCTATCCGCAATTCATGTAGGATCCTTGTGGTTCCCTCTTGTGATTCTTCTTAGATTCACAAGTTTCATTGTTTGGGTTGCATCCTTGTAAACCAAGCTAGTTATCCGCTGCAATTTATCAGAGAGTGTTTCCTCTTGTTCTTGCCTCTCAAGAGAAACAAAGTTTGTTGAAACAAGTTTCGAGTGAGTTTGTTGCTGCTCCTTGTGAGTTCTTTGGCACCGTGAAAGATCGTTTCCGAGACGTCCCGTATCAACATCACCCGGGCTCAACACAAGCACCTAATGGAATTCTACTCCCTTTAGGAGGTTCTATGTGATATGCACTTAAGCGAGAAGGCATCTGATTCTATAACATCGCATGTGAGCCCTTCCAGAGTCTTCTCCTCCGCTTCCAATCCCCCTCCCAAATCATGAAAGCGGTCGTGTGGATCAAGCGGGCGCCAGCCAAGATAATTTTTTGCCTGTCTAATCCTACTTAAAAAATATGGACTAATGATCACCTGCGTAGCTGATGTTGGCCCTGTTGCGGCCAATGCAAGCTTTGTAAGAGAATTCCTGACTCCACCACACATATGCTGCTTGGGGTATCGATACTCGATGAGCATCTAGACCATGGGCCGAGATTGGCTCGACATTCATGATCTATACTTCAATGATTGTCCAAACTTCCATAATTTGCATAGTGGTGGTCTACCGTGATGCACATCAAGTCATCAACATATATCTCAGGAAGGCTTTGGCATCCATTGTGATGCTCACGTAGTGGGAAATTTCAAATGAGAGGAATGCCGGGGTATTCCGGTATATTTGTACCGGGCCAACATCAAGTGGGAGGCTGCGTGTTGGGAATCATCACGAGTAAACATTTGAGATCGATCATGGTGTGAGAGTAGTTTCTTATATGTATTTCCATCCTCGGACGGGCATTGTAATCCTAAAGCTCCTTCTTAATCAGTGAAATGAGGCAAAATCTTTTCCCCACGTTTAAAAACCATCCACCTCCGCCCATGGCTTGTGCTCTTCGCCACAAGGACACCCGCCTCTTTGGTTGCTTCTGTCAACGGCTTAGACGACAGGGTCATCCACTTCAACATGTTTACATGCCACAAAATGCCACCACCGTAGAGGATCGCCACAACCAGAGGTCCACGAAGGTATTGCTATTCAACACCACTAAAAGTATGACTAATGTTCTAACTCCAGTGCAAAAAATCTTCCTCTACTTAAAATCAAATATAACTATCATCGTCGAAAGAGTTCCTCTTTTCTTTTGATGTTCTCTCCCACTATGGTAGTTTTATGCCTGCTGGGTGCTTGATGGAATTCCCAGACATGCATTATCGAGGAAGGTAAGACAAATAATCTAGATGAAGTGATTAATTGATGATATTCACCTGGTGTCCCTTCCCGGAGTAGATATAAGTTATTTCTTAGCATGCTAGAGAAGACATGACTCGTGATGTGAAAGTACTCTTCTAGTCTCGAGCTCAAATGAGCTCGGGTGCACAATAAAATCATAAAATATTGAAAAATAAATAAATTGTCAGGACCCCGATCCTAAGTCACACAGGTCTAGCCTGTAACACACCATATCACTTTGCGGCCTCACGCACGGTATTCCACGGGTGCCACCTTACCTGGCCCGGGACCATTTGCGCATTTTGGCACACGTATATGATAGTGTCGCTAGCATCCATATGACAGAGAACCCGGGCCGACATGACCAGTTATAAACCAAAAGTGGCACTAAATTACAGAGACAGGCATACATGACCCAGCAACAAACGTGTCGGTCATCAACGTATGAACCCAAGTCGTAGCAAGCTACAAGGACTTAAAGGAACAACGCGTGACATTTCCCCTAAGGGACAGACACAGGAACGAAGAAGGACACATGCCGGCCAGCCTAGGTGTTCCGGAGCAGTAGCAAGCTACCAAGGCTCAGTGGAAGCACCAGGAGACATTTCCCTGTAAGATAGGCTACCAAAGGTAAACAACTAGGTGTCGGATCCCACACATAGCAATACACATTACACGTACGCATAACATGTAAGTATGTGCTGTACAACATGGCATCACAACATAACTCAACAACTCATATAGATAAGGCCCAGAAGAGCCATCATAGCAGTTATTACAAACAGAGGTCACATGACCCAACATACAGAGCATACAGGCAATGGAAGCATTACATGTCTGAGTACAGACATCTACAAATGAAAAAGACTAAGAAGCCTGACTATCTACAAGACCCTCCCAAGGGTACAAGATCGTAGCTGAGGTAACAAGCTAAACGTCGAAGTCCACGCGGAACCACTAGCGAGACTGAAGTCTCTCTGCAAAAACATAAATTAAGCAAACGTGAGTACAAAGGTACTCAGCAAGACTTACATCAGAACTAGCTACATATGCATCGGTATCAACAAAGGGGTGGTGGAGTTTGACTGCAGCAAGCCAGCTTTGACTCGGTGGCTATCCTGAACTACGACTGCAAGTAACTCTTATGAGGTGGCGCACACGAGTCCACATATTCACCAATCAATACACCACTATGGATCCGCTCCCGTCTCCCTACGAGAAGGCCATCCATAGCACTCACGCTTATCTTGCGCGTCTTAGAGTATCCACTTTCACTTGTCTATGAACTGTAATAGGCAACCCAGAAGTCCATTACCGCGGACACGGCTATTCGAATAGATTATATTTAACCCTGCAGGGGTGTACTTCTTCACACATGTTTCCACCACTTAGCGTCTGCACACGACATGTGCTCGGCAGACTTCAAGCGAAAGCCGACGTGGGTGTAGACCACGACCTAACCAACCACTCAAGTCTCTCGCCCAGGTTTATCGCCTATTTGGGTTCCATCCGTGGGGAGATCCGGCCGGGGTGTCGCTCACGGCCCCAAACGATGTGTACAGGGTTCCCGCGTCACCAAACGGGCGACCGGTACACCGTGCCACGTACCTGCCGTGTCACAGTCCACCCCGAGGGTCAGCACTGCGCACGACCTCCAGTAAACTACAAACACCAGAAACTAGTTGCAACTCCTGGACAGAGAACAAGGGCAGTCAATAAGTCGAGCGGGGTCATATTTCAGGGCCCAATGTGTGGTAGTAGCTGTTTCATGGATCAACCAACACAGAACTCAGTTCCTGAGGACGGTTTCAATGAGACAACCCACCATGTACTCCTACATGGCCTCTCATCGCTACCTTTACCAAATCGTGTTCACACACTTAGCTCACACACATTAGGACATGTTCGTCACCATTCCAATTCATCCCCGATGAATCAGGCCTGACACAACTCTAAGCAATAGCAGGCATAACCAGAAAGCATCAATGAGTAGGCACAACATGGCTCAAACAACTCCTACTCATACTAGTGGGTTTCAACTATTTACTGTGGCAATGACGGGTCATGCAGTGGAAAGGGGTTCAACTACCGCAGCAGGTAACAATTGAAGCGTTGTTGTCCTAATGCAGTAAAGGAGAGCAAGAGCGAGAGGGTGGGATTGTATCGGAATGCTCAATGGGGTTTTGCTTGCCTGGCACTTCTGAAGATAACATTGAGTCTTCATCGGTGTCATCGATCACATCGTCGGAACACGTCTACTGAAAGGGGACAAACACCGGCAAACAAGAGAGAACACAATCAATGCAATGCGACAATATGATGCATGATCATGACATGGCAATATGCTGTTGATTGAGCTAATGCAACTAGCAACACAATTAAATGAAGTTGTTTTGAACCCAAGATTCAAATTCAAACTCCATATGTGATTATTTAATTGTCATTTAATTAATTTGACCTGATCAGCAGGCTTAGCTTGTTCAAACATGCATGAAAATGCCATAAACAGATTCCTTGGATTTTTCTGATCATTTTTCATATATAAATTATTTTCATCTGAGCTACGGTTGATTTTCTATGATTTTTAGAAGTTTTGGCTATTTTCTGAAATAAATAAATCCTAAAGATTTATTTAAAATCCAGAAAAGCATTTATGACATCATAGTGACATCATCACTACGTCAGCAGGTCAAAGGCGCCAGCCCAGGTCAAACCTGACGGCTGGGACCCACAAGTCAGTGTCTCAACTAATTAACTAAATTAGTTAGCACTAGTTAAACCTAACTCTAATTTACTAGGGGCCTGGGCCCACAAGTCAGTGTCCAATTAGGTTAATCACAGTAATTAAAACTTAATTAAAAACCTAACTAATTAAACAGAGCTCGGCCCCACGAGTCAGTGACTCAGGGGGGGTCAAACCCCTGGTCAGGTGGGTCAACTGGCCGGCGGCTCGCCGCCGGCGAGTGCCGAGACGGCGGAGCGCGTCGGAAAACGCCCTCCGGCGACCAAAAGAGCGGCGGAGGGGCCTGGGGTGATGCTGGTCCTCGTCCGCATCCAACGGAGTCATCAGCTCGCGCCGGGGAGGACCAGAACGACGGCGGCGAGGGGAAGTGCGGTGGCCGGAGTTCGGGCGTCGACGGAGTCGATGCTGTGGTGCTCGGGAGGACGAACGGCTGGGTGCTACAGCCTCCTGGTGATGTGCTGAACATGGTGACGCGCTCAAAAATGGGCAGAGGCGGCTGTGGCCACGGCGGCGACATGAACGGCGGCGGTGAGCTCACGGGTCCGGTGATGGAGCTAGCTAGGGGACGGGGTAGACTGCGGGGAGAGAGGGGAAAGACGCAGGTGCTCACGGCGCGTGCAGGGGGCGTCGAAACGGGCTCGGGGAGGCGCCGGGCGTAGCGAATCGACGGCGAGGTCGACGGCGGCCGTAGGTTGAAGAAGACGAAGACGTCGGCGTTTCGGGGCTTCCGGCGTCGCGTAGGTACTTAGGGAGGGCGTAGAAGACGGAGGCGGAACTAATGGGCACTTTGCGGGGGCGTGGGGAGGGCTGTGTCCGCGGTGGTGCTCGCCGGCGCGGCCGCGGCGGCTTCGGCCATGGTGGGAGGGGACGAGGGAGAGAGCAGAGGAGGGGAGAGTAGTGTCCAGGGGGTTCCAGGGGTGCGTGGCGCTCGTCCAGGGCGTCGGGGAGGAAGCAGGCAGGGAGGAGGTGGCCGGCGTGTGCCGGCGCGCGGCGGCCACGCGCCCTCCTGCCCACTGGCAGGAGGTTGAAGACAAAAGGAGGGAGGAGGTGGGCTGGGCCGGCCACTTGGGCCGCCAGGTGGCTGCACAGGTATAAATCTTCTCTTTCTAATTCTGTTCTGTTCTATTTTATCTTCTGTTTTCTATTTCTTTTGTAACTTGGTGGCTTTTCTAAAAATGCTTAGGCATTTTCAAAAAATCACCAAACTGCTCATGCCCACTGTTTAGCATATAACCAACATGGAACATCTCAGTTTGGGATTATTTGAACATTTAAAATAATATATAAAATTTAAATGCCCAAATGCAAATAAGATATGATTTAATTCAAAAATCCAGAATGGTCCTAGAAATATGTGCAACATTTTTGGCAGAGGTTTTTAATCAATCCAAAAATGATGAACTTTTCCAAAGAGCATTTTGGGTTCATTGAAAAAGATTTGAATTTTGAACCTAGTTGGTTTCATCTGGTGCTAGGGTTTAGTCATCCCCATTTCAGTTTAAGAGAAATTTAAACATGACGCAACACAAGACTAACTGGACCAGAGCAGACCAGAACTGGGGATGTGACATAAATAAATCTCTAAATGTTTTTAGTGGCAGACATTGACAAAAAAAACGGCGTTTGCAAAATTTCAGCGTGAAATGACATTTGTAGAAGCCGTGGCAAGAAAAAACAAAATCATCACTCCAAAATGTTTTTGAAAATGACATTTCTGAAGCATTGATTTTGTTTTTTAGCCACGGCTTCTACAAATGTCATTTTAAGATAAAAGTTTGCAAGCGTTGAAAACTTTTGTCAATGTTTGGCACTAAAAAAATTCAGAATTTTCTGTTTCTTTTTTCGATTTTACCGTTCACCCAAGCATGTGAGCTCGGGCTTAGAAACTCCATGTCCCTCGTTGTCGGGGATATACCCCGCGGTATGAACCGGCCGGAAATATGACCCGGCTGGACTTGGCGGTTTATTTGAGACCCGGTTTACACTTGGCAATTCACTGGTAACCCGGCGGGCGGGTCACGGATGACAAGGCCCAAGGCCCAGAAGGCCAGTTCATGTATGGTGGGCCGGTTTATGAAGAAAGCACAAGGAATATTCTCCTACAAAGGAAGCAAGACTAGGACTCCTTGTAATAGAGTAATCCTAGTCCTACTAGGACTAGTCATGTAACCCGCCCCTTCAACATATATAAGGAGGGGCAGGGCTCCCCAAAGAGGGACAAGTTCTCACAAGTTTCTAGGGCTGGACACAGAGAGCCGGTTTACCGGCGACACCACGAGGATCATAATGACACCTAGCCTCAAACAACACGTAGGACTATTACCGGATGATGTTTCCCGGGGTCCGAAGCTGTCTAAATCCTTATCTTGCGTGCGTCTCTCGATTCCGCTCAACCCCTCTCAAGCTACTACATAGATGCGCTGGCCTCACGACTAAGTCCTTACCCTAGGACATCTGCCGTGCTAATTCCACGACAGTTGGCGCCCACCGTGGGGCCAGGTGCATGGTGGTGTTGAGTTCTTGAAGGGATCTCTCACAGGGATGGAGAAGTTCGCAATTTTCGGATGAAAAAACAGCCGATTGGAAAGGATCTGCATCAGCTTCGAGTTCATCGGTACATATTCATTGTTTGGAAGGTTTAAGGGAAATTAAAGGTTGCGATCTAATGGCTGCCGCAAGTTGCCAAGAAAAGAGGTCACAAGTCATCAACATCATCAACGCGTTAAGTTTCCATCGGAAGATTGCTAAAACCAGTACGATCGGAGTTGCCGTCACTGTTAAACCATCAACTGCAGAGGAAAAGTCAAGTAAAAGGAAAGAGCCAGACGTGAATTTTCTAAAAGACGTCTACGACTCGGAAAACGGGTACGGCAGCAACCCGGACTCCTCGGTTGTCCTTGCCAGGGCCGGTTCACTCCGGCGGCGGATTCGAGACAGCCCCTCGCTCAGCTTCGCGACGGAGCCACCGATCTCCAGCCATGGCTTCCGTCCCTGTGGCCCGCACCGAGACGTCTCCAGCCGCGCTTCCGCCGTCTCTCCTACACGGCCGGTTTAAGCCACGACCACAACCGTCATCCATAAGTCACCGTTTGTCTCGCAGGCCGCCATCTCCATCGCACCCGGTCTTCGTCGCCCCGCTCCTCCTCAGTCGTGGTCGCCAGACTGCCCGGCCTCGTGTCTATTTCAAGTCGCCGCTAACGTGGATCCAAGCCACCTCGGTTCGCCTTCACCACAGATTTGACCCACCGGACTGCACCTCCGCCTCGGGCGCCGAGAGCCGCCCCGAATCGTTTTTGGGCTGCCTTCACCCGGCCGAGCTGCCTCCACGGATGCGCTTCAGCTGCAGCATGCCAAGCCTGAAGCTAATGTCACATTGAGCCGTCGCTCAAGCGCTGCTCCAATAACGGCCGAGACCTCAGGATGCTGGCCGCCTCGCGAGGACACCGATCGACCCCCGCGCGCTCGTCGTCTCCGGAGCACCGGTCGACTCACGCATCTTCGATCGCAGCGCACAGGGCCGTTGCCGCCGCCTGGCCCCCGCCATCCTGAGCTGCCTTCAAGTCGCTTCCACGGCGCGTGCGCCGACCGACCCGGCCGTCCACCTCCCGGCCGTTTCCAATGCCTCTACAAGTCACAGTTGCCGACTCTGTCAGTCGCCTCGAGCCGCCGTACGTTGACCCGCGACCTGCCTCTTGTTCAGCCTCGAGTTGCCGCCCCGGCTCACGAACGAATCCGAGCCACCCTCGCCGGTCTGCCGATGCACCCGTGAGCACTGCCTGTGAGCCAGGCCGCCCAGGCAAAGCCGTCTCGGCCTCAGCCGCCTTAATCATCGTCACAGCTGACAGTATGGCGTTGACCCGCCGGCGCCTCACCTCCCTGCCGAGAGCCGCACGTCCCCGTCGTTGGGCTCGCTTCGCCGCAGGATTCCTCACCTAGCAGCCGCATCGAGCAGATGCTAAAGAGCCGCCCCGCATCGAGTGTCCGTTGGAAAGCTGCCCCTGACTGAACTCGCCCGTACGCTGGAGCACCCTCACCGCGTCAGACTCGTTTTGCATGGAGCTGTAGAATGAGTGGCTATGGAGCATCGGAAAAAAAAGAGCACTTCGCTGGATTTAGTATAAAACAAAGATTGGGACTACTTCAATTGGGCACAGGCGGCCGGCGAACAGATCGACAGATCCCACACGCAACAGAAAATTCGCGAGTGCCTCGAAACACACTTGACCCTCGGGGGCTGGCGTTTTCGACATCAACAACGACTACAACTGCATCGACTCCTCTTGCCGTGTCAACTCCAATGCCTTCATCACATCGACTCCGCCACACGACCGCGCTGCCTCGACACTCGGGGGCTGGCGCTTCAACAACACAGAACAAGTTCATCATTGCACCCGATCAGCCGACTTTGGTGCATTTGTCGACTTCACTTCGCTTAGCCCACTCGGCAAGGTGGACTCGGGGGCCGAACGTTGCAGCTGCCACTATGTCGACTTCATCTACTGCATCGCCTTCATCGAGTGCCACACCGCGCAAAACTCCGACGCGTTGATTACGTCAGCTGCGTCGAGTCCGTCCGCTGCGTCGAGTCCGCCATCCGCATCAAGATCGTCTACTGCATCGACTCCGCTTCACCACGTCGACTGCTCATCACCGATTGCTGGTCTTCGACAACTCATCTTCGACTCCCTCCGCCACGTCGATTCTACAGCTAAGTTTCTTTACACTCTTATATGCTATGATTTCAAAACCTATATGCATTCTCGATCAATCGCCAAAGCCGACTATGAAGTCGCACACAACCCTCTCGGGGCTACAAAACCATCTTTAGGATCATGCTCAGTTTTATATGTTGTTTATTCGCGTTCGTCGAAGTAGTGAGGCTGGGTACCAAAAGGCCGACCTTGTCTCCGGGTTCAACAAGTCTGGCATCGCGTCCCTGTTACCCGGCAAGAGTATGCTGCCGAAGGTCTGCCTACTCATGAAAAGACACGCATAAACCTTATATGCTGCTACATTATCCACTTAACAAAAGTGCAACATCTACAAATCACGCACCTCACAATTGTTCTGTATATCATGCAAGTACACCTTAATGCAGTTGCACCTTTTCTCCTTCTCAGCAGATGCATGGGGGCTAGGCGCCCTCATGACACGGCGACGCCAACCTCCTCGTCCACGATCGGTGTCTACAACAACTCACGCCTACGGTGCAAGACCCGAGTTGAGCACTTCCTCGGATGACAGTTACTCGACAACAAAAAAGTATTGAGCCTATGCTCGACTGCAAGCAGTCGACTATAGCCTCGGGGGCTACTCCTATCAGGAGCGCTGACGCGCACCCGACGAACACTACTCGTGCATCTGACAAGGAAGACGGGGTTAGCTTGACAAACAACTTGAGCCTATGCTCGACTCTACGAGTCGCGCATAGCCTCGGGGGCTACTCCCATCGGGAGCGCTGACGCGCACCCGACGACCGCTGCTCGCACATCCTACGAGAAGACGAACTCGACTGCAATTTCTATGCTTCATCCAAATACTCCCATCGGGAGCATACTCGCGGCAACTTCGACTGCTCATCACCAAATGATGCATCGATCATGTTACTTGTACAAGACCATTCACCCGATGAAGGCTCAAGTGCTCACTCGACGACGCCTCGAGTCTATACTTACAAAGTACATCTTACAGATATCAATGCAGCTCATAAAAGTGACACGCACTACAGCAGTTAACACAGATTGGAGTCCCTGCGCGACTCTTCGAGTCCCCCAGGCACTCGGGGGCTAATGTCGGGGATATACCCCGCGGTATGAACCGGCCGGAAATATGACCCGGCCGGACTTGGCAGTTTATTTGAGACCCGGTTTACACTTGGCAATTCACTGGTAACCCGGCGGGCGGATCACGGATGACAAGGCCCAAGGCCCAGAAGGCCGGTTCATGTATGGTGGGCCGGTTTATGAAGAAAGCACAAGGAATATTCTCCTACAAAGGAAGCAAGACTAGGACTCCTTGTAATAGAGTAATCCTAGTCCTACTAGGACTAGTCATGTAACCCGCCCCTTCAACATATATAAGGAGGGGCAGGGCTCCCCAAAGAGGGACAAGTTCTCACAAGTTTCTAGGGCTAGACACAGAGAGCCGGTTTACCGGCGACACCACGAGGATCATAATGAGACCTAGCCTCAAACAGCACGTAGGATTATTACC
Source organism: Secale cereale (assembly GCA_902687465.1). Classification (NCBI taxonomy): domain Eukaryota; kingdom Viridiplantae; phylum Streptophyta; class Magnoliopsida; order Poales; family Poaceae; genus Secale; species Secale cereale. Next base: position 69,810,235 of record LR738712.1, read on the forward strand.
GGATGATGTTTCCCGGGGTCCGAAGCTGTCTAAATCCTTATCTTGCGTGCGTCTCTCGATCCCGCTCAACCCCTCTCAAGCTACTACATAGATGCGCTGGCCTCACGACTAAGTCCTTACCCTAGGACATCTGCCGTGCTAATTCCACGACACTCGTGATGGGAAAACCAACACACTCATAGAGTGATTTGTTACCGCGTGTTGGGAAAGCCATCTTGACTTTGATAAAATATTCACAGGTTTTTAAATTTGTTCATGTTTTTTCTAGATTTAGAAAAATGCCATCAACTAAGAAACGAAAAACAAAAGGAAAGAACCAAGGAGAACCAGGTTAAAAGAAAAAATACAAGAGAAAAAACAAAAGAATAAAACACAAGGATAGAAAAAAGAATCAGGAATCTATGGAACTTGTGTGACCCGCTGTCATAGTTGGGCTGGCCCACCCGGTCACCCCTGCTGTTTGCGCGTTGTAGGTTCTATCCTTCACGACAAGCAAATAATATCATTTTTTAAATATACTGTTTGAAATATATACACATTTGGAAAGAAAAAAATAGTATTGTAGGACTAGCCAACCCAATATGATGTATGCTTGAACTTTGAAACTGGCTGCGGTGTAGCTCAGTAGGTCAAAACAAAAAGGTAAAAAAAGATGAACCCAAGCACCTCGCTTCCTTCGGCCATGTTATTGTCGTCGTCGCAACTTTTGGCGTTGCTAATCTACTGGTTCTTTGTTTTTCATACCTATTTTCTTCTGATTTCTTTTTTTCATATTTTCAAAATTTATGAACATTTAAAAAAATCCATAAACATTTAGAAAAATCCATAAACATTTTTAAAAATTTATGATTTTTTTCGAATAAATCCGCTACAAGCAAACCGGCCGAAACCGGGAATGGGTCCAGCCCACATACGAGCAAGGCGCGCGTTAGCTCCTGTGAGAGAGTGGAATAGAACGACTGGGCGAGGAATAGACGCGCCCGAACCACTCACGCTTGGACTTTGCAAGCCGTCGAGGCGTCGACCAGAGCCTCCTGCCCTCTGCGCAGCCCAGTAGCTCAAAAA
>LR738712.1:69811415-69899945 GCA_902687465.1 Secale cereale
AAAACTAAACCCTAGCACCCCGGTTCCGTCGGAGATGCCGTCGCCGTCGCCGTCGCCGTCGGGGCCGCCGGTGCTGCCAATCTCGGAGCACGAGGACGAGATCGTGGCCGCCGTGGAGGCGAACCCGGTGATCGTGGTTATCGGCGAGACCGGCTCCGGCAAGAGCACCCAGCTCTCCCAGATCCTCCACCGTCGAGGCTACACCCGCCGCGGTGCGATTGCTGTCACCCAGCCCCGCCGTGTCGCGGCCGTCTCCGTCTCCAGGTGCTCCCCTCTCCCCCAAGCGTGCGCGCTAAATTTGCTAGTGTGGGCTAGTTGCGTGGGAGGTGGGCGCCAGGGAGGTAGGGAGCATATGGTTCTACTTCCTGATGTATCATGCTACCCTTTTTGTCTTCCTTGTGGGCTGCGAGCCTGCGAGGCCGCGGTTAGGTCAATTGGCTGGATTGCGGAGATACCAAACTCTGATATCTGACAAATTACAATAGGAACACAATGCTCGATTGGAGTATCATTTTGTTGCATAGAAAATACACTAAGAACATAAACACCTACTCCCTCCGTTCCTAAATGTATGTCTTTGGAGAGATTTCACTATGGACCACATACGGAGCAAAATGAGTGAATCTACACACTAAAATGAATCTATATACATCCGTATGTGGTTCATAATGAAATCTCTACAAAGACTTATATTTAGGAACGGAGGGAGTAGAAGGAACTGCCCTGTATGATACCTGAAATGCAGAGAGTAACTTCAGTTATTTCCAGGAGGGTGGCACAAGAGCTCGGTGTCTCAATTGGGGAAGAAGTTGGTTACGCTATTCGGTTTGAAGACCGAACTTCAGAAAAGACTAAGATCAAGTGAGCTTCAGAAAGCTTGAATTCTCTTGGAACTTATATGTATTAAGTCCTGAGTTCTTGGATTGAATATTTCTGAATCAATTCGTAGGTACCTCACAGATGGTGTTCTTCTTCGTGAAAGCCTTTCAAATCCTGAGTTGAAGCAATACTCAGTAATTATCTTGGACGAAGCTCATGAACGTAGCTTGAACACGTATGTTCATCTTTCTTTGAAACAGATTTACAAGAATCTTTATCGAAATATAGAATTTTTTTAAATCAACTTTTGACATATACTTCTGCAGCATGTTCCTAAACCCTAATCATATAACTGCAGCATTTTTAATGTATTACTATAGAGGCGTCATTACTCTAATATGACCTCTCAAGTTAAAAACGGTAAGCTTATAATCAAAAATAGACCATGACGGCATACCCTATTCAATAGTCAATAATCTCTGTTGACAGCATAGTTTTATGTAAGATTCATTATTTGACTGTTGTACTTTTCTGTGGCCATCCAAAATTTTAAGTGATAGCCAACCACTACCTAGTACCACTTATTTTTTTATTGAAGTACAGTTTGCCAAGCGCTAGCACAAATGCATAACATAATAAAACTTTGGAGCTATCAAACTAGCAGGATGACTGGATGACCAAATAGTGTTATTTTGGCATCTCTTGCCATATCGTTTATCAAATTTGAACATATGTAACTCAGTCTTCACCTATACTAGCAATTTGGCCTTTCTGTCCAATTTATATAATAAATCAGGTATCAAATTTGAACATATGTAACTCAGTCTTCACCTATACTAGCAATTTGGCCTTTCTGTCCAATTTATATAATAAATCAGAGTTGTGAATTTGGGTTAAAATGACTTTGCACTATTTCTTGTTGATGCCTTCTTTCTACTAGTAGGAATTTAGTGCACAGGTCATACCAAATAATTGATTAACCACTCACTAATATATGTTTTCAAATAATATATAACACATTACCTAAACCGTAATTCTCTCTGGTACATGCTTTGTTACTCTCTGGATGAGATGGCCTCTGACTGCAAACACAAAGTAACTTTTAGCTCTTGGATGCATATGTTGATGTTGTAGCCAAGTAGAGTTACTTGGGTCATAGGGGTGGGGGGCTCTATGGAAAGTTTACCGCTGGCATGCTGTTGCTGCTTTGATAATAGAAGGTAATCGGGAAGGCTGACAATTTAAAGGGATTAGGATAACAACTGAAAGAGGGAGTCCATGGATTAGGATAGCAACTGGAAGAAGGACCAGTTTGCAGCCACTCTTAATTACTTAATGCTGATAATCACCTATTCACACTCGTTGTTCTGCATTAAGAGTTGGTGCTATTCCATCTTTACCCAGAATTTCTGCAGCGTAGCTACACGGATTCAAAAGTTACACGAGAGAATAACAAAATGGATTCAAACTTTCGATAACATACTCATTAGGACCAGCTAACTGGTTTTGGGAACCTGTGAATGTAATGTAGCTACCATAGTCTTGAGATGATACCATTTTCTTCATTTGTTTCAGTGTGGTCTTGATTGTGAACTTATCTGTAGTGGCTCATTTTGATGTTTTTTTTGTTAACAGTGATATCCTTTTAGGTTTAATGAAAAGATTGATCAAACATCGAGCTTCAGATTTGAAAGTTCTCATCACTTCGGCTACTCTTGATGGTTTGAAAGTGTCAAATTTCTTCTCAGGATGTCCTGTGTTGAACATCCCTGGAACTATATTCCCTGTGGAGAAGTTTTACAGCACAGACCGTCCAACAAATTATATCGAATCTTCTCTCAGAACAGCTATAGGTACGGATAATTTTTTGTTTGTGTAACTGTTGCAGTTTAAAACCTTTACAATAGATATGTCAAAATTTCTAGTGCTTCCTAAGTAGCTATATGCATTTATCACTTTTTGCATCACATCAACCTGAAGTTCATTCATTGTCAGCAGACATAAGATTTTTAATCGGCTGGTAGAGACGAAAGAATAGGGGCAGAGCCATTTCCTTTTATTATTTCATGACTTCAAGGCACTTGGTCATAATACAACAATGCAGTTAACTCTATCATTCTAACAGAACAGCACAATTTGCCAGCCCAACCGAATCCAAGTTTATCTAACAAACTTCTATTGTTTAGGTTGCTAGAAACCACAGTGAGAGTAGGTCAGTAGGCTATCCTTGTTCTGTGTTGCTTGGTAGATACCGCTGTGAGATTTGGTGTGTATTTTCCTTTTCATTCCACGCTGCAGTAGCTGCTCTCTTGTATGTACTCGGTGCTCTCTTCTTAAAGACAAGATGTTCAAAGCTTTTGCATGTTCTCTAAAAATAGTCAATTTTTTCACTTTGGCTGTTTTTACAGCAAATTGTCTTACTTTAAACTCTTACTTTAAACTCTTACAAGTCGATGAATCAAGTCACATCGTTTATCAAAAATATTCATTTGAGTCATTAATGTATGGCGTATCGTACATCATTACATGTGTTTTTATATTTGAGCTATTAATGTATGGCGTATTGTATCTAACAAAGTGCTCTTGTTATTTTGAGAAGGTAAAGAAAAGAAAAATGTTCCCTCTTATGATGATTTGATCATCTAGGATGACTTCATCCCTTACATAGTTGTTCATCTGATTTTGACACATCCATTGGTGATTGGTCCAACATCTCATGAGAATATTCCCTTAAGTAGTACCACTTTGTCCCTGATGAGTAGGTCCTGTACACCCCACCAAACACTATGATACCCACATATCCTAGACCACTGACTAATCCCACTCCTCGCTGTTGAATTTGCCACCGTACTGTCTGCAATTTGCCTCCCTTGTCGTCGTGTTGCCATCGTGTGTCCGTCACTGTCTTTGATGAAAAGGGAGGTGGTGCAAGTGTGGGTCTGTGGTGGTGTGAGCTGCTATGTCAAAAAGATCAGCCTTGGGAGGGTCATGTACTCATGAACTCTGGTTGCTGGGCAATTTCCTTGGCTTTTATCCATTTGACAGAATTAAAATTGTAAAGTGCATTGACAGGAAGGCGCAAACTACAGGTTTGCTAGCTAACAGCCATGCCTTTTTATATGTCTTGGTGGAAATTGTTTGATGCATGCATAAATATGACCAGAGAGTAATGTTTACATTATATGACTAATTATTGGTGGAAACTAACATAGATTATAGGGAAGTCATATAATTATGTTTTTTCGATTGTTTAAAGTTTTGGTCCTGATGATTTTTATATGCTTAAATTATTGGAGATCTTATTTTCAGTAATAATACCTATAGATTTTTCTCCCAACAGATATCCATGTTAAGGAAGCTCCTGGGGATGTATTAATATTTATGACAGGAAAGGTCAGTATCTTAAAGTTGGCCACTGTCTATGCTCTTATATGCAACTTTGAAGGACATTATGTAGTCTCTGACACTAAGGAAAGACCTTGACCTGTTTCTTTGCAGATTTAATTGCAAAGTTTATTTTAATCTGTCCTCCTTTCTTGCATTGTTAGTGTCTGGTGTCTAATACAGAGAGTCCCTGTAGAAAGTTTGTCCTTAATGGAAAAACAAATACTTGAGATGTTTTTTTTTAAATGAAATGAAAAACAAATACTTGAGATGGTTTTTAATACCTGCTATCACTTGGCCCTAATCTATCACCAAATTACAAATATTCTTATATGGGAATAAAATATTCAGAAAACAATTTCTCGTGATCATCTTACCTGATTCTTTTTGAATTTTGAAACTGTATTTTATTCCTCCCATCTAGAGTGACTGATAATCTTAGTTTTGTAGTAGCTGTAGAACTTCCATATGTTGTCATTGATGTGGTTTTAAAATGTCTGGAAGTATTTTGCAGAACTTTGTTCATAACTATTGTTTGTCATACTTATACAAACTTGTTGGTATCCTTTTCAGGATGACATCGACAAGATGGTGTCAAAATTGGAGGAAAGAATTCAAAATCTCGAGGAAGGTTCTTGTATGGATGCCCTTGTCCTCCCACTCCATGGTTCTTTGCCACCTGAACAGCAGGCAATCAGTTAATCTTCCATTGCATTCTTTAATTCTTTTGCTCCAAGACTTTCCACATATCCATCTCATGGATGTTAACTTGCTCTCAGTTTTTATTTCGAAATCTTAGGGATGCTTTTTTCCCAGCACATCTGTAACTCCAAATCACTTTAAAAAGGTCCCAGTTACAATAATTTCATGGTATTTTTTTTCAAAATTTAGCAATTAGGCTCATAGAATTTAAGTTTGACTTTGTTTGAGGTCTACTTGAAGTATTTCAAAATTCACACGGCACTTACATAAGCTGAAAGGAGGCAATATTTATCGCATAAATGCTCTCTTTGCTTTGCAAATTACTCTATACTTTTTCTAGTTGAGGATGAGAAGCTGGTTTTCTGCATGAATATTTGAATCCTATAGTTACATCAAGTTCAACAAGCCCTAGCATTTCAATAAAAAATTCTGGTATGTGTCAGTTACAAGCCTACTGAATACCTTACTGGGACATATAATGTCAGTCCATCTCAAAACCATGTGGTCATGTAGTAAGGTCTTCTGATTTTTGTTTTCCAGCACATGTATCACGCCAAATCACATACAGACCTTGCAACTAAGGGGAATATCATGATATTTTCTTTTTTTCAATTTAGCTATAAGTTCCTGGAACTTAAGTTTGATTTTGTTTTGGGGTCTAAACAGAGTACTTTAAAACTGACAATCTGACACAGCATACAACTAATAATAACCTGAAAAGGGATTTAGTTGGCGCTCAAACGGATTTACCTAGCACTGAAATACATCTACATACATCCATTTGAGCGCCAACTAATTCCGGACGGAGGGAGTACCTATTTAAGGTTTTGTGTTAACTATGCACATGATCTTGCTTTCTTACCTCTTTCCTTAGCAGCATCCATTTATTTATTTATGTTTGTTTTGATTTTACTTTGGTCATAAGCATTTGATACTATAGAACTGTTGCTGATCTGTTCAACTTCGTTTATAGGTTCGGGTGTTCTCTCCAGCACCTCCAAATTGTCGACGGTTCATTGTTGCAACAAATGTAGCTGAAACTTCGTTGACTGTGGATGGTGTTGTGTAAGCAAAGCAAACATTATCAGTTAAAGTGCACATGCGTCCAGTTTCCATCTCCATACCCCTGTTTTTATATTTGATTTTGATTACTGAATGTTGGGTTTCTAAATTAGGGAATCTATATCAACTTCGTGGTTTTGTAGAAAGTATACACAAGCAAATTGCCAGATTTTTTTCTGGACTAGTGTTATCACTCCATCTGTCTGTCTCCGACACTGGCTTACTTAAATTTTGCAGAAAATTGATTTGTAAAATGGAGATGGCATACTTTTGCCTGTTACGCCATAAATTCCCATCTACCTTGCACAACCTTCATTTGACACCGCTAGTTATACGTCTGACTTCATGATTCATGCATGGTATTGCATCCTGAGGAGTTAGTGATATCGTTAATAAAGTATAAGCACCAAGATAAACTTGAAAACTGTCTTGTGCCCGTGGGAGTTGTTAAGAACTGATGAAATCCACTTGTCAACTTCAGTATATTTTAATGATTTTAGTTGATGACGAATTATCTGTATTATAATCACGGTGTTACTTTTGATGAATGAGATGCTTTTGATTTGTTCTTATTTATTTTCTCTCTCATACTAACATGCTGACACAGTAGCAACTACTCCCTCCGTTCGGAATTACTTGTCTCGAAAATGGATGTATCTAGAACTAAAATACATCTAGATACATCCATTTCTGCGACAAGTAATTCCGAACGGAGGGAGTACCGAACTGAAACCGGACTATTAAAATTTTGCAATATTTGCTGTATCTAGCTTGAGTGCTCAAAATGTCCTGTAATTTTTATGTTCACAGAGATGCATTTTATTAATAGTGCTATATCTTATTTCACCAGGTTTGTGGTTGATTGTGGTTATGTAAAGCAACGCCAGTATAATCCGTCAACTGGAATGTATTCACTTGATGTAGTTGAGATTAGCAGGTAAATAATATGGGATATGCACTTTGGTTGTCTTTCTGCATCTTATTCAGATTACTTTCATTCACAGATGTCTAGCCATTGTTCTTTTTTTTTTTTTTGTCTAGCTTCAATACACACAATATCTACTGATTTTTTCATGAATAACTAGAGTGCAAGCTGACCAGCGAGCTGGGCGAGCTGGAAGAACTCGGCCTGGCAAGTGTTATAGATTATACCCAAGCTCCATCTACCAAAAGGAGTTTCTCGAGGCTACAGTTCCAGAAATTCAACGAACCTCCCTTGCTGGAAGTGTTCTGTATCTGAAATCTTTAAATCTTCCTGATATCGACATTCTAAAGTTTGATTTCCTCGACCCACCATCACGTAAGACGATATTCAGAATTTTTTATTCATAATAATCCTTCTGCGCTTACTTCGTAAAACTTCTTTTCATCTAATTAAGTACTATGTGTGGTAACCTAAGCAGCTGCGGGGCCAGTCTTTGTTCAGGCATGTCATAACTTAGTCATTGTTGGGTCCAGCCTTGACTATAGAATTTAGTGTGCTGCAGCATGCTTGGTCAGCCGAATGACACTAGTTTTGTGGTGCATGAGCCTAACACGAACCCCAATATAAAAGTTCTCAAAAAAGTGATTGTGCATAGGTCAGTTAGATGCAGTTTGCACTTCAATTTTCTATTGTGAGTTGTAATATTGTATTTTCTGAAATTGCCTACCGCTGTCATTAGCTGCTTGGTGTCACTTGTCAGGAATCTGTGACTCCAAAGATCCTCATGGAAACCCCAATTATTTTTGTCTAGTGATCCAGTGGATAAAATTTAGGATTATCTTCTGTCTCCCTATTAATGGACCGATGCTTATGACCTGCAGGTGAATCATTAGAAGATGCGTTGAGGCAGTTATACCTCATTGATGCAATTGATGAAAGTGGGCAAATAACAGATGTTGGACGCCTTATGGCAGGTATAAGTTTGAGCATGAAATCAATTGTTATTCAAAGCTATCTTGAATGATGACTGTAGCAAAATTTGCTATTATACCAAACTGCAAGCAAATCTGATTCGTTATTGTACTACTGTTGCTCATGAATTCTTAGTGCAGCAGGCCTCCATGTGTTGACATTTTGTTGAGGAATGCTCTTTTATTTCCCCGAATCCACGTATTTGTGTGGTACACCTATATGCATGAAATTGAGTTATACACCCGGCATGTTCTTATAGTTAAAGAAGACCTAATGAACTCAAGAGCTCATAATAACCACGGAAAGATTTTATAGTTAGGCGTCCAATGGAGAGCATTTGGACAGGAGGGGACAGTTCTGCTGGTAAAATTGATTTTAGTAACGAGCATGGAGGATTTCTGTGAAGCAGTTATTAAGAAGTCAGTAATTTGTCATTTTCGCCGTGTTACTTGTTGCATCTGTGTAACAATCATATGCTCCAGAAACTCTAGTCGACAATTCTCTCTACACCTTGTCTAACTTGAAATTTATAGACAGATTTATGTTGGATAAGTTTATTTTGTTCTGGTTTTGAATAATCTGATTTGGTTGTCTAAGTTGCATCCTGTGAAAACTTTGTACAGAGCTCCCTCTTGACCCTTCGCTTTCAAGGACTTTGATTGAAGCTAATGAACTGGGATGTCTGTCTCAGGCATTAACTGTTGCTGCAGTCTTGTCCGCTGAAATCACACTGCGGCAAACTAGAAGGTGACCATTTGTTTTTTTATTGTTTTTTTATGTAGGCTACTACTACTATGTCCCATTAGCCAATTGTAATGACCTTGTTGGCTTTTGTATACAGCAAGGACATGGAAGGAAAGAGAAAACGGCAAGAGCTACCTGATGGTTCTGGCTGGGGTGACCATGTACAATTGCTTCAAATATTTGAAAGCTGGGATCAAGCAGACTATGATCCAAGATGGTGCTCAGATCATGATTTACAGGTGAATGAAAATAAAACTGTGATTCAGATATGATGAAAAGAAGATTCGGATGAGTGAGCACTTGATCGTCTTAAGTTTGTAAACATACATGCAATCATGTTGGGCCTTCTCGGAACAGTTAAGATGTATCAAAACTGTTGTCATTGTTATGACAACAGGAGATTAGGGGGGTATCATTAGTAACGTAATCGCAACAATGATTCGTAGGAGGGTGTAAGGCGGAACTTATATCGAAGGTCGTCGTACACCCACAAACTTGGCACTCGTTGTTTTTTGAGTAGGTTCAGTTGCGACCTAGGCTCGCTGAGTCATTTGACTTGATCCTAGGCTCCCTAAGTGAATTTCGGAGCTCTAGTGCTCCCTTTGCTTGTATTCAAGTGAGAGTGAGTGATGGTACACGCCCATTGGGGGTTTATAACTTTATACAGGCTAGGGGTACTTGACAAAAGACCAAGGCCACCCCCTTGGTGGTGGTAGATAGGAGGGGTACATTGGTCAAAGTTGGTCGACTAGTCCATGGTGGACCAGGGAGAGAGGGAATGCATGAATATGGTGGACCAGATCGTCTCATCCCTCCACCATGGTGGGCTTCTCTCATCTTGCGCCTTCCTTCCTTTACCTTTTCTTTTTACATTCTCTTTTCTTATGACCTGTTGACTCGTGCTAGTTGCTTGGACTTTCGTTGGCTTGACTTGACATTGACAATTTGCCACATAAATGCCATGTGGGATTAGGTGGGGCACTGGGCAGGTGTAACTATTTCCACAACAAGAAACATATGACAATTCACAGTACCTGATTTTTTCTGGAAAATGCTCCAGTGATCTTTGTTGTCAAAGTCTCATGATTCAAATTATGGCCACAACTTTTATTTGAGTTTGTCAAGAGAACAAAGGGAAATGATATTTTGTTCAGCAGAACTGAATCTGTAGGACGCTGACATTATATGTTTCATTCTGATGCTTTGTTTAAATGTAGGATTGTGTAGTCTTTTGAATTGAATGAGTTACTTGAAAGCTAGGGAATTATCTCTTCATAAACAATACTCCCTCCGATCCATATTTTTAGTGTTAGATACATCCGTATCTAGACAAATCTAACACAATATGGAATGTGTGGCAATGCCTAAGCCTATAATTCACTGCTCAACATTTGGCCCAACTGTTCTTTGTCCTTCATTTGTTGGTCATTTTACCCGAACTTGTAGTTTACTATTTATAGCTACATACATGACAATAGTAAACTTCAATGTGTAACTTAACAAAACTAAAAAGTACTATCTAATTTATATCCATGAGGAATAACTCTGTAGTCGCACTTTGTTTTGTACAAAACATTAGATTTCTTTCTTTATGTTGACACCAGACTATCTTTGCAGGTACGGGGCATGAAATTCAGCAAAGATGTGAGAAATCAATTAAGTCAAATTATTCAAAAAATTGCTAAAGGTCAGTTTTCTACTTGTTATATGTTCTGTTTCTCAAAATTGATGACGAAGGGTCCCTTAAAAACCGCTACCCTGTTTCTCCTATACTGAGATGTCTCTCTTGTAGAGCTGCTTTTTTATAAAGAACGTGTATTGCTTCACTTTTGATTCCTAAGAGTTACCTTAAATTTGTGCGGCAAAGCTGAAGAGTGAAGACTAGTGTTATAGGGGTTCATATGCTCTTAGGTTTTTTGCCTTCAGAATCACGTGCACCCATTTTTGGTTTCGATACTTGTGTTCCGAAAAATTCATACATGTATAAGGGCATTCCCAATGCTCTTCCAACATCAGCTGTATCTAAACCATGCAACGCTGGGTTGGAGCTGAGGTGGCCGGACAATTAATGAAGAAAGCGATGGAAGTTATATCTAACATGTAGATTGTATCCTGTCCCAAACTCCAATGACATGTGGGAGCTCATTTTCACACAAGCAATCAGTACATCCGTCATTGAGGATTTAGTATTTTAGCTTGTATCATGATGTGGAACTAGTAGATAGAAGTAGAACAACTTAGATACCACCACTGGGAGCGCCCTAACATGTCTCAAAATACGCCTTTCCAAAATTTGTGAAAAAATAAGTATTACAGAAGATGTGTTTAATCCTTTTACTCCCTCCGATCGATATTACTTGTCGCATCTTTAGTAATATGGATCCGAGGGAGTATCTTTTTTTCCCTGGCAGTGCACTTGTTTTGATATTCTTGCCAACAAAAAATTGTGCATGTTCACCCCTCGAAAGTAAAATGTATACATGTTCAACATGTATTTTTTTTCTCCTAAGTGTACAAGTACTCAAGAAAATTGTGTAAAGCATATGATCTTAAGAGCATAAAATTCCAGTTAGTAGATGCTTGATGCTCTCTGTAATATTGAATAATCCTTTCAGATTGTGTTGTCAAAATTCTTCTTTATAGAGTATTTTTAGGCTGTATTTTGTATAATTTTAATTTGAAGGTAAATATAATGAGATAGCAACTAAACAGAATAGCAAATTTTGTTTCTTCAAATAGCACTGCAGATTTTGACCTTGTCTGTAGATAACTAGTCTTTGTTGCCTAATGGCAGTATATTTGTTGTCCTTGAATTAAGGCTTCCTATTGTTGGAATGTAAGCAGAACATATCAAATTTATTAATGTAAATGCTGTCTCATGTTGAAATTTCAGCACAACAAGTCAAATAATCATAATTTATGCACAAAAAGGAGATATTGTGACAGCCACACCATGTTCGTATCGGTTCAAAATATCATGTACATTGCTCTCCCCGAGATTGCTAGAAACTGTTTGGAGTATTTTTCTCCTTCAGTTTTTCTTCTTTCAAGCTTGTGTTTTGGAAACCTTGAATCATCTCCAAAATTCCTGTATTTATTTAATTGAAGAACTACAAAATACTATAATCTATTCTGGCTGGTATGTTGCAGTCCTGGACTTGGCCACATTTTCTGGAAATTGGCTCAATTTGACTGAATTTTGTAAGAAAATTTTCTTTGTAAAATTCAGGTCCAACAGATTTGCAAGCAAGGAGAGGACGGAAGAGTGACCCTGACTACAGAAAATTGAGAAGAGCACTTTGCGTAGGATATGGCAACCAGTTAGCTGAGAGGATGATTCATCATAATGGTTACCATACGGTTGGGTACAGGACACAACTTGTGCAGGTATAGCCTTGGCAATCTGTCTGTTAGATTCAGTTGGTTTGGAATGCTAGGGTCTAAAAAGTAATAAGGAAGACTGAAACCTGTAGTACATGCAGAAACTAACGCCTCTGTGTTCAAATCCTTTGTACTTGAAGAGATTACTATGTAAAAACAGCAAACCGTAAGCGGGTTTTCTAAAGCTGTGATCTACCATTTAACTCCTTTTGACCATTTAAATCCACCACCACTGAATCGTTATGGTTAATTAAAATTTAGAATAGGATAGTGGAATCAAAGGTAATAATTAGTATGTCTCATTTGTGCCTGTCTTGACTTTCCTTTGGAATTAGTGGAATTGCCAGTTGCTATTTGATGAAGTTCATAGTTACTTCTCAGCAAATGCTTAATATGTTTATTATAGGGGACATAGAGTTTGTTGTTTGTGCCATTTGGAAACCGTAGATATGACATGCCAAATATTATTTGAAAAGAAAAATAGTGTCATGCAACAAGAATTCTAATTCATTGACATATTTAACCTCCTCTTGTGCAACTCCACTGGCACATTTCTAAGCACACATTTTTTGCAGGTGCATCCATCTTCTGTACTGGAAGGTGATGAATACGGGAAACTGCCTGTGTATGTCGTCTACCACGAACTAATAAATACTACCCGCCCTTTCATGAGAAATGTTTGTGGGGTCGAGCAGACTTGGGTTAAACCAATCTTGAAGAAGCTTGAGAAACTGAACATAAACAAATTAAGGTATGAAAGCGATGCATTTGAAATGGTGATCATTCCGGTGTCATGATACAATGCTAGCTAGACAAGTAACCTTGAGTGCTTTGTTGCAGTGGCGGTTCAAGTGCGTTGACAGGTTCCGAACCTCTAGAGGAGAAGCAACCAGGCTCGCCGACAAAAGCCGCAGCTGCTAAGCAATCTGACGTGGATAGTAAAATCCAGGCGGCCCGAGAGCGCTACCTTGCGCGAAAAGGCAAGAAGTGACATATTAGTGATCTTCCAGTAGTATGATTATTTTGAAGAGAGGGAAGCATGCATAGAGGATAGATGCTGGATTGAAAATTAGGGAGTAAACACATTCGGAACTGAGCTCGTATTCTGATGTAACCAATGCCACGGAATTACCAAAGATATTCCGTGTCCAATGCCTTGTGGTGGGTTCCGTGAGCGTGATGTACCTTGCTCAGTTTGCGCTTAGATGTGGAGCTTAAAGCCCCCAAATTACCTCCGGTTATTCCTGATGTTTATAATTCAATATCTGGAGCACCCGCGATTGTGGACATTAGAGTGCACTAACACTTGTCGATGTACTGGAGCACTAGTTGAAGAAAAAAATTGCGGCAAAAAAGAGCAGGATTTGCCGTCTCCTACTGCATAAAGTTGCCACAAAAAACGTTTGCTTGCCACCCCCTGCCAGCAAAGGTCCACCAGCAAATTCTGTAGATACTATTATTATCTGCAAGTCCAGCAATTGATGGGGGCTGCTATGCGTCGGTCAGCGGATCCTTTAAAAAGATCCGTCGCCTCGTGAACCGTCGAATCTAACCCAATCTAACGGGTGAACGTATTTCTCTACTTCGCAACCGAGATCCTGTTACAGAAACATTCGCAACATCGGTTGTGTTGCGGTTTTTTTTTTTTGCAATACAGGTCTTGTTGTAATTTTTCCATTTTGCAACAAACGTCTTGTTGCAGATTTTTTTTTTTTTGCAACAGAGTTTTTGTTGTAGATTTTTTTTAACATAAGTGATGTTGCAGAATTTCTGTTTGCGGTATTCACTTTTTGCAACACAAGTATCGTTGCAGAAAGAACTTTTGAAACACATTTGTTGTTTCAGAAAAACTTACCGACTACCGAGGACGCTGCAATCCAAATTCCTACCTGCACTGCCCAACATAAAAGACGTGATCAGTGTCATCGCACAGCACAGTGCATGGTGGACGCATACGTAAAATCGACCGGTTGTTCGGAAGCTTTTCGCTTTGATGATAAGCTTATCGTGCCTATAGTAAAGAGTTGATAAGTTTAGGTTTGGGTTGTGGGTAGTCCAAAGGTCAGTTACTCACAAGTTACAAAAATGTATTATCATAACTGTATAATACCCTGTTGAGAGGGGTGTGGATTTGACCTGATAAAATAACATGAATGGTTGAATAAGCATAGAAGTCTTTTTTTTTTTGGTAAATGTAAAGCAGTTCTTTTTGGGCTTATTTAGGGCCGTGGAAATAAGTTGTCTTCTAAAATATTTTAGGTTGGACTTCTAAAACTAGCTGGTAGGGGACATGTTATTTCCACAGTCCCAGATAAGCCACAAAAGAACTGGTCCGTAGAAGTTTTTCAATTACAACACCAGATAACTAGGTTGATTGTGATGGTGCCTTGGTCAAAATCCTACGGGATAGATGGAGAACATTAGAAATTAATTTTTGACCGGCGAAAATGCATACTTTACACATAACTAAGACAGGCGGGCCTATACGTAATTTAGGTCACAAGTAATTAAGTAATATACAATCTTGAGTAAATTTTCATGTTTTTTTTTTAAAAACTTAAAAATGCAGTTTTTTATACAGCTCATTTGGCAGCCATATTTGGACCGGAATTTGCGAAATCTACCTCCGTTTCAAAATATTTGCCTTTCTAGAAATTTCAATAAGTGACTACATACGAAGCAAAATGAGTGAATCTACACTTTAATATATGTCTACATATATCCGTATATTATAATCTATTTGAAATGCACAGAAAGACAAATATATTTGGGAACGGAGGAGTAATTGCGAATCCCGACACCAACACATTTTAAAAGTCTTTTCCTTTTTGCAGTTCCAATTCCAGAAGTCTGAAACGGCAGGTAAACGAAACCCCGGCCATTCCTTTTCAAAAAATAAAAATAAAATAAAACCCGGCCAGCGAGCCGTAATTCTCCAAAATCCCTCGCCCCCGACGCTCTCATTTGGAAGGAACCCTAAACCCACCGAGCTCATAGCGCCGCCGCCCAGGAACCCACCAAGCTCATCTCCCCGGCGGCACCACCTCCTCGAACCGTACCCCCCGACCCCACGCACCGCCGCCGGCGAGGGTGACCACGCGAAGCAGCCGGCGCTGATTAGCTACAGAGGCGGACCGCGCCTACACCGTCTGTGTCCGGCTGTGCAGCCCAACAAGACCGCCACGGCCCACAGAACCCCAGGAGGCCGGGTGGCATAAACCCTAGGAAGCCCGCGGCTCTTCCCTCTCTCACCCGACAGAGCACGTCGCGACCCGCCGACCGTGAGAATGGCCGCGGAGACCGACGCGACGGCGGCCGGCGGGCTCGCGGGGGAGATGGAGGTCGAGGCGTACCGCCGCCTCTTCCCCCTCGCGTTCCTCGAGCGTCACCTCCGCGAGTCCGTCCGGCCTGACGCCCGCCGCCTCGCCGAAGCCCGCCCCACCACCGTCGCGCTCGGCGCCGTCTCCTCCGCTCACGGCTCTGCCCTCGTCCGCCTCGGTGACACCGTAAGCTCCCCTTTCACTCTCACGACCTATCTCCGGTCCCCATTGCCATATTGGCGTTGCCCGCCACCTGTTTGACGAAATGCCTTCCATTGCCGCAGGCCATGCTCGCGTCGATCAAGCTCGAGGTGATGTCGCCCCCCGCCGAGACCCCGGACCAAGGATCAGTCGGTTCGTGTGGCCTTGCTCTTCCTTTAGCTGCTGCTGGTGCTGCTCTACTTCTGTACAGTTTGGCTAACTTCACTCTGTTTCCGCAGCTGTGGAGTTCCACATGCCGCCTATCTGCTCCCCGCTTGTAAGACCAGGACGGCCAGCAGAGGCTGCGCCGGTCATATCCAAGGCCCTGGAGGACGTCCTCATGAGGTTTTTGTTGTGCCTTGCCATTTCTTGCGTATATTCGCCTCGCTGACACAAGGGGTGGATGTATTACTGTATTCTGCTTTCAGCAAATCGTTATGGTTTAGTTTTAGCTAGTGGGATATGATTACTTATGTTGGGTCATTCTTCCACAGCAAATAAGTATGTCGCACCTACAAGCGCACTGTTTGAAATATATTCATGTGATTCTCTTTTCTTTTAGCTTGCCGATCACTTGAAGTTCAACATATAACTGTTGATGTAAATGGGTCGTTTCAGATATATTTACCACAGATTGTTTCTGTGAATTGAAATCTCAGGGCTGTGATTTTACATTTCTCTCACTGCATTAAATTCTATTGATTATTTGATTGTTTTAAAGTTAAGTTATAGGATAGGTATTAGTGTGCTTGCTGCCCTGGGAGATGTAAGTTTTGTTGATAGATGGTCACACAAAATTTCTACCTATCGTGCTGTAACACCTGTGTTTTCTCATGTATGGCACTGAAACTAATTTATTGCATCCTGTTTTGTAGCTCTGGGATGTTAAATTTGAAGGAACTCTGTTTGATCAGTGGGAAGGCTTCGTGGGTAGCATACCTGGTAATACAACTTTGATTTTGATACTGTGATCGTCAGTATTCAATTATTCATAGAACCAAAGCATGTCCCTGACCAGTCATATTTAGAAGTCATCAGGTCAAAATTCATATTGTAGTGATAAGTCGAATAAGAACGAGAAAGGCCTCCACCCTTAGTGCCTATCCAAACTATGAAGTTCCACTAGCGCTCCTCAATGGAGTATGATCAGCTCTGTGCAGCAACTAAGAAGATAAAACAACACAAAGTAAAGAAAAAAGAACTTATGTGTGATACGTTTGTCTCTTGTAGTTAGAATTTTATATAGTTCTGATGATGGTGGTTAATTTTAGCACCTACCTCTACATTACGAGAACTTCTTGTGCAATTTTGTGTTCATGCCTTGCATTTTCATATGGTAATACCAGATATGTTGTTTCTCTAGATTGCTGCACTGGGCAAGCATGTGTGATGTCTGCTTGTACATTGTACAAACGCAATGACGAAACACAAGTTTGAGATAGCCGTCCGTTAACAAGTTTGCCAAAGAGATATGTTCTTATTTTGTTTCTTGACATCTCAATTTTGCAGGATGTCTATTGTTTGAATGCTGATGGATCTTTGTTCGATGCTGCACTGATCTCAGTGGTGGCTGCATTTGCACATTGTATGTTTAATTTACTTTCGTTCTCTTAATTGATTTGATATCCTTCCACTATTTGTTTGACCTATAATTGGAAACATTAGTACTGGTATTCTGTTGGTGTTTACTTAATGATATATGAACTGTAATGATTCAATCTTCTCTTTCCATATTTTTTATATTGCAACCGCCTTACGCAGTTAACCAAGGATATTTGTATACATGTTCAGATTTTAATCAGACCTGACCATTGTTGGTTGTTTGACATCATATGTTTTGGTTTATGAGTTACAAAGTTATGTAACTTTTGAAATGTCAAACAACAAGAACCATGTAAAATGCAGTGCGTAAAGCATATTGTGTGTCTCGAGTTTTGGTTTTAACACGAGTAAGTTACAATGTCATGACTCATGATTGACTTAGGTTTTTCAACCAAACTGCCACTGCAAGTCTAAATAACCTCCTCATACGGAATAGCTTGGTGGTTTTATTTTATGTTTGGAACAAGTATCTTTTTGCTCCTTGGTTTGTTATATTTTTATGTGGAATTTTTGATTGAATGTGAATAATCTCTTAACTTGATTTTCTCGATCTTGATAGTTCAGTTTTGAATTGAGGATCTGGGTATATTATGATAATTGGTTTCTACTGCATTAAGCTTTTCCGGGTTTCAATATGAGAATACATTTTATTTCTTGAGAGCACCGGCCTAAAGTTGTGTACACAATTCTATGGTACAAATGAACCTGCCAGAGGAAACAATGATGTATTACTTAGTTACTTTCCTTCAACGGACTCGTTGTTAACTGACAATATTTGATTTTTATTCTCGCTACACGAAAATCTTGCTTGATTTTTGTTGCTTTTCACTATTAATACTATGTTGCATTCACAGTGGAAATTCCCCTAGTATCTGTTGGTGATGATGGTAGAGTGTTTACTGTTGGAGGCAATGAAGGCAAAACCAAATATGAATTGGTAAACAGAGAAAAGAGGAAGCTTACTCTTGGCGACATTCCATTTCCTCTCACATGTGCACTTCACAAGGATAGTATTCTAGCGGACCCAACTGCTGAAGAAGAATCAATAATAGAGACCTCTGTGACAGTTGTTATAGATTCTTCCGGCCGCTTAGTGTCAATACAAAAACCTGGAGGTGGAGTGACGTCCATGGGAAAAATTAAGGTTTGATTTCAAATCCATTTCCCCATATATATAAAAATGGAAATATGGTTTATTTCCTGATGTATTAGTAATTTAATATCCATCCAAGTATGACAAAATTTTAGCTAATTGGTGCTGTTTTTATTTTATCATGATAACTTAGTGGATGGAAGGTTCGCAGTGGATGTAATGGAAGAGCTAATGACCCCTTTTATTTGCGCAGGCGTGCATTGGCTTGGCAAAAGAAAGAGGACAAAAGTTGAAGGAAATACTCACGGACTCCGTTGAAGCAATGGAAGTCGACCAAGCTGAATAAGTCAGTGCAAATAGTTCTAATTCAGTGGCTGTACCGCCACTGGTAGTGACATAGAAATTTTGTTGCTTTTAACTGTGGGTACTATTTTTCTAGAACGTGAAGATATAACAATCTGTACCCTGTATGGCTTCTCGTTAGTGGCGCCATAATTTTTATTTGAGAACCTTCTTGATATCAGTAGCTCTTCTGCAGAGTCTAAACTTCATTTCTTTGGTTTTGTGTTTTTCGTTTTGATTTATTGGTAGTCTAGTTTTGTTTTCTCGAGGATTGTCAATCTACTTCATTTCTGTCTCATGTGAATAACTACGTGAATATAATTATTCCCTACCATCACCCTTGTACCCTATTTTGTTGGTTCTATATGCTGGGCTCTGAAACTGGCCCCTAGGTTCTACCGCTGAGCAAATTCGTCTATACGGCTTTGAGACGCTAATATGATGAAAACACATTTGGCTGCACCTTGCATGCCCAGCTTTTGTACTGGTACCATTAGAAAACTACACAGAAGCACGATACATGTTGAGTGCCGACTATATTGGTCAAATACATCATCCAAGAACTGTCGATCTAACACACTTGATATTTGACCAGTGTTTATTCTTGGAATGTCATACACTTTGTGATCGATCAATAGCTACCAAGAACATGCAAATACCCGTTCGAAAGCCTTAGATTACAAGTGAAGGCGATTCAATGAAATACAATCATCCACGAAACCCGTCTACTAGGTTCTACAAGTAAACCAGAAATTCCACTGGAACAGCAGGGGAGTCACCAAATCTATTAAGCAGCCTTCTGCTTTTTCTTCGACTTCAGCATCACAAGACCGATGAATATACTTAGGAACGAAAGTAGCACCACACCGGCAAACACAGGGATGAAGATGGCGTATTCTTGAGGCAGAAAGTATTGGTGGACAAAATGATCATCGTCGACAAATGGCTAGTTGGGAAAAGAGAAGTAAAATCACCATTAATACAGTAACACAGAAATGCATATTAGAAACGAAACATGTAATGCCCAGAAACTACTAACCACGATTATGACCCAGAAAGTGTAGTAGGTAAAGATGGATAAACTCGTCATGGTCAACACAAGGCCGACTGCCTTGTCCCCCATTTCCATTTCTTCAGAATTTATAGCAACCTACTCTTGATTTGAGATACAAAAATGGGTTTCCTGCATACAGGTAAATGCAAACATGGTGAGTATCCAAATAACTTCACACGATAAGGTTCATAAAATGGACTGCCGTGATAGTGAAACTACATCAAAA
Organism: Secale cereale; assembly: GCA_902687465.1. Classification (NCBI taxonomy): domain Eukaryota; kingdom Viridiplantae; phylum Streptophyta; class Magnoliopsida; order Poales; family Poaceae; genus Secale; species Secale cereale. Next base: position 69,831,243 of record LR738712.1, read on the forward strand.
TAAATACATAATAATGCCAAAAGTTCTGATGTACTAAGAGATGCAACATGGTAATGTTATCAACCTGAGCAACCACTCCACCGCTAAGGCAACAAACTACTGTACAGGCAAAATCATCAACTACATATCTAGTGTAAGCATTAGCTGCGATTGTGCCATGCCAAATGCCATATTATACTTTTGTCTTACATTTAGGCGAAATATTTCTGCATTGTCATATTGTGCTGAACTTTTGATGACTAATGGACATAATGCTAGGTACATCTCATATTGCAAATAAAACGACTGGACAACTCAGCCTAAATTCAATAAGCAACCAACCAGCAAGCATTACATTTCACTGTTGCAACAAGTAAAACTTGCTCACTAGAATTCCTAAGCACCAACCAAATAGCGTTCAGGGTGTCACATATCATTTGGGACAGCCGAAATACAGAGCAATTATTTTCAGGGTGGTGAAGAAGCAACAAAGTCATGAAGTCAACAAGTACGCAGATAAAGCATCTCCAGCAACCACTGCTAGTCCTGCAAACTTTTCACATGAGCTACAGGACGAACACAAAAACCTTGTGCAATGAAACTGTTTTGATGCTTACATATATCCATCAGTATACCAAAAAAAGCTGCTAACAGAACACCTTTCATCAACTAGATCGTGCTTTGTTATGGGCAGTGGTGCTACTACAACAACTAAGATTTTATTGTCCCTTGTTCAAGAATATAAGAATTCTCTAAACGACATGGAGTCATATCACACACAATGCATCTAGGAGATACTACAAAAGGCAATTCATCATTTGGTTTTTGAAAGCGAGGTAGTTCAACCTTTGTTGAATTACAATAATATGCTAGATTTCACTGTTGATGCTAACCACTGTTAATGCTTACACGATGGCATTATTTTATTTTTCCTGCATTTAAATACTACAGAGGAGGAGACATTTCAATCCTTTTGTTTCTCTTGACTTTAAGTCTGGACACCTCAGTATATGCACCAAGTTCAGGGCAAGAGAAACAATATGTGGTAAATAAAGCAGAACAGAAATTAATTGGCAACAAACTTAATTCTACTCTTTCTTTGATAGGAGAGAGTTCGCTAGCTGGCTTGCTAGCTTCTACATTTTGTAAAAGCAAAGACAATTGGATCTGATTTTTTTTCAATCAGTGAAGTTGGATGCCTGTCGTCACAGAAATTAACTAAAAGAATGTTTTATGTTCACTGCTCATTATTGTGGCCAAGCAGATCATGAACTCAAGCCTTGCTCCCAACTGGCCCCTGCTAATCACGCGAGAGAGAGATCAGGATTCAGGCCCCTGCTAACATATGTGATGTGCCCCTGCAATCAGAGAAGAGCCTCGTGCTCTGGCCCAAGCCACCGCCGTGGCGAGCGCACACATCCGACTCGTGCTCAGGGCCAAGCCACGAACATCAGAACGCCGCCCGGCCGCGCGCATCGGGACGCCGCCCCGAGCCTCACCTAGCCCGCGCGAATCGCCCTTACGCCGGCCCCGCGGCGCCGTTCCAGCAGAGGCGAAAGGAATAGGGAGATAAGGGAAAAGGGACAGAGGGGACACTCACCTACGCCCTGCCGCAGCCGTCGTCCTTCAACCGCCGTCGCCGGAGCCCCCGATCTAGCCGACGCCGCACGGGACAGAGAAGAACGAGGGATGGAGAGAAACCAAGCAGGCAAACTTTGCCTGAGTCCGATCACGAGCGTCCGTAGAAAATCCAACGGAGCCGGATCCTGCATTTTTATTTGCCGTCTATATACGTATATTCTTTATATAAATCTGTTTGGCCTACTTGTCAACCATACAAGTAAAAAAATAAACATAAAGTCAAAAACATAAATTCCAGCCAACTTCATGTTCCGGATGCGCAACAGATGGATCTAGTGTCGACAAAGGGTCTTTGAGAGTTTGTGTCACCAGATTTTTGCTCTCGGTTGGTTGGCCGTTGATAGAACGACTTTAACGTCTTCTACTCCCTCTGTCCCATAATGTAAGACGTTTTTCACACTAATGTCAAAAACGTCTTACATTATGGGACGGAGGGAGTACCATTTTGTTCCCGGCATTGTTCTATTTTCTCCGGCTCTCTGAACCGGTGACGATGGATTATAAGACAGTATTGCGTTGGATGATCCTCCGGCCGATGCTTTTTCAACGTTTTATAAATGTTGTCTCAAGCGATGATTTTTTTTATAAAGGATGTTTTATATTGACTCATAATGTAACATCGAGGTCATAATGAGTACACATCCAGCCTCTGCATATGTATGATGCACACAACCAACACTAACACACACAAATGACCGCCCTTGAATTGCCATCGCCGGAGCCCACGATCTAGCCGGACGCCGCACGGGACAGAGAAGAACGAGGGATGGAGAGGGAGATTGGCATTGATTTGGGCCCCCTTTCAAATCCAAATCAGTGCAATTAATAGAAAGCGAAAAAGAAAAATAGAAATGTTTTACCCAGCGGCCTAACTCTTTAGCAGGCCCAACCCACCAGGGGCTAGGTCTTCCTCTTCCTTAGACCAGTCGTACGAGGAGCGTGTTCAACGTGCGTCACAGCCCCAGGAATCTGTTGGGAAACATAGTATAAAATTAAAAAAAATCAGAGGATCACTACGAAGATGCAAATAGGTTGATCTAATATTTACCAGTGAACAAAGCGAGGATTAGAGGTTGGTGAAGAAGTTGATGGCGATTCTGTAGCTATAGGATTAAACCTCCTAACTGCGAGTTTCTTCTCCTCCTGATCTATGATTAAAGAGATGATTCCTCTGTCGTATCAAAGTGCATGAGATCACAGATCCAGTTGGGCTTCGACATCCAGAACGAAAGCCTAATGGAGTACTAGATGTATGGTGGAGCAGCCTTACTGGAGAGGGGGAGAGAGAGATTATGTATTGATTCGGGTCCCGCTTTAAGTCCAAATCAGTGGCAATTACTAGAAACAGAAAATAAAAATAGAAAGATTTTTACCTAGTGACCTAGAACTATAGCAGGCCCAACCCACCAGAGGCTAGGTCATCTTCTTCGTCACACCATTCAGATAATTCAGATAAGGAGTGTGCTCACCGCGCACCACCGCTCATGGAACCCGTTGATGCTGATTCCCGCAGCTAGGATTAAACCTCCCAACCACAAGAATATTTTCCCTCCTGATCTAGGATCAAAGAGATGATCCTATGTTGGTATCCATGCATACGAGATCATGGATCCACCTGGGCTTCGTCGTCCATAACGAAAGCCTGCCGGAGTATTAGACGCATGACTAGCAGCCTTGCGATGGAGAGAAATTTTTTTGAGAGAGATTTGGTATTGATTTGGGTCCCCTTTTAAATTCAAAATAGTGCAACTAATAGAAAACAAAAATAATAGAAAGGTTTGTATGAGACGGGCCAACACTTTAGCAGACCCAGACCACAAGGGGCTAGGTCATCTCTTCCTCGCACCAGTCGGACAAGGAGCGTGCTCGTCGTGCACCACCACCCCTGTAACCTGTTTTTGTCGATTCCCGTAGCTAGTATTAAACCTCCCAACCACAAGATTTTTCTCCTCCTGGTCTAAAATCAAATAAATGATCTCTCTGTCGGTATTCACACCTACGAGATCACATATCTAGCATTCTAGCTAGGCTTTGCCTTCCACTCCAGCCTTACGACGGAGGGATTTTTTCAAACAGATTGAGAGAGAGAGAGAGAGAGAGAGAGAGAGAGAGAGAGAGAGAGAGAGAGAGAGAGAGGGTTGGTTAACGGCAAACACGACGGCCCTATGGTCATGGATGTCGATGACTGAGTCATCCATGAATCGCACATTGTCGAAGATGGAGTGGTCCTTCTTGGCGAACGTCTGAGTCGATCCAGTCATGTTGCTCCTTGCGCCCATGTCAAGGAACCAGACCTCTCCACACTTGCCATCATAGTGCGTGAGAGTGATCACCAACCTCTCCTCATTAAGGAATGTGTGCCCCCGCGTGCGCATTCGCAGGTCGATCTCCACCAATGCCATGGCCAGAGCACGAGCGTTCGGAGGCACCATGCTCTCATGTACATTCGCGTATCGTCATGAGCCTTGGCCCTCGCCCCCCTCATCGAAGACGAGGATTTCCACCATGGTTGTTGGAGATATGCCCTAGAGGCAATCATGTATGATGGTATTTCTTATGTGTTTGTAAATAAAGATAGTCCTCGGACATTATCAATGATGTATATCAGCAAGTACGCGACTTGTTTGTGGGACTATGCATTGTATAACGACTATCCTAAAAGGTCCCTAGTCGAAAGGATGTGTGGACGTGCAGCCGACTAGACTAGCATATGACTCGGTCGATGGCTTGGTCTCACTAGCGGAAGCATTGGATGCTAACTAGATAACATGGATTCGAAAGGATCTGGTCGGATTCCACATAGTCGGATCCGAGTTGAGATAAAGTCCGAGTTGGACAGACCCAACTATGAGACGCCGCGATGGGTCATCTGTGAGTCTCTTGTACAACATACGTTCTATGTCCTAAGACCTGAGCTAGCGCATGTACTCGGGATGGTGACATACCTGCTTTGGACCGACCAAATGTTACTCCGTGACCGCGTAGTTACAAACGTAGGTTTCGGGCTTTTCCAGACCCATGTTGCGAGACATGGTCGAGCAAGATGAGATTTGCCCCTCCGATCAAGAGAGATATACTCTGGAGCCCTCGTGTGATCCGGCCAAGTAAGCATGGCCACGCGACAAGGATTATGAGATAATCCGGTTTGTGGTCGGCATCACTGGAACGAGAAAGGGGTTGTGCTAGCACAAGCATGACTGACTCGTGTAATGCCCAGGATGGGACTATACCTCGTACGTGTCGTGGCACGACTTAAAGGTATAAGCCCATCCTAGAATGATCTCAAGTTTGGTATCTTTGCACGACTCATGTAAAAGAGGGATTAAATTGCAAAATGAGATAGTTGGCTTACACTCGCCACTTCACACAATACATTACATAAGCAAGATATCATTCAAAACACCACAACCCGACTACGGGCGAAGATCCAAAAGAAAGATACCAAAACAACATAAAGCCACAGGTCCGGATCGAATCCTAGTAGAAACCACTACTGATCGTCGAAAACGTCACAAGCATACGGCCACTCTCTTCCTCGAGCTCCCAGTGAAGAACTTGAACCAGCTCCTGCATCGTTCTCGGCTGAACCTGCATCTGGTGTTGTAGTATCTGTGAGCCACGAGGACTCAACAATCCCATAACCATGGGTATCAAGACTAGCAAAGCTTTAAGGGTAGGAAGAGGTAAAGTGGTGAGGTTGCAACAGCGGCTAAGCATAATATGGTGGCTAACTTACGAGTACCAGAATAAGATGAGCATCTACGCAAACGGTCGCAAAAGTAGTGATCGCTAAAGATCCTGAACTACATACGAAGCAAACATAACCCCACCGTGTTCTCTTCTCAAAGTGAAAAGAGACAGTCACGGTTACTCACACAGTTGTGTGTTTTACTTCGGATCCTCTGTCAAGTTTTCTACAACCAGACATTAACAAATTCCAATCTGCCACATAACCGCAGGCACGGCTTTCGAAAGATCATAACCCTGCAGGGGTGTCCCAACTTAGCCCATCACAAGCTCTCACGATTAGCTGAAGCGATAAATATAATATCATCACCCCTTATCTTAGGGAAATCCGATCAGGCTCGGCATCCCGGTAGCACAAGACATTTCGACAATGGTAAAACAAGTCCAGCAAGACCTCACGGCGTGCCGACACCCTGATAGTAGCCGCGCGTATCTCGTCTCAGGCCACGTCCGGATGAGCAGTACGTACAGCAACCAAAGACCCCAGATAACTGGGTGGCACCGCAAGTGGCTCTAGTTTGGGACCAACACCATCAGCACTGGCCCCCCCTGTTATGTAGAATTAAGAACCCGAGGGTGCGACCCCCTATGCAAATTTAATTAATTAATTAAGTTGTTATTATGAGGCAAATTAAAACCAATGTTGGGCCTTGCTGGAGGAGTTTTATTCAAAGTCGAACTATCAAGGGGTCCCTATCCACCCATCGTGTAAGGAACGCAAAATCAATGACATAATGCCGGTTTATCGGCGCCTAAGGTGGCATGAGTGGAACAAAACACCGAGCAAAAGGCCAAGCCTTCCACCCATGCCCAGTATATAGGTGTGTTAATAATAATTATAGATATTGTGATATTCCAACAACAAGTTCCCTCCTGGAACGAACTTCATCTTCACCTGCAACTAACGACGCTATAAGAGGGGCTGAGCAAGCGGGTAACATAGCCAAACAGTGGTTTTGCTAGGAAGGTTTCAAATGTTAGAGGTTTCATGGCAACAAGGAGAGGCTGACATAAAAGATGGGTAGCGCGACATGTAACGATAGCATCGAGACAACTAAGCAAGGCAATGGTAGTAAAGGTATCCAAGGGTATGATCATCTTGCCTGGGATTCCACAAGGGAGAAGAACGGATCCATGAAGTAGACGGAGCAACATAGACGAGAGAATCCTCACAACTTCGAAACGAAACCGAAGCTAACAAGAGAAGCAACCGGAAAGAAAACAAACAACGCGGTAAACACACATATCATAAACATGGCATACGATGCACAAGCAAGCATGATGCATGTCCGGTTTAAATATGCATGGCATGGCAAAGTGCACAAACAAGTACTACAAGTTAAGTGGAGCTCAATATGCAACGAGTTGCATATTGACGAAACACCACATTTATTTATTTAGTGATTTGTTTAATTACAAGACAAGATTAAATGTTTTTAACATGGCAAGAGGTGAAGCATAAAAAAACTACACTATTTAGACATTTTAAATGGGGCCGGAAATAACAACAACATATCCGGAAAATCCCCAAGAGCATGTTTAGCAATTATTAAAGCAAACAACAATTCACACATTTATTAAAGTTGTTATTATGATGCGGATGACATGATCAAGTTTATGCAATTTATTACTTAAAGGTTAACATGAAGAAGATAAGGAGTATTTGTCACCGTGGTGGAAAGAAAAGGGTGCCACGGCAACGATCCGAAATGATGCAACAACATCATATCGGTACCGGTAACTCGTTGAGGGACCGGTGCAAAAGATGACGGAGAGCGAGCGGAACAAGATGAAAGGTGGGATGATCCCGTCGCCGGGTTCCCACGGGTCGGCGACGAGGCAACTGAGGAGCATGACAAAAGACGACTCGGGCACAACGGGCACGGAGCACACAAGGGAAACATCTCATACAACACAACAACATCACACGGGTCATCGTCTCGAGGTTATACCTTCGGAACAAACGTTCACGGGGCGGTTCGAGACGTCGATGGACGTAGTTGTACACGGCCGTAGAGGGAAGTAGGCGTTCCGATATCGTGTCGTGGTACTTGACGTATCGCCGTGTAGTTGTTCCCGTTCGTAGTCGTTCAAGTCGTCGGTAGAGGTACTTGCAGTCTCGGCGACGGTAGTGGTACTTGTTCATGAAGTCGTTCTCGTTCGTAGTTGTTCATGTCATCGATGTCGGGGTACTTGACGATTCCGAAGACCGTGGTCGTCGGGGTACTTGGTCGTGGTACTTGGCGTCGGTCTCGTACACGGTTCGTAGACGTTCCCGTTACGTAGATGTACTTGCTGCTCCATGGTTATTTACTGGACAAAAACAAAACGCAAAGCCGAAAGAAGAAGCACATCAGCAGCAAGGCTAGGCGGCGGTCTCTCATGCAACGAAACAACAACGCGTGCATCACAAAAGAGAAGGAAGCAGGCTTGTCCGGTCGAGGTGGCGAGGGCGCGTCCAAGGCGGACGAGGCAGCGACGACGGCGGCTTGGCGCTGGAGAAGGGAGGCGCTGCAGCCTTGCTGGAGATGGAGGGAGGCCGCGGCCGGGACGGCGGCTGCCGGCGCGGGCTGAGCAAGCGGGAGCGAGAGCGAGGGAGAGTGGGTCGGGAGGATGGAGCGATGCGATGAAGGGCGAGAGGGAGAGAAAAGGAAAACAGGACGAAGGGGAACGAGGGTAGCGCTTGGCGGCGCACGAGAGGACTGGGAGGAGCGATCGGGAGCCTAGGGTTAGGAGAAGGAACGGGCTGCGGCCCAGGGAGAGAAAAAAAAGGCCAGGAGGAAAGGGAGGCTGGCCTCGGCTGGGAAGGGCGCTAGGAGGCGGTTGGACTCTGAAAAAAAAAACAATGGGCCGACTAGGAGGCCCAGCTGGGCTGGCCTCTCCCTCCTAGAGATTTAAACAAAACAGAGAATAAAAGAAAAGGAGAGAAGAAAAGAAAGGGGAATGCCAGGCAAAGAATTTGCACATGAGGTTAATTCTCCCGGGATCATAAAAATGAGCACGGACCGAGAAAAATATAAAAGGCATGATCGAAAAATATAATCCAAACACATTTGAATTTAATTCAAATGGGTTTGAACTAATACTTGATTTTTGAAGTCCCCAAAAATGTTCGAATTTTTGGAGGAACCTCGATAAATGGGAAAAATAATTATAGACAAGGAAAAAGGGGTGAAACTTGAAGCAACAGAGGTCTGGAGAATAATTGCAAGTGTGTTGGGTTAATTCCAAACAAACGGAATATTTATTATATAGCTCCCTAATAATATTGAGAGGCTTTTATATGTTATAAAGAGAAGACAACCTTCCCTCGATTTAAATGGATCGAAGATCCACACAATTTATTTAGGTTGAGATGCAAAAGAAATATGACATGATGGCATGATGACATGATGCAATGCAAAATAAATAACGCAAGCACAAAGAAACACACGGGAAACCCGGAACATCTGGAATCTTCTGGAATCTTCTAGGACGTCGGTCTTCGGGCGTCACAACTCTCCCACACTAACAGAGGATCTCGACCCGAGATCCTAGAGATATCACCGGGTAAAAACGGAAGAGGAAGAGGTAAAACAAAATTGCTTCTTTGGCAGACGAGTGAAACCAAAGAACCTTGAGAGGTTGAACAATGATGAAAGAAAGAATACAACGGAGATGAACGAAGATGAAAACACTCCGTTAGAAAAGAGTAACAAGGAACATTATGAGAACCTTGTAGGTTGAAAGACATGAAACAAGAGCTTACGAAGCAAAAGAATACGGAACCGCAATGGTATAGCCAAGGGATAAGAATGACAGAATTTGGACAGCACTCCATCTGAAAATGGAAGGAATTAACAAGAACTTGAGGAGTTGGAATGATACTTGATGAAAACAACAACGCACAGCCTGCGGAACATTGAAAGAATGGCACAAGGGGTAAGAAAGGTTCAGACAACACTCCGGTTAAATGATAAGCAAGGGAAAAAACATGATCTCGATATAACAAGATGATGGTACGAAGAGAGCAACATGACAATGCCTCCGGAATGAAAGAATGGAATAAAGATCAATGAAAGAAATGAACGGAGAAAAAAATCTGACAACTTCTCTCAAAATGAATTTGAAAGAGACTCCTTACCAAGATGAATTGAATAGAGTTGTTGGGAATTCCACAACGAAAGAATAAGCTTGATGTGGGCTTATGGAAAAACATCTCAAAATTATGAGGTGACAACCAGCCACTGACGAAAACATTTAATTGGGTTGAGATCAACAAGGAGACGAAAAACTTATCTCGCCGGAATGATAATGAAGAGCTTGGGTCATTTATAAGCACCATAATTAGCAACAATCCTTAGGAAGGCTTTTAGGTGAATTATAACCCAAGATAACTCCAACGAATAATTAAAGGGTTGAAAAGATCTCCTGAACAAGGAAAATGAATGGTTTTAAATATCTCATTCCTGACAATCTGAGAATCGTGAAACATGAAGGAAAATTGTCAAAAATGGCATAACACCATCTGAAAAGATACGGTAGAAAGGATTGCAATTAGAATGCATGATGAAGAATGCTTGAGCTCCAACAAGAATCTTGATGAAGGCTTCGAGCATGAATTAATTGATGAACCACCATGAGAACTCCGGTAATGAAAAGCATGAGAAGTGAAAGACGAAAAGAATAAGATTCAAGGCCTGCGATGAATTGGATCGAGCTTTGGAATGATATAATTGAAATAACTTGGAACTCCGGAAACAAGATGAACAACTTAGAACCAAGGATATGATATGATGAACAAGCTCCAGACAAAAGAATTAAATCACCTTGAAGGAATAAGAATAAGAATTATGTCATGCATCTCCTTCACCCATTTAACTTGATGACAACCAAAGGATTTGGCATACTACTTATTCTCGTTGGAAAGGATTAATAGAGATCTCGCACAAGCTTGGGTAGATCTCAACGAAGCACCGGTAGGATTATGAAAAGAACAAATGAATTAATACGATAACAACGGAAGAGTGATCTTGAATGAACCATCGTAAGAATATGGAGACGAACGAAGAGACATCAATGAAGAATAGTTGGAGGACGAAGTTGCAAATAGAGACGAAGAAATATTCTAAATTGATGGCCTTCGGAGGATCACAATGGGAAGAATTCATGAAGAATCTTGAGAGAAGGGGCCAAGATTTAAGAGAAACTCTTCTCCGGTCTTCAAAAGTGAGAATGACGACGAGAAATGCCATGAAGAATTGTTGAGCACTCCGGAATGAAGAATTAAAAGGTTGAACCAATGATGAAAAGGAATTTGAAAGCGATCCTGGAGAAGGACTGTGACTGATGGGATTCATTCTTACGTCACACTTGAAAAAAATTGAGAATAACTCCGGAAAGAAGAGTCAGGTAAGATCCTGGAAAAGACCTGTGGGTTAGGGCCCACTCAAAAGAAATCACCGTTGGAAAAGATTGCTTAAGAGATATTGCACCGGTTGAATTAAATGACTTGAATAAGATAACACTCCTCAAAAAGCTTGAATGGAATAAGAATGGAAACACGAATCTTCAGCACTCCAGATATGAATAGCAAGAGGAGAATGATTAATTGGTGCTCCGGAATAAGAAAGCATTGTGAAAAGAGGAAAATGATTAGATCAACACCGAAATCTTGAATTACATCCACCGACAGAATTATGAGAACAAAAGAATGATGAACTTGAAGCTCTTGAGCATCTCACGATAATTCACTGGATAAGAACATTGAAGGAAATGAATGAAGAAACCTCACGTGAATAAAATGGATACTTCATTTGAGAATTCCAGCTCCATAAAGAAAAGGGAGGGAGGGTGGGAAAACAAAGACAACTTGGGATGAATGAAACATACAGACAAATCGTCAGATTTCTCAACGGCGTCCGTATGGAATAACTTGAAGAGAAGGCACACCGGTTGAAAAGGATTAACAGGAAGATCTTGATGATCAAGAAAGATTAGCACTCCCATAGAAATATGAGAATACCGATTAGGAAAGGTATGGAATCAACATTTGACATCGAAGCAACTCGAATACCAGAATCAAAACAAAACAACGGATAGATATGTTTATGAAGAAGATTATGTTGCAACATATCTATCCGAACAGAGAATTGAACGAATGAATTCCGCAGGTACATCAACTAGTCGAGAAGCCACTTGGGAGAACAAAAATAAATAAAAGCAACAAGGAGTAGAAGAACAAATACACGATAGAAGCTTCGTTCGACATCTTTGTGCTGAAAGCTTATGGAACGTGTTACAAAAGGGTTTTGCAATCCCCGGATCAGCCAAGGACCCTTTAAGATGCAACTCCCGATCGGAACAAGTCCATAAAACCACTTCACTCAATGTAGAACCCCGAACTTCATATCATGTACTCGTTGGAAGAATGCCTAGAACTACTGGATGAACCCACCTATTAATTTCCGAAACTTTCCAGTTATGCAATCAGGTGTTGGGGATACAGGGGAAGCACCGCGCAATCAACTCTAAACCTACATCCAGCTGTATCCATCCTTCAACACATAACCAGTTATCTCCGGAAACCGTTTACCTCGGACCTTCGAAACGCATCCACTATACAAGCTATGGCAATACTCCCGAACTACCTCCCCAGTACTGGGTGATGTCGGGGTTATCTTGCCACTAACCGCATAGGAGAGTTTTCGATGTCGGCCGTCTTAAGTATTCTAGTACTGTCGCGATATATTTGTGACGACAACACCTCGGAGCTCAACTCCCCGGGACACTGCCACAACCCCTAATGACAGGAGGCATCGAGAACAATGTTCTCGTCACAAAGACATCGAAACAATCCAAACAATACTCGCGAGATCCTAAAAAAATTTGGTGCAATTTTTGAAAGTAGAAGAGGCAAGAGTAATCGTCAGGAGTCCTTACCAGAGTGAAAAGGGATGAGGAGCAAAGAAATCCTACTCTCCGATATATATATATAGGACTCAAAACATTTTCAGTGTGTGCCTAGACTCAACCGTCAACGATTCGATCAATCAGTGGGGGCTTCTAGGTCAGAGAAGGCTCTGAATACCAACTTGTAATGCCCAGGATGGGACTATACCTCCTACGTCTCGAGGCACGACTTAAAGGTATAAGCCCATCCTAGAATGATCTCAAGTTTGGTATCTTTGCACGACTCATGTAAAAGAGGGATTAAATTGCAAAATGAGATAGTTGGCTTACACTCGCCACTTCACACAATACATTACATAAGCAAGACATCATTCAAAACACCACAACCCGACTACGGGCGAAGATCCAAAAGAAAGATACCAAAACAACATAAAGCCACAGGTCCGGATCGAATCCTAGTAGAAACCACTACTGATCGTCGAAAACGTCACAAGCATACGTCCACTCTCTTCTTCGAGCTCCCAGTGAAGAACTTGAACCAGCTCCTGCATCGTTCTCGGCTGAACCTGCATCTGGTGTTGTAGTATCTGTGAGCCATGAGGACTCAGCAATCCCATAACCATGGTTATCAAGACTAGCAAAGCTTTAAGGGTAGGAAGAGGTAAAGTGGTGAGGTTGCAGCAGCGGCTAAGCATAATATGGTGGCTAACTTACGAGTACCAGAATAAGATGAGCATCTACGCAAATGGTCGCAAAAGTAGTGATCGCTAAAGATCCTGAACTACATACGAAGCAAACATAACCCCACCGTGTTCTCTTCTCAAAGTGAAAAGAGACAGTCACGGTTACTCACACAGTTGTGTGTTTTACTTCGGATCCTCTGTGAAGTTTTCTACAACCGGACATTAACAAATTCCAATCTACCACATAACCGCGGGCACGGCTTTCGAAAGATCATAACCCTGCAAGGGTGTCCCAACTTAGCCCATCACAAGCTCTCACGATTAGCTGAAGCGATAAATATAATATCATCACCCCTTATCTTAGGGAAATCCGATCAGGCTCGGCATCCCGGTAGCACAAGACATTTCGACAATGGTAAAACAAGTCCAGCAAGACCTCCCGGCGTGCCGACACCAAGATATTAGCCGCGCGTATCTCGTCTCAGGCCACGTCCGGATGAGCAGTACGTACAACAACCAAAGACCCCAGATAACTGGGTGGCACCGCAAGTGGCTCTAGTTTGGGACCAACACCATCAGCACTGGCCCCCCCCTGTTATGTAGAATTAAGAACCCGAGGGTGCGACCCCCTATGCAAATTTAATTAATTAATTAAGTTGTTATTATGAGGCAAATTAAAACCAATGTTGGGCCTTGCTGGAGGAGTTTTATTCAAAGTCGAACTATCAAGGGGTCCCCATCCACCCATCGTGTAAGGAACGCAAAATCAAGGAACATAATGCCGGTTTATCGGCGCCTAAGGTGGCATGAGTGGAACAAAACACCGAGCAAAAGGCCAAGCCTTCCACCCATGCCCAGTATATAGGTGTGTTAATAATAATTATAGATATTGTGATATTCCAACAACAAGTTTCCTCCTGGAACGAACTTCATCTTCACCTGCAACTAACAACGCTATAAGAGGGGCTGAGCAAGCGGGTAACATAGCCAAACATTGGTTTTGCTAGGAAGGTTTCAAATGTTAGAGGTTTCATGGCAACAAGGAGAGGCTGACATAAAAGATGGGTAGCGCGACATGTAACGATAGCATCGAGACAACTAAGCAAGGCAATGGTAGTAAAGGTATCCAAGGGTATGATCATCTTGCCTGGGATTCCACAAGGGAGAAGAACGGATCCATGAAGTAGACGGAGCAACATAGACGAGAGAATCCTCACAACTCCGGAACGAAACCGAAGCTAACAAGAGAAGCAACCGGAAAGAAAACAAACAACGCGGTAAACACACATATCATAAACATGGCATACGATGCACAAGCAAGCATGATGCATGTCCGGTTTAAATATGCATGGCATGGCAAAGTGCACAAACAAGTAATACAAGTTAAGTGGAGCTCAATATGTAACGAGTTGCATATTGACGAAACACCACATTTATTTATTTAGTGATTTGTTTAATTACAAGACAAGATTAAATGTTTTTAACATGGCAAGAGGTGAAGCATAAAAAAACTACACTATTTAGACATTTTAAATGGGGCCGTAAATAACAACAACATATCCGGAAAATCCCCATGAGCATGTTTAGCAATTATTAAAGCAAACAACAATTCACACATTTATTAAAGTTGTTATTATGATGCGGATGACATGATCAAGTTTATGCAATTTATTACTTAAAGGTTAACATGAAGAAGATACGGAGTATTTGTCACCATGGTGGAAAGAAAAGGGTGCCACGGCGATGATCCGAAAATGATGCAACGACATCATATCGGTACCGGTAACTCGTTGAGGGACCGGTGCAAAAGATGACGGAGAGCGAGCGGAACAAGATGAAAGGTGGGATGATCCCGTCGCCGGGTTCCCACGGGTCGGCGACGAGGCAACCGAGGAGCATGACAAAAGACGACTCGGGCACAACAGGCACGGAGCACACAAGGGAAACATCTCATACAACACAACAACATCACACGGGTCATCGTCTCGAGGTTATACCTTCGGAACAAACGTTCACGGGGCGGTTCGAGACGTCGAGGGACGTAGTTGTACACGGCCGTAGAGGGAAGTAGGCGTTCCGATATCGTGTCGTGGTACTTGACGTATCGCCGTGTAGATGTTCCCGTTTGTAGTCGTTCAAGTCGTCGGTAGAGGTACTTGCGGTCTCGGCGACGGTAGTGGTACTTTTTCATGAAGTCGTTCTCGTTCGTAGTTGTTCATGTCATCGATGTCGGGGTACTTGACGATTCCGAAGACCGCGGTCGTCGGGGTACTTGGTCATGGTACTTGGCGTCGGTCTCGTACACGGTTCGTAGACGTTCCCGTTACGTAGATGTACTTGCTGCTCCATGGTTATTTACTGGACAAAAACAAAACGCAAAGCCGAAAGAAGAAGCACAGCAGCAGCAAGGCTAGGCGGCGGTCTCTCACGCAACGAAACAACAACGCGTGCATCACAAAAGAGAAGGAAGCAGGCTTGGCCGGTCGAGGTGGCGAGGGCGCGTCCAAGGCGGACGAGGCAGCGACGACGGCGGCTTGGCGCTGGAGAAGGGAGGCGCTGCAGCCTTGCTGGAGATGGAGAGAGGCCGCGGCCGGGACGGCGGTTGCCGGCGCGGGCTGAGCAAGCGGGAGCGAGAGCAAGGGAAAGTGGGTCGGGAGGATGGAGCGATGCGGTGAAGGGCGAGAGGGAGAGAAAAGGAAAACGGGACGAAGGGGAATGAGGGTAGCGCCTGGCGGCGCACGAGAGGACTGGGAGGAGCGATCGGGAGCCTAGGGTTAGGAGAAGGAACGGGCTGCGGCCCAGGGAGAGAAAAAAAGGCCAGGAGGAAAGGGAGGCTGGCCTCGGCTGGGAAGGGCGCTAGGAGGCGGTTGGACTCTGGAAAAAAACAATGGGCCGGCTAGGAGGCCCAGCTGGGCTGGCCTCTCCCTCCTAGAGATTTAAACAAAACAGAGAATAAAAGAAAAGGAGAGAAGAAAAGAAAGGGGAACGCTAGGCAAAGAATTTGCACATGAGGTTAATTCTCCCGGGATCATAAAAATGAGCACGGACCGAGAAAAATATAAAAGGCATGATCGAAAAATATAATTCAAACACATTTGAATTTAATTCAAATGGGTTTGAACTAAGACTTGATTTTTGAAGTCCCCAAAAATGTTCGAATTTTTGGAGGAACCTCGATAAATGGGAAAAAGAATTATAGACAAGGAAAAAGGGGTGAAACTTGAAGCAACAGAGGTCTGGAGAATAATTGCAAGTGTGTTGGGTTAATTCCAAACAAACGGAATATTTATTATATAGCTCCCTTATAATATTGAGAGGCTTTTATATGTTATAAAGAGAAGACAACCTTCCCTCGATTTAAATGGATCGAAGATCCACACAATTTATTTAGGTTGAGATGCAAAAGAAATATGACATGATGGAATGATGACATGATGCAATGCAAAATAAATAACGCAAGCACAAAGAAACACACGGGAAACCCGGAACATCTGGAATCTTCTGGAATCTTCTGGGACGTCGGTCTTCGGGCGTCACAGCTCGCCTTGAGCCCGACAACATATACCGTTTGTCAAAGGGAACAAAAGTGTGATGTAAATGTTCGCCTAACCAGCTTCATCGGACACTTGGAGTCGGCATGCTTTGCTAGAGGCCGCTACCGACTAGCCGAGCCATATGTGATATGACTAGTGACCAAGTGAATGAGAACCTAAGGGGTCGCGCGCTTAAGGGAAGGAACCTACGAGGTTGGATCCGAGGACACTGGTCAGATGTGATCCGAGCTGGACTTGGATCCTGACTGAGTAGACTTTGGGCTTTAGGATCCGTGTGAGTCCCAAGAGTTGAGCCCGCGACGTATGCCTATATATAGTGGAGGTGTGTCACACTCATTTGGTTGATCACTTCGGCATTGTCACTAGGGCTTTGCATGTGTTGCAAGTAGCCACCTCCACTCGCCGCCAATTGTGTGATCGGACCTAGCAGTCCGTCGCATGGTGTTCCTCCTGCACGTGTGGATACCATTAGAGGCGGTGCACTTGCGCTGCTCCAGCAAACTGGTACGTGGGATCTGATGACCGGTTGTTCGAGGGAGATCGAACAAGGAGGAGACGATCCATGTGGACGCGCTGCCCCAACTCTTCTTCCGCTGCACAACACTGCGCATCTAGTGGCAGCGATCCGTGATCCATTCCCATAGCATGTTCCTGAAGGAAATATGCCCTAGAGGCAATAATAAAGTTGTTATTTATATTTCCTTGTATATCATGATAAATGTCTTTTATTCATGCTAGAATTGTATTAACCAAAAACTTGATACATGTGTGAATACATAGACAAAACAGAGTGTCCCTGGTATGCCTCTACTAGACTAGCTCGTTAATCAAAGATGGCTATGTTTCCTAACCATAGACATGTGTTGTCATTTGATCAACAGGGTCACATCATTAGGAGAACGATGTGATGGACAAGACCCATCCGTTAGCTTAGCAATATGATCATTTAGTTTTATTGCTATTGCTTTCTTCATGACTTATACATATTCCTCTGACTATGAGATTATGCAACTCCCGAATACCGGAGGAACACCTTGTGTGCTATCAAACGTCACAACGTAACTGGGTGATTATAAAGATGCTCTACAGGTGTCTCCAAAGGTGTTTGTGGTGTTGGCATAGATCGAGCATAGGATTTGTCACTCCGAGTGTCGGAGAGGTATCTCTGGGCCCTCTCGGTAATACACATCATAATAAGCCTTGCAAACAAATGACTAATGAGTTAGTCACGAGATAATGTATTACGGAACAAGTAAAGAGACTTGCCGGTACCGAGATTGAACTAGGTATGATGATACCGACGATAGAATCTCGGGCAAGTAATATACCGATGACAAAGGGGACAATGTATATTGTTATGTGGTTTGACCGATAAATATCATCGTAGAATATGTAGGAACCAATATGAGCATCCAGGTTCCACTATTGGTTATTGACCGGAGATGTCTATCGGTCATGTCTACATAGTTCTCGAACCCGTAGGGTCCGCACGCTTAACGTTTGATGACGATCGGTATTATGAGTTTATGTGTTTTGATGTACCGAAGGTTGTTCGGACTCCCGAATGAGATCACGGACATGACGAGGAGTCTCGAAATGGTCGAGACATAAAGATTGATATACTAGACCATGTTGTTCGTACACCGAAAGTATTCCGGATAAAACCGAAGTACCGGAGGGTTACCGGAACCCCCCGGGAGGTTAATGGGCCACCATGGGCCCTAGCGGAGAGAGGGCCGGCCAAGGAGGTGGCGTGCGCCCCATAGTCCGAATTGGACAAGGGGTGGGGGCGGCGCCCCCCTCCTTCCTTCTCTCCCCTTCCTCCTTCCTTCCCCTCTCTTCCCTTGTTGGAAACCTACTAGGAATAGGATTCCTATTCCTAGTAGGAATCCTACATGGGGCGCGGCTATAGGGGCCGATCGGCCTCTCCCCTTGCTCCTTTATATACGTGGCCAGGGGGCACACCATAGACACACAAGTTGAAAAAAAATTTAGCCGTGTGCGGTGCCCCCCTCCACTGTTACACACCTCGGTCATATTGTCACAGTGCTTAGGCGAAGCCCTGCATCGGTAACTTCATCAACACTGTCACCACGCCGTCGTGCTGACGAAACTCTCCCTCGGCCTCAACTGGATCAAGAGTTCGAGGGACGTCACCGAGCTGAACGTGTGCAGATCGTGGAGGGGCCGTGCGTTCGGTGCTTGATCGGTTGGACCGCGAAGATGTTCGACTACATCAACTACTTTACTAAACGCTTCCGCTTTCGGTCTACGTGGGTACGTGGACACACTCTTCCCGCTCATTGCTATGCTTCTCCTAGATAGATCTTGCGTGATCGTAGGATTTTTTTTGAAATACTACGTTCCCCAACAGTGGCATCATGAGCCAGGTCTATGCGTAGATGATATGCACGAGTAGAACACAATGAGTTGTGGGCGATAATAGTCATACTACTTACCAGCATGTCATACTTTGATTCGGCGGTATTGTGAGATAAAGCGGCCCAGACCAACATTACGTGTACGCTTACGCGAGACTGGTTTCACAGTTACGAGCACTCGTTGCTTAAAGGTGACCGACGGGTGTCTGTCTCTCTCACTTTAGATGAATCGAGTGTGACTACGCCCGATCCTTCTTGAAGGTTAAAACATCACACTTGACGAAAAATCGTTGTGGTTTTGATGCGTAGGTAAGAACGGTTCTTGCTAAGCCCGTAGCGGCCACGTAAAAACTTGCAACAACAAAGTAGAGGACGTCTAACTTGTTTTTGTAGGGCATGTTGTGATGTGATATGGTCAAGATGTGATGAGTTATACATTATTGTATGAGATGATCATGTTTTGTAAATTATCGGCAACCGGCAGGAGCCTTATGGTTGTCTCTTTATTGTATGAATTGCGAAAGCCATGTAATTGCTTTACTTTATCACTACGAGTTGCGATAGTAGTAGTAGCAATAGTTGGCGAGACGACCACGACGCTACGATGAAGATCATGGCGTCAAGCCGGTGACGATGGAGATCATGACGATGCTTTGGAGATGGAGATCAAAAGCACAAGATGATGATGGCCATATCATGTCACATATTTTGATTGCATGTGATGTTTATCTTATTATGCTTAGTACCGCGGTATCATTATAAGATGACCCCTTACAAAATTTCAAGGTACAAGTGTTCTCCCTGAGTATGCACCGTTGTGACAGTTCGTCGTGCCGAGACACCACATGATAATCAGGTGTGATAAGCTCTACGTTCAAATACAACGGGTGTAGGACAGTTTTGCATATGCAGAATACTCGGGTTAAAACTTGACAAGCCTAGCATGTACAAACATGGCCTCGGAACACTGGAGCGTGAATCATATAGTAGATATGATCAACATAAGATGTTCACCATTGAATACCACTCCATCTCACGTGATGATCGGACATGGTTTAGTTGATTTGGATCACATGATCATTTAGATGACTAGAGGGATGTCTATCTAAGTAGGAGTTCTTTAGTAATATGATTAATTGAACTTTAATTTATCATGAACTCAGTCCTGATAGTTTTTGCATATCTATGTTATTGTAGATCAATGGCTGTGCTACCGTTCCTTTGAATTTTAATGTGTTCCTAGAGAAAGCTAAGTTGAAAGATGATGGTAGCAACTACACGGACCGGGTCCGTAACTTGAGGATTATCCTCATTGCTGCACAGAAGAATTATGTCCTTGAAGCACCGCTAGGTAACATGCCTGCTGCAGGAGCAACTCCTGACGTTATGAACGTCTGGCAAGCTCGTTCTGATGACTACTCGATAGTTCAGTGTGCCATGCTTTACGGCTTAGAATCAGGACTTCAAAGACATTTTGAACGTCATGGAGCATATGAGATGTTCCAAGAGTTGAAGTTAATATTTCAAGCAAATGCGCGAATTGAGAGATATGAAGTCTCCAATAAGTTCTATAGCTGCAAGATGGAGGAGAACGGTTCTATCAGTGAACACTTACTCAAAATGTCTGGGTACTACAATCATATGACTCAACTTGGAGTCAAAGTTGATGAAGATAGTGTTATTGACAGAGTTCTTCAATCACTGCCACCAAGCTATAAAGGCTTCGTGATGAACTATAATATGCAATGGATGTAGAAGACAATTCCCGAGCTCTACGCTATGCTCAAAGTTGCGAAGGTAGAAATAAAAAAGGAGCATCAAGTGTTGATGATTAACAATACCACTAGTTTCAAGAAAAAAATGCAAGGGAAAGAAGGGGAACTTCAAGAAGAATAGCAAGCCAGTTGCTACTCCCGCGAAGAAACCCAAGTCTGGAGCCAAGCCTGAAACAGAGTGCTTCTACTGCAAAGGGACTGGGCACTGCAAGCGGAACTGCCCCAAGTATTTGGCAGATAAGAAGGATGGCAAAGTGAACAAAGGTATATTTGATATACATGTTATTGATGTGTACCTTACTAATGCTCGTAGTAGCGCCTGGGTATTTGATACTGGTTTGGTTGCTCATATCTGTAAATTGATACATGAGCTACAGATTAAACGAAGATTGGCTAAGGACGAGGTGACGATGCGCGTGAGAAATGGTTCCAAAGTCGATGTGACCGCCGTCGTCATGCTACCTCTACATCTACCTTCGAGATTAGTTTTAGACCTAAATAATTGTTATTTTGTGACACCCCGAAACCGATGCGCTACATGTCAGCCAGTTATTCTCCGTCGTTGCCATGTCATCTGCTCGCGTGTTGCATCTTGCCATGTCATCATGTGTGTTGCATCAGCATGTTTTCAAAACTTGCATCCGTACGAGTCCGCCCGTCCTTCCGTTGTCCGTTCTGAGCCCAGACACACTTGCACGCGCCCGCGGCACCTTCGAATATTTATTTTATGAGTGGCCGGAAAATGTTCTTGGAATGGTTGAAACTTGGCCTGTGGTCTTATTATAGCATAGGTAGACCGCGTGTCAAGTTTCGCCGCGTTCGGAGTTCGTTTGATAGCCCAACGGTTAACCGTGTTAACCGCCGGAAGCCTTTTCCCTTTTGGCCCAGCACTCCTTTCACAACAGCCCACTAGCCCATTCCAACCACCTCCATGCTCTCGGTCGTTGGATCGTGATCGCGTGGCCGAAAATCGCTCCTCATTTGGACACTCCTAGCTCCCTCTACCTATAAAACAGCCTCCTCCCCCGAAATTTCGGGCAAACCCTAGGCGTCTTCCACCTCGCGCAGCCGGACATGTCCATCCGCGCCGGACATGTCCAGTCGCCACGTCCCCGCAGCAAATGAGAGGCCGCCACCTCAGCGCGTCGCCTCCCTCCTCCAATAGCCCGCCGCCACGTGGCCTCCGCCACCTCCCCGCCGCGGCTGACCCGCTCGTGTTGGGGAACGTAGTATTTTAAATTTTTCCTACGATAACGCAAGATCTATCTACCAGATGCATAGCAACGAGAGGGGAGAGTGTGTCTACATACCCTCGTAGACCGGGAGCGGAAGCGTCAAGTGACGCGGTTGATGTTGTCGAACTTCTTCGCGATCCAACCGATCAAGCACCGAACGTACGACACCTCCGCGTTCAGCACACGTTCAGCTTGATGACGTCCCACGAGCTCTTGATCCAGTTGAGCTTCACGGGAGAGTTTCGTCAGCACGACGGCGTGGTGACGGATATGATGTGTTCACCGGCGCAGGACTTCGCCTAAGCTCCGCGACGGTATGACCGAGGTGTGATTCTGTGGAGGGGGGCACCGCACACGGCTAAAACAATTCAACTTGTGTGTCTTTGGGTGCCCCCCTGCCCCCGTATATAAAGGAGCAAGGGGGGGGGGGAGGCCGGCCGGCCCTTCCTGGTGCGGCTAGGGAGTGGACTCCTACTAGGAATAGGATTGCAATCCTATTCCTAGTAGGATTCACCAAAAGAAGGAAGGGGGAAAGGAATAGGAGAGGTGGCGCCCCCCCCCAATCCTAGTCCAACTAGGAACCCTAGGTGGGGGCGCCGGCCAGCCCTATGGGCTGCCTCTCTCTTTCCCTTTAGGCCCACTATGGACCATCCCCTCTCGTAGGGGGTTCCGGTAACCCCCTCCGGCAATCCCGATAAATCCGAAACTTTTCCGGAACACTTCCGGTGTCCGAATATAGTCGTCCAATATATCAATCTTTATGTCTCGGACATTCCAAGACTCCTCGTCATGTCCGTGATCTCATCCGGGACTCCGAACTACCTTCGATACATCAACACTCATAAACTCATAATACCGATCGTCATCAAACGTTAAGCGTGCGGACCCTACGGGTTCGAGAACTATGTAGACATGACCGAGACTCATCTCCGGTCAATAACCAATAGCGGAACCTGGATGTTCATATTGGCTCCTACATATTCTACGAAGATCTTTTATCGGCCAGAACCGCATAACAACATACGTTGTTCCTTTTGTCAAAAGGTATGTTACTTGCCCGAGATTCGATCGTCGGTATCTCTATACCTAGTTCAATCTCGTTACCAGCAAGTCTCTTTACTCGTTCCGTAACACATCATCTCGTGACTAACTCATTAGTCTTTTGCTTGCAAGACTTATTGTGATGTGTGTTACCGAGAGGGCCCAGAGATACCTCTCCGACACTCGGAGTGACAAATCCTAATCTTGATCTATGCCAACACCACGAATACTTTCGGAGACACCTGTAGAGCATCTTTATGATCACCCAGTTACGTTGTGACGTTTGATAGCACACAAGGTGTTCCTACTGTATTCGGGAGTTGCATAATCTCATAGTCATAGGAACATGTATAAGTCATGAAGAAAGCAATAGCAGTTAAACTAAACGATCATAATGCTATGCTAACGGATGGGTCTTGTCCATCACATCATTCTCCTAATGATGTGATCCCGTTGATCAAATGACAACTCATGTCTATGGCTAGGAAACATAACCATCTTTGATCAATGAGCTAGTCTAGTAGAGGCATACTAGGGACACTCTGTTTTGTCTATGTATTCACACATGTACTAAGTTTCCGGTTAATACAATTCTAGCATGAATAATAAACATTTATCATGAGATTAGGAAATATAAATAACAACTTTATTATTGCCTCTAGGGCATATTTCCTTCAGTCTCCCACTTGCACTAGAGTCAATAATCTAGCTCACATCGCCATGTGATTTAATACCGATCGTTCACATCGTTATGTGAATAACACCCATAGTTCACATCCCCATGTGACCAACACCCAAAGGGTTTACTAGAGTCAATAATCTAGTTCACATCGCTATGTGATTAATACCCAAGAGTAATAAGGTGTGATCATGTTTTGCTTGTGAGAGAAGTTTAGTCAACGGGTCTGTCACATTCAGATCCGTATGTATTTCGCAAATTTCTATGTCTACAATGCTCTGCATAGAGCTACTCTAGCTAATTGCTCCCACTTTCAATATGCATCCAGATTGATACTTTAGAGTCATCTGGATTTAGTGTTAAAGCTTGCATCGGGGTAACCCTTTACGACGAACTCTTTATCACCTCCATAATCGAGAAACATTTCCTTAGTCATTCAGTTACTAAGGATAATTTTGACCGCTATACAGTGATCTACTCCTGGATCACTATTGTACCTCCTTGACAAACTCATGGCAAGGTACACAACATGTTTGGTACACAGCATGGCATACTTTATAGAACCTATGGCTGAGGCATAGGGAATGACTTTCATTCTCTCTATATTTTTTTGCCGTGGTCTGGCTTTGAGTCTTACTCAACTTCATACCTTACAAGTCAGGCAAGAACTCCTTCTTTGACTGATCCATTTTGAACTACTTCAAATCTTATCAAGGTATGTACTCGTCGAAAGTCTTATCAAGCGTCTTGATCTATCGCTATAGATCTTGATGCCCAATATGTAAGCAGCTTCACCAAGGTCTTTCTTTGAAAAACTCTTATTCAAGTATCCTTTTATGCTATCTAGAAATTCTATATCATTTCCAATCAACAATATGTCATCTACATATAATATTAGAAATGTTACAGAGCTCCCACTCACTTTCTTGTAAATACAGGCTTCTCCAAAAGTCTGTATAAAACCATATGCTTTGATCACCTCATCAAAGCATATATTCCAACTCCGAGATGCTTGCACCAGTCCATAGATGGATCGCTGGAGTTTGCATACTTTGTTAGCACCTTTTGGATCGACAAAACCTTCTGGTTGCATCATATACAACTCTTCTTTGAGATATCCATTCAGGAATGCAGTTTTGACATCCATTTGCCAGATTTCATAATCATAAAATGCGGCAATTGCTAACATGATTCGGACAGACTTAAGCATCGCTACAGGTGAGAAAGTCTCATCGTAGTCAACTCCTTGAACTTGTCGAAAACCTTTCGCAACAAGTCGAGCTTTGTAAACAGTAATATTACCGTCTGCGTCGGTCTTCCTCTTGAAGATCCATTTATTTTCGATGGCTTTCCGATCATCGGGCAAGTCAACCAAAGTCCACACTTTGTTCTCATACATGGATCCCATCTCAGATTTGCGGAATCTGGGCTCATCATCGCTTCCTCATAGTTCGTAGGTTCATCATGGTCTAGTAACATGATTTCCAGAATTGGGTTGCCGTACCACTCTGGTGCGGAACGTACTCTGGTTGATCTACGACGTTCAGCAGAAACTTGATCTGAAGATTCATGATCATTATCATTAACTTCCTCACTAATTGGTGTAGGAATCACTGGAACAATTTCCTGTGATGTACTACTTTCCAATCTGGGAGAAGGTACAATTACCTCATCAAGTTCTACTTTCCTCCCACTCACTTCTTTCGAGAGAAACTCTTTTTCTAGAAAGGATCCGTTCTTAGCAACGAATATTTTGCCTTCGGATCTGTGATAGAAGGTGTACCTAACAGTCTCTTTTGGGTATCCTATGAAGACACATTTTTCCGACTTGGGTTCGAGCTTATCAGGTTGAAGTGTTTTCACATAAGCATCGCAGCCCCAAACTTTAAGAAACGACAACTTTGGTTTCTTGCTAAACCAAAGTTCATAAGGTGTCGTATCAACGGATTTAGATGGTGCCCTATTTAACGTGAATGCAGCTGTCTCTAAAGCATATCCCCAAAATGATAGTGGTAAATCGGTAAGAGACATCATAGATCGCACCATATCCAATAAAGTACGGTTACGACGTTCGGACACACCATTACGCTGTGGTGTTCCAGGTGGCGTGAGTTGTGAAACTATTCCACATTGTTTCAAATGAAGACCAAACTCGTAACTCAAATATTCTCCTCCACGATCAGATCGTAGGAACTTTATTTTCTTGTTACGATGATTCTCTACTTCACTCTGAAATTTCTTTGAACTTTTCAAATGTTTCAGACTTGTGTTTCATTAAGTAGATATACCCATATCTGCTCAAATCATCAGTGAAGGTCAGAAAATAACGATACCCGCCGCGAGCATCAACACTCATTGGTCCACATACATCAGTATGTATGATTTCCAACAAATCTGTTGCTCGTTCCATAGTTCTGGAGAACGGAGTTTTAGTCATCTTGCCCATGAGGCATGGTTCGCAAGCACCAAGTGATTCATAATCAAGTGATTCCAAAAGTCCATCATTATGGAGTTTCTTCATGCGTTTTACACCAATATGACCTAAACGGCAGTGCCACAAATAAGTTGCACTATCATTATTAACCTTGCATCTTTTGGCTTCAATATTATGAATATGTGTATCACACGATCGAGATCCAACAAACTATTTTCATTGGGTGTATGACCATAAAAGGTTTTATTCATGTAAACAGAACAACAATTATTCTCTAACTTACATGAATAACCGTATTGCAATAAACATGATCAAATCACATTCATGCTCAACACAAACACCAAATAACAGTTATTTAGGTTCAACACTAATCCCGAAAGTATAGGGAGTGTGCGATGATGATCATATCAATCTTGGAACTGCTTCCAATACACATCGTCACTTCATCCTTTAACTAGTTTACGTTCATTATGCAACTCCCACTTCGAGTTACTACTCTTTAGCAACTGAACCAATATCAAATACCGAGGGGTTGCTATGAACACTAGTAAAATACACATTAATAATCTGTATATCAAATATACCTTTGTTCACTTTGCCATCCTCCTTATCCGCCAAGTATCTAGGGCAGTTCCACTTTTAGTGACCATTTCCTTTGCAGTATAAGCACTTGTTTCAGGCTTGAGTTTAGCTTTGGGTTTCTTCACGGGAGTGACAACTTGCTTGTCATTCTTCTTGAAGTTCCCCTTCTATCCCTTTGCCCTTTACTTGAAACAAGTGGTCTTGTTAACCATCAACACTTGATGCTTTTTCATGATTTCTACCTTCGCCTACTTCAGTATCGCGAAGAGCTGGGAATTCCTTTCGTCATCCCTTGCATATTATAGTTCATCACGAAGTTCTACTAACTTGGTGATAGTGACTAGAGAACTTTGTCAATTACTATATTATCTGGAAGATTAACTCCCACTTGATTAAAGTAATTGTAGTACCCAGACAATCTGAGCACATGCTCACTGGTTGAGCTATTCTCCTCCATCTTGTAGGCAAAGTACTGTCAGAGGTCTTATACCTCTCGACACGGGCATGAGTATGAAATACTAATTTCAACTCTTGGAACATCTTATATGCTCCGTGGCGTTCAAAACGTTTTTGAAGTCCCGGTTCTAAGCCGTAAAGCATGGTGCACTTAAACTATCAAGTAGTCATCATATCGAGCTTTTGTCAAAACGTTCATAACGTCTACATCTGCTCCTGCAATAGGTCTGTCACCTAGCGGTGCATCAAGGACATAATTCTTCTGTGCAGCAATGAGGATAATCCTCAGATCACGGAACAATTCCGCATCATTGCTACTAACATCTTTCAACTTGGTTTTCTCTAGGAACATATGAAAAATAAACGGGGAGCAACATCGCGAGCTATTAATCTACAACATAGATATGCTAATACTACCAGGACTAAGTTCATGATAAATTAAAGTTCAATTTAATCATATTACTTAAGAACTCCCACTTAGATAGACATCCCTCCGGTCATCTAAATGATCACGTGATCCAAATCAACTAAACCATGTCCGATCATCACGTGAGATGGAGTAGTTTCAATGGTGAACATCTTATGTTGATCATATCTACTATATGATTCACGCTCGACCTTTCGGTCTCCAGTGTTCCGAGGCCATATCTGCATATGCTAGGCTCGTCAAGTTTAACCCGAGTATTCTGCGTGTGCAAAACTGGCTTACACCCGTTGTATTTGAATGTAGAGCTTATCACACCCGATCATCACGTGGTGTCTCGGCACGACGAACTTTCGCAACGGTGCATACTCAGGGAGAACACTTATACCTTGAAATTTAGTAAGGGATCATCTTATAATGCTACCGTCGTTCTAAGCAAAATAAGAAGCATAATAAGATAAACATCACATGCAATCAAAATATGTGACATGATATGGCCATCATCATCTTGTGCTTTTGATCTCCATCTCCAAAGCACCGTCATGATCACCTTCGTCACCAGCGCGACACCTTGATCTCCATCGTAGCATCGTTGTCGTCTCGCCAACTATTGCTTCTACGACTATCGCTACCGCTTAGTGATAAAGTAAAGCAATTACATGGCGGTTGTATTTCATACAATAAAGCGACAACCATATGGCTCCTGCCAGTTGCCGATAACATTACAAAACATGATCATCTCATACAAAGCCGTATAACTCATCATGTCTTGACCATATCACATCACACCATGCCCTGCAAAAACAAGTTAGACGTCCTCTACTTTGTTGTTGCAAGTTTTACGTGGCTGCTACGGGCTTAGCAAGAACCGTTCTTACCTACGCATACAAAACCGCAACGATGTTTCGTCAAGTATGTGCTGTTTTAACCTTCACAAGGACCGGGCGTAGCCACACTTGATTCAGCTAAAGTGAGAGAGACAGACACCCGCCAGTCACCTTTAAGCAACGAGTGCTCGTAACGGTGAAACCAGTCTCGCGTAAGCGTACGCGTAATGTCGGTCCGGGCCGCTTCATCTCACAATACCGCCGAAGCAAAGTATGACATGCTGGTAAGCAGTATGACTAGTATCGCCCACAACTCATTGTGTTCTACTCGTGCATATCATCTACGCATAGACCTGGCTCATGATGCCACTGTTGGGGAACGTAGTATTTTTCAAAAATTTCCTACGATCACGCAAGATCTATCTACTAGATGCATAGCAACGAGAGGGGAGAGTGTGTCTACGTACCCTCGTAGACCGAAAGCGGAAGCGTTTATCAACGCGGTTGATGTAGTCGTGCACCTTCACGATCCGTCCCGATCTAGTACCGAACGTACGGCACCTCCGCGTTCAGCACACGTTCAGCTCGATGACGTCCTCGCCTTCTTGATCCAGCAAGACGGGCGAAGTAGTAGATGAGTTCCGGCAGCACGACGGCGTGGTGACGGTTGTTGATGAAGAACAATCTCTGCAGGGCTTCGCCAAGCACTACAGAAACTAGACGGAGGATAAACTAGAGGGTCGGGGTAGCCAGCACACGGCTTGGTGTATCTTGATGTGTCTTGGGTGCTAGCCCTACCCCTCTATTTATATGTTGAGCCTAGGGGTCGAAACTTGGAGTAAAAGCCTTCACAAAGTCGGTTTCACCCGTAAGGCAAGAGTCCTTCTCGGACTCCAGGGCCAGACGCCAGGGTTCCCGGCGTCTGGACCCAGACGCCAGGGACCCTGGCGTCTGGCCCCTGGACTCCGCAAAACTTCCTTTTGCGCCTTCCAAAAACCTTGTGTGCTTTCCCTTTTGGCCCAAATAAAGTGTTCTTGTACCCAAACACTTCGGGAAACATCCGGAACCCCTTCCGGTGAACTCCGGAACCCTTCCGGAGGTCAAACACTATTATCTCATATATTAATCTTTATCTCCGGACCATTCCGGAGTTCCTCGTCATGTCCGTGATCACATCCGGGACTCCGAATAACATTCGGTCACCAACATACATAACTCATTAAATACTATATCGTCAACGAACGTTTAAGCGTGCGGACCCTACGGGTTCGAGAACTATGTAGACATGACCGAGACATCTCTCCGGTCAATAACCAATAGCGGAACCTGGATGCCCATATTGGCTCCTACATATTCTACGAAGATCTTTATCGGTCGAACCGCATAACAACATACGTTGTTCCTTTTGTCATCGGTATGTTACTTGCCCGAGATTCGATCGTCGGTATCACTATACCTAGTTCAATCTCGTTACCGGCAAGTCTCTTTACTCGTTCTGTAACACATCATCTCGTGACTAACTCATTAGTCTTTTGCTTGCAAGGCTTATTATGATGTGTGTTACCGAGAGGGCCCAGAGATACCTCTCCGACACTCGGAGTGACAAATCCTAATCTTGATCTATGCCAACACCACGAATACTTTCGGAGACACCTGTAGAGCATCTTTATGATCACCCAGTTACGTTGTGACGTTTGATAGCACACAAGGTGTTCCTACGGTATTCGGGAGTTGCATAATCTCATAGTCATAGGAACATGTATAAGTCATGAAGAAAGCAATAGCAGTTAAACTAAACGATCATATTGCTATGCTAACGGATGGGTCTTGTCCATCACATCATTCTCCTAATGATGTGATCCCGTTGATCAAATGACAACTCATGTCTATGGCTAGGAAACATAACCATCTTTGATCAATGAGCTAGTCTAGTAGAGGCATACTAGGGACATACTGTTTTGTCTATGTATCCACACATGTACTAAGTTTCCAGTTAATACAATTCTAGCATGAATAAAAGACTTTTATCATGATATAAGGAAATACAAATAACATCTTTATTATTGCCTCTAGGGCATATTTCCTTCATACCCAGCAGTTTCTTTTTGGGTATCCTATGAAGATTTACTTCTCCGATTTGGGTTCGAGCCTATCATGTTGAAACTTCTTCACATAAGCATCGCAGTGCCAAACTTAAAGAAATGACAGCTTAGGTTTCTCGTCAAACCACAGTTCATACGGTGTCATCTCCACGGATTTAGATGGTGCCCTATTTAACGTGAATGTAGCTGTCTCTAATGCATAACCCCAAAAGCGATAGTAGTAGATCGGTAAGAGACATCATCGATCGCACCATATCTAATAAAGTACGGTTATGATGTTCGGACACACCATTACACTATGGTGTTCCAGATGGCGTGAGTAGTGAAACTATTTCACATTGTTTTTACTGAAGGCCAAACTCGCTAACTCAAATATTTTACCTCTACGATCATATCGTAGAAACTCTTATTTTCTTGTTACGATGATTCTCCACTTCACTCTGAAATTCTTTGAACTTTTCAAATGTTTCAGACTTGTGCTTCATTAAGTAGATATACCCATATCTGCTCAAATCATCAGTGAAGGTCAGAAAATAACGATTCCCGCCGTGAGCTTCAACACTCATTGGTCTGCATACATCAGTATGTATGATTTCCAACAACTCTGTTGCTCGCTCCACAGTTCTGGAGAACGGAGTTTTAGTCATCTTACCCATGAGGCATGGTTCGCAAGCACCAAGTGATTCATAACCAAGTGATTCCAAAAAGTCCATCACTATGGAGTTTCTTCATGCGCTTTACACCAATATGACCTAAACGGCAGTGCCACAAATAAGTTGCACTATCATTATTAACCTTGCATCTTTTGGCTTCAATATTATGAATATGTGTATCACACGATCGAGATCCAACAAACTATTTTCATTGGGTGTATGACCATAGAAGGTTTTATTCATGTAAACAGAACAACAATTATTCTCTAACTTACATGAATAACCGTATTGCAATAAACATGATCAAATCATATTCATGCTCAACACAAACACCAAATAACACTTATTTAGGTTCAACACTAATCCCGAAAGTATAGGGAGTGTGCGATGATGATCATATCAATCTTGGAACTGCTTCCAATACACATCGTCACTTCATCCTTTAACTAGTTTCTGTTCATTATGCAACTCCCATTTCGAGTTACTACTCTTTAGCAACTGAACCAGTATCAAATACCGAGGGTTTGCTATGAACACTAGTAAAATACACATCAATAATCTGTATATCAAATATACCTTTGTTCACTTTGCCATCCTTCTTATCCGCCAAGTATCTTGGGCAGTTCCACTTCCGGTGACCATTTCCTTTGCAGTAGAAGCACTTAGTTTCAGGCTTGAGTTTAGCTTTGGGTTTCTTCATGGGAGTGACAACTTGCTTGTCATTCTTCTTGAAGTTCCCTTTCTATCCCTTTGCCCTTTACTTGAAACAAGTGGTCTTGTTAACCATCAACACTTGATGCTCCTTTTTGATTTCTACCTCCGCAGCTTTGAGCATAGCGAAGAGCTCGGGAATTGTCTTTTGCATCCCTTGCATGTTATAGTTCATCACGAAGCCTTTATAGCTTGGTGGCAGTGATTGAAGAACTCTATCAATAACACTATCCTCGTCAACTTTGCAACCAAGTTGAGTCATATGATTGTAGTACCCAGACATTCTGAGCAAGTGTTCACTGATAGAACTATTCTCCTCCATCTTGCAGCTGTAGAACTTATTGGAAATCTCATATTTCTCAATTCGGGCATTTGCTTGAAATATTAACTTCAACTCCTGGAACATCTCATATGGTCCATGACGATCAAAACGTCGTTGAAGTCCCGGTTCTAAGCCGTAAAGCATGGCACACTGAACTATCGTGTAGTCATCAGACCGCGACTGCCAGACGTTCAAAGCGTCTACATCAGCGGGAGGGGGCTTGTCACCTAGCGGTGCTTCAAGGACATAATTCTTCTGTGTAGCAATGAGGATAATCCTCAGGTTACGGACCCAGTCCGTATAATTGCTACCATCATCTTTCAACTTAGCTTTCTCTAGGAATGCATTAAAATTCAAAGGAACGGTAGCACGGGCCATTGATCTATAAGGACATAGATATGCAAAACTATCAGGACTAAGTTCATGATAAATTAAAGTTCGATTTAATCATATTAATTTAAAGAACTCCCACTTAGATAGACATCCCTCTGGTCATCTAAATGATCACGTGATCCAAATCAACTAAACCATGTCCGATCATCACGTGAGATGGAGTAGTTTCAATGGTGAACATCTTATGTTGATCATATCTACTATATGATTCACGCTCGACCTTTCGGTCTCCAGTGTTCCGAGGCCATATCTGTATATGCTAGGCTCGTCAATTTTAACCCGAGTATTCTGCGTGTGCAAAACTGGCTTACACCCGTTGTATTTGAACGTAGAGCTTATCACACCCGATCATCACGTGGTGTCTCGGCACGACGAACTTTTGCAACGGTGCATACTCAGGGAGAACACTTATACCTTGAAATTTAGTAAGGGATCATCTTATAATGCTACCGTCGTTCTAAGCAAAATAAGAAGCATAATAAGATAAACATCACATGCAATCAAAATATGTGACATGATATGGCCATCATCATCTTGTGCTTTTGATCTCCATCTCCAAAGCACCGTCATGATCACCTTCGTCACCGGCGCGACACCTTGATCTCCATCGTAGCATCGTTGTCGTCTCGCCAACTATTGCTTTTACGACTATCGCTACCGCTTAGTGATAAAGTAAAGCAATTACATGGCGATTGCATTTCATACAATAAAGCGACAACCATATGGCTCCTGCCAGTTGCCGATAACTTTACAAAACATGATCATCTCATACAAAACCTTATAACTCATCATGTCTTGACCATATCACATCACAACATGCCCTGCAAAAACAAGTTAGACGTCCTCTACTTTGTTGTTGCAAGTTTTACGTGGCTGCTACGGGCTTTAGCAAGAACCGTTCTTACCTACGCATACAAAACCACAACGATGTTTCGTCAAGTATGTGCTGTTTTAACCTTCACAAGGACCGGGCGTAGCCACACTTGATTCAGCTAAAGTGAGAGAGACAGACACCCGCCAGTCACCTTTATGCAACGAGTGCTCGTAACGGTGAAACCAGTCTCGCGTAAGCGTACGCGTAATGTCGGTCCGGGCCGCTTCATCTCACAATACCGCCGAAGCAAAGTATGACATGCTGGTAAGCAGTATGACTAGTATCGCCCACAACTCATTGTGTTCTACTCGTGCATATCATCTACGCATAGACCTGGCTCTGATACCACTGTTGGGGAACGTAGTAATTTAAAATTTTCCTACGATCACGCAAGATCTATCTACCAGATGCATAACAACGAGAGGGGAGAGTGTGTCTACGTACCCTCGTAGACCGGGAGCGGAAGCGTCAAGTGACGCGGTTGATGTTGTCGAACTTCTTCGCGATCCAACCGATCAAGCACCGAACGTACGGCACCTCCGCGTTCAGCACACGTTCAGCTTGATGACGTCCCACGAGCTCTTGATCCAGTTGAGCTTCACGGGAGAGTTTCGTCAGCACGACGGCGTGGTGACGGATATGATGTGTTCACCGGCGCAGGACTTCGCCTAAGCTCCGCGACGGTATGACCGAGGTGTGATTCTGTGGAGGGGGCACCGCACACGGCTAAAACAATTCAACTTGTGTGTCTTTGGGTGCCCCCCTGCCCCCGTATATAAAGAAGCAAGGGGGGGAGGCAGGCCGGCCCTTCCTGGTGCGGCTAGGGAGTGGACTCCTACTAGGAATAGGATTGCAATCCTATTCCTAGTAGGATTCACCAAAAGAAGGAAGGGGGAAAGGAATAGGAGAGGTGGCGCCCCCCCCCCCCAATCCTAGTCCAACTAGGAACCCTAGGTGGGGGCGCCGGCCAGCCCTATGGGCTGCCTCTCTCTTTCTCTTTAGGCCCACTATGGACCATCCCCTCTCGTAGGGGGTTCCGGTAACCCCCTCCGGCAATCCCGATAAATCCGAAACTTTTCCGGAACACTTCCGGTGTCCGAATATAGTCGTCCAATATATCAATCTTTATGTCTCGGACATTCCGAGACTCCTCGTCATGTCCGTGATCTCATCCGGGACTCCGAACTACCTTCGGTACATCAACACTCATAAACTCATAATACCGATCGTCATCAAACGTTAAGCGTGCGGACCCTACGGGTTCGAGAACTATGTAGACATGACCGAGACTCATCTCCGGTCAATAACCAATAGCGGAACCTGGATGTTCATATTGGCTCCTACATATTCTACGAAGATCTTTTATCGGTCAGAACCGCATAACAATATACGTTGTTCCTTTTGTCAAATGGTATGTTACTTGCCCGAGATTCGATCGTCGGTATCTCTATACCTAGTTCAATCTCGTTACCGGCAAGTCTCTTTACTCGTTCTGTAACACATCATCTCGTGACTAACTCATTAGTCTTTTGCTTGCAAGGCTTATTGTGATGTGTGTTACCGAGAGGGCCCAGAGATACCTCTCCGACACTCGGAGTGACAAATCCTAATCTTGATCTATGCCAACACCACGAATACTTTCGGAGACACCTGTAGAGCATCTTTATGATCACCCAGTTACGTTGTGACGTTTGATAGCACACAAGGTGTTCCTACAGTATTCGGGAGTTGCATAATCTCATAGTCATAGGAACATGTATAAGTCATGAAGAAAGCAATAGCAGTTAAACTAAACGATCATAATGCTATGCTAACGGATGGGTCTTGTCCATCACATCATTCTCCTAATGATGTGATCCCGTTGATCAAATGACAACTCATGTCTATGGCTAGGAAACATAACCATCTTTGATCAATTAGCTAGTCTAGTAGAGGCATACTAGGGACACTCTATTTTGTCTATGTATTCACACATGTACTAAGTTTCCGGTTAATACAATTCTAGCATGAATAATAAACATTTATCATGAGATTAGGAAATATAAATAACAACTTTATTATTGCCTCTAGGGCATATTTCCTTCAGCTCGGCCCGCGCCTAGCCCGCCCGGCCCGGCCAGCGCCGCCGCTGTTCGCCCGAGCACTCCTCCTTGCCGCGTCGGCCTCCCACGTCGATCGCGCCGCCGCCTGTTCGCCGGAGATCCCCGCCGCCACGTGCTCCGCCCCGCCGCCTCGACCTCGCTCCGCCGCCCTCCCGTCAGCTCGCCACCGACCGCGTCGTCATCACCGGATCCGGTGCCACCGCACCCGGATCTGCCGACCCCCGTCCCCTCTGCTGGCTTCCGTCGCCGGCCGGCGCAAGCGCCGCTGTCGGCCTCCTGCCTCCCGTCGTGCGAGCGGGAGGAGGACGACGCCTCCTGATCCGGCCTCGCGGGCCACTTCCTCCGCGTGGGCCGCAACAGCACCGAGCCAGCCCAACTCCGGGCCCAGCTGCTGCCTACTCGTCTGGCCTGCCTTCCCCATCTACGTGGGCCGAGGCCCGTTGGTGAGAACCCAGTAAACCCCGCCTGTGCGTTACTTAGCTAAACTGCGCTTGCCTTTGTTTTTTCCCCTAAGTTAAATGACTAAGTCCCTGGCATTTGTTAATAAGTGCGCATGTTCATGTGGCTATAACTTTTTGTGTGGTTGTCCAAATGATGCATGTAATATGTCAAAATGTTCGTGGTGATATGCTCTTCATTTTGTTCCATTGTGGCATGCGGGTTTGAGTTCATCATGATTCCCTAATCCCTGTTGCAAGAGTGCTATATGTTTAAAACTGTCGTTAACTGTAATATTTTATTAGCATGTTTGAGATGTGATAACTTTGTGCATGTTTATCCAAATGGAGCATATGATATGCCAAAATGTTCATTGTGAAGTGCTCTACATGTTGGTTGCTGTAGCATTCATGTTAGGTGCCATCTTGCCATTTAATCTCTGTTGTAAAAGTGCATGTGGCTGTTAAGTGCTGAAACTTGTTATGAGATGCTGTTTTGTCTTGATCATTGCTATTGATGTGTTTGTCTCCATGCCACATGCCTATATGTTTTAGAAGCACAATCATATGGTCTTTGCTGTGGTGCAATCCACTTTCATGATATGCCTTGAGGTGTTTGCAACAAGCTTGTAAACATGCCATGTCGTTGTTAATGTTTTATACTTAGTGAAAAAACTGCTAAGTCGGAAATCTGTTAAACCTGATGCCATGTTTGCTTGATGCCTCACTCAAATCCATGCATGTTTTAGTATGGAAAATGATCATGTCTTGTTGTCCATGTTATCCTCTATCCATCCATGCCCTTACTTGCACATATGGTGTCAGGGATATTACAAGCAGGTGTAAACCGGCTAGGATAAACCGGATTATGGTAATATAGTTGTATAATTGTAAACTCAGTAGAGATTACGGCCCATGAAGGCTTAAGGCCCATGTGTAGAGTTGCGGTTTGTAAACCGTCTTATCATGTAACTTGAGAGACAAGGAAGAAACAGCAGAGACCGAGGCGGACACAATTATGAGCCGGCCTCGGGACTCCGTAAACCGGACGAGGCGTCACCTCTATATAAAGGGACGACCCGGCGACGGTTCAAGGACAAGAAACAACCCGTCGAGACACAGGCAAGCGATCCGCTCCCTGTTCATCGACGCCCAAGCAATACCAAACCAAACTAGACGTAGGATTTTACTTTCATCGAAGGGGCCGAACTAGTATAAACCCTCTGTGTCCTTTGTGTGCTTTGAACCCCTTCAAGCTAACCCGTGCGATGGTTCCATCACTAAGTCCATTAAACCGGACATCTGCCGTGCTAATTCCACGACAGTTGGCGCCCACCTTGGGGCCTCCGCACGATGGTTTCGAGTTCTTGAAGGGCAGCTTTGAAGGACTCAAGGGCTATGCGGTCGGCCGGATGACCAAGAGTCGCCGCGGCCGGATCTACATCGACGACGCAGGCTGGGGACCGGAGGCCGATTCAATCGAATACGGGTACCGGGTTCCCTTCGGCGGCATCCACGTCTTCATCGGCAAGATTGGTGAACCGGGACCTGAGCCGGACGTCTTCCCCAACATCGTCGAGCCGGCTCAGCGTGCGAGATCGGCCCAGATTCAGCCTGCCATGAAGCGCGTCCTCGTCGGGGCGATTCACGGAGTCCAATACGAGGACGGATCGGATTCTGGTGGCGAGACAGTTGTCTATTCCGACGATGAATAATCATTCGGAGAGACTGAATCCTTGTATCTGTTGCGGGACGGCCGATCTGAGGGTGTGTCCGACGGAGATAGTATTTCAGACCCCTTTGATCTGCCAAACCGGGTGGCTGTCTTTATGGCCGGATCACAGCCTACGTCGCAGCCCACGGTGACCAGGGCGTTCACAGCCGGAGCAGGGGGGAGCGGGCAAGCTCCCTCGGCCGCTGATGCTCTATCAACCTTGGTAGAGGAGTTGACAGCACGGGCAGTAGCAGTGGTGGCTCCCGCAGACAAGGCGCATCACGATGCATAAATCCAGCAGCTGAGGGGCCGGATCGAGCAAGCAAGAGAGGATCTGAAGGCAGAGAAAGCTATGATAGCAACAATACAGGCAGAGCTGGATTCTCAGGCTTTTCAGTTAAGGATGGATCAGGCCTCTGCGCAGGGAGTAAGGGATAGAAGGCACCAGTCTCGTTTACCGCCGGTCTATGAGGCGATGAATCTATTTGGGACGCCAGGAGCGGGAGCTAGCAATGATCCGGAGGTAAACCGGAGGACGGCTCCGGTGAGGGGGGAACCGGTCCGACAGCCCACTGCGGAGCAAGATCGCTGGATTATGTCCACACCTCACATCCTCACTCCTCCGGGTCATTATTCAAACCCTTTGGATAACATTGTTGCTTCCGCTTCATGTCTGGCCGCTTTACCCATTGAGGGGACATCCCCCGTAGCAATGGAGGCACGCAGGGTCAAGGATCTGCTTAACACGGCGTTAACACAACAGCAAGCATATTCTTATAGCAGGGAGAGGCTTCATTCAACACCCCGCCACAGCCGGAGTTATACTAGGCATTGGGAGGAACCGGAGGTGTCCAGTAGTGAACGGAGGCGACACCGTCACAGACAGGATAATCCGGCGGGCGCAGAGGCGCAAGCTCAAGAGGCAGCAAACCGGGTTAGATCTGCGGCCCGCGAGGAGGTCCGCCAAACGACGTCGGTTCACACAACCACAGCAGAAACAGGAGTCACGACGAGTTCCTTTGGGGTGCAGTGTCTTGTTCCCGCTCTACGGAGCGTGAAATTACCCAAAGATTTCAAGGGTCCACGTAAAGTGCCTAATTACACAGCAGATTTGGCTCCAGAGGCTTGGGTTGAGAGTTACGAGATGGCCATGGAGATGCTGGACGTGGATGAAGCGGCTTGCGCGAAGTACTTTACCATGATGCTTGAGGGTACAGCCCGGACCTGGTTAAAGGGCTTACCACCTAATTCCATCGGATCATGGGGAGAGTTACGCCGCCAGTTTATCAAAAATTTCAAGGATACGTGCAAGCAGCCAATGTCAGTGGTGGATCTAGCAGCCTGTATTCAAGGAGATCAGGAGCCTACAAGTGCATGGGTGCGACGAGTATCAGAAATCTTGCACTCTTCGAACGGTATCAACCCCAGTACGGCGATTGTAACACTGGAAAACAATTGCCAGTTTGAGTCTCTGAAGTTAAAGCTGGGACGGCTTAAACGGGATTGTAATGACATGGGAACTCTCATGAGCGCTCTGGTGAAGTACGGGGACTCAGACAACACTAAGTATCCAGAAGCGGATGGAGATAAATCTGGAAAGGCCAATAAGCCCGGTAAACCGGCGCAGGCTAATCCGGTCGGAACAAGATTCTTAGGCAAACGAAAGGCAGAGGGTGGCTCTGATTTCGTGGCCAATACCCAAGTTCAAGGGGGCTTTCAGCGCAACAAGGGTAAACCGCCTCCACAAACTGGCGGGGGGTTCATTAGTTGGGAGCAAGAGTTGAACGAGCCTTGCCCGAAACACGGATCAAAGGAACATCCAGCTAAACATACCATAGGAGAATGCAAGGCCATGATGGAGGCCATGAGCCGGATCAGATCTAACAACAGGCCACCAGGCGGCGGATCAGGCCCCGGGTTTTACGGTCCGGGTCACCAGGGGAACGGCTCCGGATCAGGATATCGTAGCAACAACAATGGTTATAATAGCCAAGGCAACCATCCGTATTGTCAGGGCGGTTACAATAACCCAGGCAATCATCAACATGGTCAGGGCGGTTACAGTAGCCAAAACAACCAACAGCAGGGCCAGGGTACTCACAATAACCAAGGCAATCAGCAGCGTCAGCAGCAGCAGCAGTCCGAATATCAGAGTAATCCGAAGGAGCTGAGTAGTGGGCAGTATCATGTGTTCACTACGAGTTTGTGCAAACGGGATCAAAAAAATCTTAAAACGGGCGGTCCATGCGGTTGAACCGGCAACACCACAGTTCCCGCGCTGGTCAGAGCAACCTATTGTGTGGAGCAGAGAGGATCACCCGCCGCGAGTTGATAATCCGGGCCAATTGGCCTTAGTGGTAGCACCATAGGTGGGTGGCTACAAATTCACCAAAGTTCTCATGGACGGCGGCAACAGCATCAATATATTGTACTATGAGACTTTCTGTCGCATGGGGCTGACAGATAAGAAGCTAAGGCAGTCAAACACGGTGTTTCATGGAGTAGTGCCAGGTAAATCAGCTTATCCGGTTGAGAAAATTGACCTAGAAGTTACCTTTGGAGATGAACAAGATTCCAGGTCGGAGATGATAACCTTTGAAGTTGTCAAGATCCGGAGCCCATATCATGCCTTGTTCGGATGATCGGTTTACGCTAAGTTTATGGCTAGGCCGTGCTATGTTTATCTATAACTCAAGATGCCGGGTCACAAAGGAACCATCACGGTTCATGGGAGTCGCAAGATTGCATTGGAGTGTGAAGAAGGAGACGCTGCCTATGCAGAGGCAGTAGGTGCTACGGAGGAGTTGAAGTTTTACAAAGACAATGTTGATCCGGCAGATATGTCCCCGTTGAAGAAGCCAACTACAGAGTATGATCCGGCATTGAAATTCAAGTCTGCAGAGGAAACCAAGCAAGTTGACTTTGTGCCAGGTGATTCATCCAAGCAGTTCACTATCAGCGCTAACCTTGATCCTAAATAGGAAAGCGCGCTCATCGAGTTCATCC
Organism: Secale cereale; assembly: GCA_902687465.1. Classification (NCBI taxonomy): domain Eukaryota; kingdom Viridiplantae; phylum Streptophyta; class Magnoliopsida; order Poales; family Poaceae; genus Secale; species Secale cereale. The sequence continues at coordinate 69,871,886 of LR738712.1, forward strand.
GTGAGAACCGGGATATCTTTGCATGGAAACCTTCTGACATGCCAGGTATACCGAGGGAACTCGCTGAGCACAGTCTTAATATTGATCTGAAGTTTAAACCGGTCAAGCAGTATCTGCGCCGCTTCAACTAAGAAAGGCGCAAGGCTATAGGAGAAGAAGTGGCCAGGCTTTTGGCCGCAGGATTCATAGTTGAAGTTTTTCACCCGGAGTGGTTGGCTAATCCGGTGCTGGTGTTAAAGAAAAATGGAAAGTGGAGGATGTGTGTGGATTACACAGACCTAAACAAAGCTTGTCCAACCGATCCTTTTGCTCTCCCTCGTATTGATCAGATCATTGATGCTACGGCGGGATGTGAGCGGCTAAGTTTTTTGGATGCATATTCAGGATATCACCAGATCAAGATGGCAGTTAAAGATCAGGAGAAGACGGCCTTCATAACTCCTTTTGGTGCTTTTTTGCTATGTATCTATGCCTTTTGGGCTCAAGAGTGCCCAAGCAACTTACCAGTGTTGCGTACATTATTGTCTTAAGGGGCAGATAGGGAGAAATGTTCATGCTTATGTGGATGATATTGTGGTGAAATCAAGAAAGGAGGATACGCTGATAGAGGACCTCAAGGAGACCTTTGACAACCTTCGAGCCTATAAAATTATGCTTAATCCGAAAAAATGTGCTTTCGGTGTTCCGGCGGGCAAACTTCTTGGGTTCTTGGTGTCAAACAGAGGAGTAGAAGCCAATCCGGAGAAGATCAAGGCAATCACATCCTTGACTAAACCGGCTTGTATCAATGATGTTCAGCGTATCGCTGGCCGGATCACAGCGTTAAGCCGGTTCATCAGCCGTCTGGGAGAGAAGGCGATTCCGCTTTATCAGATGCTGAAAAAGACAGACCGGTTTATCTGGAGTGATGAGGCAAACGCTGTGTTTGAGAATTTGAAGCGGCAACTGGCAGAGCCGCCGGTCCTTGCTGCCCCTGTTGATAATGAGCCATTGCTGTTATACGTCGCCGCCAATGCACGGGCAGTCAGCGTGGCAATCGTGGTTGAGCGCAAGGAAGCAGGAAAGGAATATCCGGTTCAACGTCCAGTCTATTATGTCAGTGAAGTTCTCATTGAATCCAAACAAAGGTACCCGCATTGGCAGAAGCTGGTATATGGCGTGTTTATGACAAACCGGAAGTTGAAGCATTATTTTCAAGGCCACCCAATAACTGTTGTCAGTTCAGCACCATTGGGGGATATAATCCAGAACAGGGAAGCTACTGGCAGAGTGGCGAAGTGGGCCATTGAGCTTAGCCCACACGGATTGAAGTATGTGCCCCGCACCGCTATCAAATCCCAAGCATTGGTGGATTTCATCAATGATTGGACAAAACTGCAAGCACCAGAGGAGAAGCCGGATCTTACATACTGGACGATTCACTTTGACGGTTCAAGGTAGTTAGAAGGATCGGGGGCTGGAGTTGTTTTAACTTCCCCGCGAGGGGACAAGTTTTGTTATGTCCTCCGTTTACTGTTTCCTTGTACTAACAATGCAGCAGAATATGAAGCATTGCTTCATGACCTACGGAAGGCTAAGGAGATGAACTTGAGCCGGGTCAAGTGTTTTGGCGATTCAGATTTAGTGGCACAACAAGTATCCGGCAAATGGGATTCAAGAGACCCTCTCATGGCAGCTTACAGACGAGAAGTTGAAGCAGTCGCAGGATATTTCAAAGGGTATCAGGTGGATCACATAGACCGGCGAAGGAATGAAGCGGCCGATGCTCTGAGCCGGCTGGGTTCTCAACGTAAACCGGTCCCACCGAATACTTTTTTGGATGATCTGCACAGTCCATCAGTTCAGGTACCATCGGAGGAAGATCTGGCCGTTCCTGATCCGGAGACACAGCTAGTTGCAGCACTTCATGTTATTCCGGATTGGACGCTCCCATACTTGGCATATCTAAGTCGTGGGGAGTTGCCGGACGACGAAATTGAAGCAAGACAGATAATCGGGCGCTCCAAATCCATGACAATTGCAAACGGAGAACTTCACCATCGCAGTGTTTCTGGAGCGTTTCAGCGGTGTGTGTCATCTGAGGAAGGTTGTGATATTCTTCGAGAGATCCATGAAGGGGATTGTGGTCATCATGCCAGTTCAAAATCCTTGGTGGCTAAAGCTTTTCGACATGGGTTCTATTGGCTGACAGCCCATGCTGATGCAGCGGATCTAGTCCGGAGGTGCGATGCTTGTCAGAAATTTTCACGACGTGCTCTTGTTCCGGCACAGGAGCTCCGGATGATACCGATCACTTGGCCATTTGCGACTTGGGGGCTTGATATGGTTGGGCCTTTCAAACGATCCCAAGATCAAAAAACTCATCTGCTGGTTGCTGTGGATAAGTTTACAAAGTGGATTGAGGCAGAGCCTGTGAGCAAGTGTGATGCGGCAACAACAGTTAAATTCATCAAAAAGGGTGCTGGGTTGAGGAGTTACCTTCTGTCCTCTGGAGCATCAATACTACGCCGAACCGGTCCACAGGTTATACACCATTCTTCATGGTGTATGGTGCTGAAGCGGTCCTTCCAAGTGATATCCGTCATGATTCGCCACGGGTGACGGCTTATGTTGAAACGGCCAATGAGCAGGCAAGACAGGACAGTTTGGACCGGTTGGATGAAGAGCGGGACATAGCAGCAGCACGGTCCGCGATCTATCAACATGACTTGCGCAGATATCACAGCCGCCGAATCAAAACCAGGACGTTCCAGGAGGGAGATTTGGTACTCCGGCTCATCCAAGACCAAATAGACATGCACAAATTATCCCCGCCTTGGGAAGGGCCCTTCGTGGTCAGCAAGAATCTACACAACGGTTCATATTACCTAGTGGACGTTCAAGAACACAAGGACTCACGGACATCGGAGGAAGAGACAAAGAGGCCGTGGAACATCGCCCTCTTGCGGCCCTACTATACCTGAGCCATGAGCTCTGCTGTATCCTATGTATATATTATGATTAATGAATAAACCGGCACCCTCGATAAACCGGGGGATCAGCCTTTCTTCCAATATAAATATCTTATGGTGATATTCATTTAAAGTTTATTTCTCTTACTATATATCATTTTTGTTAAGAAAATAAGATGCTTTGATCAGTTTATCTGGTTATGCAGGACAACTCCCATATAGGTACTCTGTCTCTGTGATCACTAAAGAGCTTCCTGTTCAAACATAGGTCGTATTCGAACCAAAGAGAACATAGCCATTCCTGTTCAAACATAGGTCGTACTCGAACCAAAGAGAACATAGCAAAGGCCACTAGGGGGCTACGGATCGTATTCGAATCCTAGCTTAGCCCCTATGGTCCGGTTTGTATGATCGTATTCGAATCATAAAGCTCCTTGGATCGTATTCGAATCCATTGCTTGGCTAAAATTTCAAAGGCCACTAGGGGGCTACGGATCGTATTCGAATCCTAGCTTAGACCCTATGGTCCGGTTTGTATGATCGTATTCGAATCATAAGCTCCTTGGATCGTATTCGAATCCATTGCTTGGCTAAAATTTCAAGGCCACTAGGGGGCTACGGATCGTATTCGAATCCTAGCTTAGCCCCTATGGTCCGGTTTACTGATCGTATTCGAATCAGAAGTTTCGATTTGGAGCCTGGCAGCTCACAAAAAGCCTCGACTACATGATTTTATTTGCAAATCTATGTTTTTTGCATTTTTGTTCTCATGTGTTTCTTTGGTTCTTTGATCCGGAGTAGGGCAACTTCAAAGTTGACCACATATCTTCAAAAGTCTGGACACAAAGTTCCAGCATTATTTAAACCGGTAGCTTCTGTAAACCCGGAATTATTATTGGGTCTATCCCAAAGACTCCCTCAGAAAACTGCAAAGTCCGCCGGATTAAGGATATCAAGCATACTTAATCCAAGGTATGAAATTATTTTCGGTATAATGCAGACATTCATTTGATATATATATGAGAACGATTTAATCAGTCCGGCGGTAAAACCGCTAGGACATTTTTCTAATGTTATCTATGCAGTTACAGACAGTATGAAAGATAAACCATAGCAGGTAAAGAATTTAAACTGGCAGACACCAAAGCAAAAGTTGGAACATCCGGATCAAAACAACAATATTTTAAGCTATCCTATTACAAGGCACAACAGGCCTGAACGGATTAAAGTTTTTCGGCAAAATAATACTGCAGCTACAAAGATAAACTGAGTGGCCTATGCTTCCTCCTGCTGCGACGGTTGAGGATCGACCTGTTCTGGAGCCTCTTCGTCTTCTTGAAGCGGCTAAAAGTCAGGGACGCACCAATCGATTTTTGTTAAAGCACGGAAGTACATCTCTTCCGTAATAAGATTAGACGGATCAACATCTGGGGCGAAAGTGTGGGGGCGCACTGGTGGGATTAGATTCACGGTATCATAAACCGGTCGATCCACCCGCTCATTCTATAAATCGTACGCCGGATGATACCTGGTCAAATCTGATTCAACAACAAGTTTGCTGGCAAGAGGACGCATCTCCTTAGTCAAAGCATGAAGGTCTTTACCAGTGAAGGCGGATCCATCTTCTTTGGTGCTGGGGTACCCGTTCAGAGCTTCTTCCGGATCAAAGTCTGGAACCCACACTTTGGCTCTGGTGAGCGCTACAAGAGAACCGGCTCGGGCAGCAGACTTCTTCACTTTTTCCAAGCGGGCAGGCAAGATAGAAAGCTTCTCCAAAGTGCCTTGGATAGTGGTGGGAGCCGGTTTATTGAAAGACATTGCGCTTATAATCCTTTGAGCGCCGGAATACAGCTGCTCAACCAGAGTATAAGACGCCTTGAGTTTCTTCCGGAAATCATCCCCAAGATGGGTGACGCGGCGCCCTACATATGATTATCACAGTTAAACCGGAACGGATTAAAGGTTGCAGAAATGAAAGCATGTGCAGGTTAAGTATTTACCGAAGACGACAGAAGTCGTAAGTTCTATTTGCCGCTTTAAACTGGTCAACTCTTCTGTCACCGGATTAAGAGCTTCCTCAGCGTCCTTTTCTCTCTTTTCAAGAGCATTTTTCTGCACTTCCCAGGTTGCCCGCTCTGATTCAAAGTATTTCTTCAACTGTTCAGCAGTGGTTAAGCTCAGCGCCAGATCTTTTTTGGCATTGGCAGCAGCAGATTCAGTTTCAGCAAGTCTATTCCGGAGTTCAATTATTTCTTCAGCCCTCTAGTTCAAATCAGCCTGCAAGGGAAATTAAGTGGAATAAGGGACAAAATTCAGACAAGTCTCAAGCACATAACCAAGTTATCCACTTGACACTTGGGGGCTAATGGGCAATTGAAGTATCAAAGAGTGACAATTAAAGATAAGTCTCAAGCACACAAACAAGTTGTCTACTTGACACTTGGGGGCTAATGGGAAGTTGAAACATCAAAAGAAGGATTCAAACAAGTCCCAGGCACATAAACCGAGTTATGCCCCTGGCACTTGGGGGCTAATGTAAGATTATTTGTTCACATTTGAAAGTACCAGTTCACCTTCTAACATAGCTGAACCGGAACTTGGGGGTTACCATGATATAGACAGAAATACAACAAAGGCAAAAAGCAAAAGACAAGTAAGATACCTCGTACTTGTCCTTCATCATGTTGACCAAGCCCGCTTCATAATCCCGACTGGTATGAAGCCGGTTCAAATACCCGGAATAAAGCTCCTGGGCACTTAGCTCGTCATAACTAGACAAGTCTGTACTCCATTTGCCCTTCTCTTGCTGGAGTTTCTCCGCTTTAGCGGTATGCTTGGCTAAAACAACGGGCTTAGCAGGAGCGGCATAACCTGTACTGGTTATTTGAACATCCGGAGAAGGAGCAGCTGCCGGTTGTGGAGTAGCGGTATGAACCGGACTAGCAGGAGCCGGGCTAGTCTGAGGAGGGTTGGCCCGGGCAGGACTCGCCGGTTCATGGACATTTTCAGTGTTGGGATTTTCAGGAGCAGTTGCATAATCATGATCCATGGGAGCAGGATCGTCACGCTGAACTGTAGGCTCATTTTCTGGTGGGACGACTGTATCCGGATCAGCCACCGGATCATCAGTGGCAGTCTCAGCAGCAGTCTGGCTGGCCTTTGCCTTTTTGCTAGGCTTAGGCTTGCTGAAAGAAATTGGAAAAGAAATCAGAGTCACAAAAGCAAATGCAAAGGTAAACCGGATGAAATAAAGGACTTACCCAGGGACAGTCTTCAGAGTTGGGACTTGTGTGGCAGTGGATTCGCCAGAAGAAGATAAAGGAGGTTTAAGTGGTTTGCGTATAAGTCCAGCCTTGGGATGAAGAAGAGTTGGGGAAAGTAAAACCTCAGAGCGGCGCCTCCGGGCCGGAGTAAGAGATATTCCGGAAGACTCTACTACAAGGCCGCTATGGCGTGTAGCCCGGCGAGCTTCATGTTGCTGCTTCTTCAAAAGAAAATTGGGGTCCAGTTGAGCGTAAGGATGAGAAAACTGATATTTCCGGACTACCCGACGAATTTTTGGTGGAGGTGGTTCTGAATCTGAAGAAAGAGTGATTACCTCAGTTTCTGCCGCTTTATCCCCTTCAGCCAAATCCTGCGAAAAGACATTGTTAACATAAATCGGGATAAAAGAGAATAAAACATATCAGGATTAACTCATACCTCAGAGTCCGGATCATCTTCTTCAGCGTGTGAACCGGAGCCAGCAGCCACCTTTCTCTTTTTAACAGCATAGATTTTTCGGCGTGGCAGTTTGCCTGACTTGTCCTGAGGTTTCCTCTTCCAAAAAGGATCATCGGCCTGTATACAAGAAGAAAGATAAATAGAAGATAATTTAAATGGACGGATTAAAAGCAAGCAGAAGAGATTGAAAGCTTACAGCTGGCAGTTTATTCTTCTTATAATATGGAGCCAATCCGGTTTGGCTGCATTCCTCCAAAGGGACGTTGAGCATCTTTTTAGCAGACTCAGTAACTTCCTTCTCAGGAAGCATGATGTCGGTATGGCGCTGAGGATCGTCCGGTTTACGGGTATATTGACACATCAATTTGGAGCGCCGACTCAGAGGAAGGATACTCCAAGAGAGCCAACAACGAACGAAGTCAACTCCAGTCAATCCATTTGCCATAAAAGCTTTAAGTTTTGCAAGCTGAGGGGCAAACCGGGGCCGGTCTGAGGAGCTAAGGCGCTGTGGCAGCGGATGATCTTTGGGAAGGCGATGTTCGCGATAACCTGGCAGTGGGTTCTCCCCTTCAGGCGAAGTATCTTGGCAATAGAACCAGGATTTGTTCCAATCCTTGGGGTGAGTATGGAGAGCAGCGTGAGGAAAGACTGCGTCTCTTCTCTTTTGAATGCTAACCCCACCCAGTTCTTGATGAGGTCCGCCAGTAAACTCAGTTCGCCGGTTCAAATTAAAGAAATCCCGGAACAAGTCGACTGATGGCTCCTCTTGAAGATACACCTCAGAGAAAACTTGGAAATCGCAGATGTTTGATATCGAATTTGGACCTATGTCCTGAGGATGAAGTTGAAAAGCGGCAAGCACGTCCCGGAAGAATTTTGAACCGGGAGGGCTAAAGCCCCGGGTCATGTGATCAAAGAAAACAATAACTTCTCCCTCTTTGGGAGTAGGGGGGCATTCATTTCCGGGGGCCCGCCATTTCAGAGCTGCTCGAGGACCCAGAATGCCAATGGAAGCAGCTTTAACTAAGTCCTCTTCCGTGATGATCGAAGGAACCCAGTTGCAAGAAACGAACTGCTTGGCAGACATATTAACAGAAGGAAAGTGCTGAAAAGGTGAAGTATAAAATCCGGATTATTTAAGTGCAGAGGCATAAACCAGATCATATATGCAAAATCACATCGACGGTTTAGACAAGGGACTAATGACATTACTAACCCGGAAGTAAGCAGGAAACGAGCTACTACCGGTTTATGACAACAAAAGAAAGAAGCTAAACCGTCGTGTTCATAGTTGATGCGTTGCAGAAGCAATGTATGACCGACTAAACCGGCGAGTATCTTACAGATCTATGAGGACGAAGAAACAGGTTTCAACAGAAAGCTAAGGTAAAAAAGATCTACGTGATAAGGAAAAGAGGAAATTTATGCAGGTCTATTACAGAAGTACTGCGGGAATCTTATACAGAGCAAATGGATATAAGGGTGAACTGAGAAGTATAGATCTAAGCATAAAGTTACGGAATAGGAGCAAGTTTCGAAGATAAATCTAAAGGTTAAAACTACTACGAGCATGGCATATAAGATGAACAGCCGAAGCTTTTTAAGGTCTAATGGCGGAGGCATGGAAGAACCCTAAGCTACAGATCTATAGCAAGGAAAAAAGAGATACCTGAGGCAGAAGGAAGCGGCGGCGGAGTTATCTGGTCGCGTTCAGGTTGATGCAGCGGCCGGACTTGCTGGCGACGGCGAGCTTGACGGACGACGGCGGAAGCTCGGGTGCGGAGACGGAGAAAGAAGAAGCAGAAGAGGAAAGAGATGGGTCTCAGCAGTATTTATAGGCTGAGGAGAGACGAAATGGTAAGCGCGGGATTTGAGGAAGAGAGAGATTGGATAAAGATTCCCTGTCGCCTCGATTTTTCGGGATAGCCTTTAAACAAAGGTAACCAACAGCTGTGCGCATTAAATGCGGAAGTGATGTCACGATCGAATCAAGTGATTTCCAGGGGTGACGTCATCGCCGGTTTACAAAAACTAAGAAGATACAAGAAAGAAGGTCATGCAAGATTGAGAAGAATGACATGAACAAGTTCAAATCATTCTGGGGCCTAATGTCAGGGATATTACTAGCAGGTGTAAACCGGCTAGGATAAACCGGATTATGGTAATATAGTTGTATAATTGTAAACTCAGTAGAGATTACGGCCCATGAAGGCTTAAGGCCCATGTGTAGAGTTACGGTTTGTAAACCGTGTTATCATGTAACTTGAGAGACAAGGAAGAAACAGCAGAGACCGAGGCGGACACAATTATGAGCCGTCCTCGGGACTCCGTAAACCGGACCAGGCGTCACCTCTATATAAAGGGACGACCCGGCGACGGTTCAAGGACAAGAAACAACCCGTCGAGACACAGGCAAGCGATCCGCTCCCTGTTCATCGACGCCCAAGCAATACCAAACCAAACTAGACGTAGGCTTTTACCTTCATCGAAGGGGCCGAACTAGTATAAACCCTATGTGTCCTTTGTGTGCTTTGAACCCCTTCAAGCTAACCCGTGCGATGGTTCCATCACTAAGTCCGTTAAACCAGACATCTGCCGTGCTAATTCCACGACATATGGCCTGCTATAGCTTATTTATTTCTTGCTCTCAAGTTGCTATAAATTTACTTGTCAGCCTGTTTATCAGCATGATCAATTTGGTGAAGCTTGTTGTTATTGATCCATGCCTCCTATGGAGTTGCTCCAATGGAGTTGTTTGATGTATGTGATGTATATTACATGTCCATGATCTTTATATACCTAGTAGAGTTGATATGCTTGTTGTTTTGTGCCTCCGAAGGCAGCATCGTGATGATGTTTTTGCCTTCCCAGATTTTGACTAAGTCTGGATAAATTTATTGCAACTTGCCATGCTTGCTTAATTGTGTTCCAGCAAATCGTTGGATGTGTTCTAAGTTCATGCTTGTTAAGTATCATGTCTATTTCACATCCATGCTTCTTGTTATCATGTTTGGGTGCTGTAGCATATATATACCTTGCTCCGAAGTTGCTATGTGGCTGATTGTGGACAACTTGTTGTTATATCTTGTTTCTTGTGTATGTGTTGAACCATTGCTCCATTTTGAGTGTGCTCTATATGAAACTTGTGTGATTTTGCATGTAGAATCATAATATCCTGTTGTTTACCTATTTGGAGTGTGTTTGCTTGATGTTTGGGTGCATCTTGCACCGATGACTTGTTTGACTTGTTTTGCTCATATCTTCTACGCCGTAGCCCCGAATTAAACAAACTTTATATGTAACTTGATTAGAATTCCGTGTAGATCATCATGGTGCATGTTAACTTGATGTTTAACAACTTTAACATAAGGTTTGTTCAGATCTCGACCAATTTAGAAATGTGCATATGAGGACTTACCGGAATAGTTATATGTTGATTCCGGCCTCATTTAAACTTGTTGGTTTGTGTTGTTCTTGTATGCATCATCCCTTGCCATGTTTTTCATCATATAGACTTGTCTCGCGTCATAATTGGTTGAGCATCTTGTCATGTTCTTGTGTGGTGTGTTTACCGTGTTGCTTGCTTCTTCTCGTTAGTGCTTGTTCCGTTGCGATCGTGAGGATTCGTTCGACTTAACTCGGTTCGTCTTCGTGGATTCTTCTTCGTCTACTTCATGGATTCGTTCTTCTTCCTTGCGGGATCTCAGGCAAGATGACCATCACCTTGACTACCTTTACTATCATTGCTATGCTAGATGTCTCGATGCTATCGTTATATGTCGCGCTACCCATCTTTGTTGTCAGCCTCTCCTTGTTGCCATGAAACCTCTAACCTTTGACACCTTCCCAGCAAACCGTTGTTTGGCTATGTTACCCACTTGCTCAGCCCCTCTTATAGCGCTGTTAGTTGCAGGTGAAGATGAAGATTGATCCATGTCGGATCTTGTTGTTGGAATATCACAATATCTATTATTATTATTAACACACCTATATACTTGGCAATGGGTGGAAGGCTTGGCCTTTTGCTCGGTGTTTTGTTCCACTCATGCCACCTTAGGAGCCGATAAACCGGCGTTATGTTCCTTGATTTTGCGTTCCTTACACGGTTGGGTATATGGGGACCCCTTGACAGTTCGTCTTTGAATAAAACTTCTCCAGCAAGGCCCAACATTGGTTTTAATTTGCCTCATAATAACAACTTAATTAATTAATTAAATTGCATAGGGGGTCGCGCCCTCGAGGATTCTTTTCTACATAGCAGGGGGGCCAGTGCTGATGGTGTTGGTCCCAAACGGGCAACCTGCGGGGCCGCCACGGGGAAACTCGAGGCATCTGGCTCCTGTAGCTTGTCCCATCCAGACGTGGCCTGAGACGAGATACACGCGGCTACTATCAGGGTGTCGGCACACCGGGAGGTCTTGCTGGACTTGTTTTACCATTGTCGAAATGTCTTGTGCACCGGGATTCTGAGGCTGATCGGATTGTCCCTAAGATAAGGGGTAATATTATTATTATCTCTGCTGATCGTGAGAGCTTGTGATGGGCTAAGCTGGGACACCCCTACAGGGTTATGATCTTTAGAAAGCCGTGCCCGCGGTTATGTGGCAGATTGGAATTTGTTAATGTCCGGTTGTAGAAAACTTGACAGAGGATCCGAAGTAAAACACACAACTGTGTGAGTAACCGTGACTGTCTCTTTTCACTTTGAGAAGAGAACATGGTGGGATAATGTTTGACTCGTAGGTAGTTCAGGATCTTTAGCGATCATTACTAGTTTGCGACCGTTTTGCGTAGATGCTCATCTTATTCTTGTACTCATAAGCTAGCCACCATATATTGCTTAGCCGCTGCTGCAACCTCACCACTTTACCTCTTCCTACCCATTAAGCTTTGCTAGTCTTGATACCCATGGTTATGGGATTGCTGAGTACTCGTGGCTCACAGATACTACAACAACAGTTGAAGGTGCAGGTTTCCGATGACTTACCGTGAGAGCGATGTTACCTTTTGGTTGGAGTTCCTTCTTCTTCTTCTTCGTCAGTCTTGGGATAGGTTCCTTGTCGGCAGCCTGGGATAGCAGATGGATGTCATTGTGCTTTTCATGTTTGTATCCGTAGTCGGATGCCTTGTATTGATGTTGTTGTATTCATGTGACCTGTATGAATTGTATGTATCCCCATGTATTTATGTAATGGTATGATGTAATGATATCCATCTTGCTAAGCGCCTGAGATGCGGTTGTGCCCCATTCACGTATGAGTCACGTGATCGGGATAGAATCGCATCTTGGGCCTGACATATTTGGTGCCAGCGTTGAGCATGAACATTGTATCTGGATCTTGTTTGTTGCGAGACAGTTATTCATTTAAACTAGAGAATAATGGTTGTTCTATTTATATGAGTAATATCTTTTATGGTCATGCACCCATGATGATTGGTCTATTTTTGTTGAATCTCGATCGTAGTGATACACATATTCATAATATTGAAGCCAAAAGATGTAAAGTTGATAATGATAGTGCAACTTATTTGTGGCACTTCCGTTTAGGTCATATTGGTGTAAAGCGCATGAAGAAAGTGTCGGGACCCCGATCCTAAGTCACACAGGTCTAGCCTGTAACACATCATATCACTTTGCGGCCTCATGCACGGTATCCCCACGGGTGCCACCTTACCTGGCCCGGGACCGTTTGCGCATTTTGGCACACGTATATGATGGTGTCGCTAGCATCCATATGACAGAGAACCCAGGCCGACATGACTAGTTATAAACCAAAAGTGGCGCTAAATTACAGAGACAGGCATACATGACCCAACAACGAACGTGTCGGTCATCAACGTATGAACCCAAGTCGTAGCAAGCTACAAGGACTTAAAGGAACAACGCGTGACATTTCCCCTAAGGGACAGACACAGGAACGAAGAAGGACACATGCCGGCCAGCATAAGTGTTTCGGAGCAGTAACAAGCTACCAAGGCTCAGTGGAAGCACTAGGAGACATTTCCCTGTAAGATAGGCTACCAAGGGTAAACAACTAGGTGTCGGATCCCACACATAGCAATACACATTACACGTACGCATAACATGCAAGTATGTGCTGTACAACATGGCATCACAACATAACTCAACAACTCATATAAATAAGGCCCAGAAGAGCCATCATAGCATTTATTACAAACAGTGGTCACATGACCCAACATACAGAGCATACAGGCAACGGAAGCATAACATGTCTGAGTACAGACAACTACAAATGAAAAGGGCTGAGAAGCCTGACTATCTACAAGACCCTCCCAAGGGTACAAGATCGTAGCTGAGGTAACAAGCTAAACGTCGAAGTCCACGCGGAACCACTAGCGAGACTGAAGTCTCTCTGCAAAAACATAAATTAAGCAAACGTGAGTACAAAGGTACTCAACAAGACTTACATCAGAACTAGCTACATATGCAACAGTATCAACAAAGGGGGTGGTGGAGTTTGACTGCAGCAAGCCAGCTTTGACTCGGTGGCTATCCTGAACTATGACTGCAAGTAACTCTCTGAGGTGGCGCACACGAGTCCACATATTCACCAAACAATACACCACTATGGATCCGCTCTCGTCTCCCTACGAGAAGGCCATCCATAGCACTCACATTTGTCTTGAGTATTTTAGAGTATCCACTTTCACTTGTCTATGTACCACGTAAGCATCCAAGAAGTCCATAACCGCGGACCCGGCTATTCGAATAGATCATGTTAACCCTGCAGGGGTGTACTTCTTCACACATGCTCTCGCCACTTACCGCCATGTACACGTCGTGTATCTCGGCAACCTTCAAGCGGAAGCCTGGCGACGGTGTCGGCCACGACCTGACTAACCACACAAGACTCTAGTCCAGGTTTATCGCCTATTCGGGTTCCATCCGTAAGGAGATCCGGCCGGGGTGTCGCTCACGACCCCAAACGATGTGTACAGGGTTCCCAAGCCCACCAACCGGGTGCCACTTGGTACACCGGGCCACTGCACCTAGTCTGTCCCAAGCCCACCTGTACCGGGTGCCACTTGGTAGACTACTAGCACTACCTACAAACACCAGAAACTAGTTGCAACTCCTGGACAGAGATCGAGTTGATTAATAAGTCGAGAGGGGCACTTAAGCATTCCAATGCATGGTAGTAGCTATGTCATTGGACAACTTACACATAACTCAGTTCTTAAGGACGGTTCCAGTGAGACAACCCACCATATACTCCTACATGGCCTCTCACCGCTACCTTTACCAAATCGTGTTCACACACTTAGCTTACACACAGTAGGACATGTTCATCACCATTCCAATTCATTCCGATGAATCAGACCTGACACAACTCTAAGTAATAGCAGGCATAACCAGAAAGCATGAATGAGTAGGCACAACATGGCTCAAACAACTCCTACTCATGCTAGTGGGTTTCAACTATTTACTGTGGCAATGACAGGTCATGCAGAGGAAAGGGGTTCAGCTACCGCAGCAAAAGCAGTTCAATCATTGTTTTCCTAATGCAGTAAAAGAGAGCAGGAGCGAGAGAGTGGGATTGTTTCGGAATGCTCAAAGGGGGTTTGCTTGCCTGGCACTTCTGAAGATAGTAATAGTTCTTCATCGGTGTCATCGAACTCATCGCTGGAACGTCGTCTATTGAGAGGGGACAAAACCGACAAACAGAGAAGGAACACAATCAATGCAATGCAACAATATGATGCATGATCATGACATGGCATTATGCTGTGATTTGAGCTAATGCAACTAGCAACAGGTTAAATGAAGTTGGTTTGAACCAAAGGTTCAAATTCAAACTCCACATGTGATTATTTAAATGCTATTTATTCAAATTGCCCTAAACAGTGGCTGTAAGTTATTCAAACATGCATGAAAATGTCATAAACAGATTCTTCATATTTTTCTGATCATTTTTCATATATAAATTATTTTCATCTGAGCTACGGTTGATTTTATATGATTTTTAGAAGTTTAAAGCATTTTCTGGAATTTCTAAACCTTTTCTGATTTATTTTAATTCCAGAAAGGCTTTATTGCGTCAGCACTGCGTCAGGCTGAGGTCAGCAGGTCAACTGACCGGCCAGGGTCAAACCTGACGTGTGGGGTCCACACGTTAGTGACACATGGACTAAATCCGGTCAAAACCAGCGCTGACTGGGGTTTGACCAGGGCTAGGGCCCACTGTCAGTGGCTGTGAGGTGGCTAACTAGGGGTGGTTTAGTCCTAATGATCAAGCCATGTCGGTGGTCGCCGGAGTTTGGCCGGCGGCGACCAAAACCGCGGCGGAAGCTCGCCGGACTTGCGTTAGGGACGGCCGTTCATCACGCTGCTGGCATCAGGGAGGACCCCTTGCTCGTGCGCATCCAATGGGCCAGGCAGGGGGTCATGGGGCGACCGAAATCTCGCCGGCGACGAGATTTGGCGGCGACAGAGCCACGGGCTCGAGGCAAACGACGGCTGCAGTGCATTAAACGGGGTGTGGATCATGGTTTTGGGTTGCTGGGAATGTGCTGAGCACAGTGGCATGCTCGGCTGCGAGGCGCAGGGCCTGTGGCCACAGCGACGACATGGCCGGCGGCGGGATGCTCGTGGGCGCGACGGCTAGCAGGGCTATGGCACGGCAGAGACCACGAGGGGGAAGGGGAACATCGAAGGAGCTCACAGCGGTGTCATGGGGGTGCTCTGCTGCTCGGGGGAGGCGTCAAAGAAGGCGGGAAATCGCCGGCGATCTCGGGCGGCCGAGGTTGAAGACGGTGATGGCGACGGCGTTGCAAGGCTTCCGGCGTCGCGTAGCTCGGTGGAGAGGACGATGGAGACGTGGCGGAGCTTCTGGCTAGCTCAGGGAGGCGAGACGATGGCTGTGGCTGCGGTGGTGGCGAGCGGCGGCGACGAGCCCGCTCGGCTGGGTGCGTGCGAGGGAGACAGAGGAGGGGAGAGGAGAAGTGGACAGGCCAGAGGGGTCGGGGGCGTCGCGTGGCACTCGTCCAGGACGTCGGGGAGGGAAGCATACAGGGAGGAGGTGGAGGCCGTGGGCGCGCGCCGTGCCCAGCTTCTCCTCTGCCTACTGGCAAGAGGTGGAAGACGAGGCTGCCCCTGGTGGGCTGGGCCTGCAGCTGTGTAATGCCCCAGATGTAACACTTTCCCTATTTGGCAATATATAAACTTTGGCTTCATCAGTTTCCTTTCCGGGTAACTCGTCTTTTCGGGTTTCGTCGTTTTGTCGTGTGCGTGTGTGCATTTCATTCATGTCATGTTGTCATGTGCATTGCA
The DNA here is from genome assembly GCA_902687465.1 of Secale cereale. Classification (NCBI taxonomy): domain Eukaryota; kingdom Viridiplantae; phylum Streptophyta; class Magnoliopsida; order Poales; family Poaceae; genus Secale; species Secale cereale. Next base: position 69,887,852 of record LR738712.1, read on the forward strand.
TTGCATTTGTGTTGTCATTTGCATCCGGTCCCACTCGTCTCTTCCCGTTGTCCGTTTCGAGTTCCGACGCTCTCACACGTGCCCGTGGCATCCCCGAGTCCTTCTTTCGTGTTTGGGCGTGTAACATTTCCGGAATGGCGTGAGACTTGTCGTGCGATGTTGTTTTGGTACGTGTAGGCCGCCTGTCAAGTTTCGTCGCGTTTGGAGTTCGTTTGGTACTCCAACAGTTAACCTCGTGGGCTAAAAGTACCTCCTCTTTGAGGCCCAAGACCCTCTCCACAACAGCCCACCAACCCAGCACAACCCTTCCCATTATCTTGGTCGTCGATTTGTGATCGCGTGGCCGAAAACCGCTCCCCATTTGGAGTCTCCTAGCTCCTTGTGCCTATAAAAACGCCCCCTTGCCATTTTCGTCCAAAACCCTAGCCTCCTCCTAGCTCCAGCCCCGCCTCGGAATCCGCGCCGGGCGGACGTGTCCGACCCGGGCCGGACAGATCCCTCCGCCGCCGCTCCCACCATGCGGGCCCACCGGGCCCGAGGCCGGCCCCCGCGGCCCGCATCGCCACAGATCCCTCCGCCGCGCCAGCCCTTCGTCCCCGCCGCCTCCGGTGGTCGCGCCGCCTCCTCCGCGCCGGACCCCCGCCGCCCGCGAGCTCCGCCCGGCCGGAGAGCTCGCACCGCCGCCGCCCTTCAAGCCGCCGCCGCCCTTGAGGATTCCGCCGCCGCCCGAGCCCTCGAGCTCACCGCCGCCCTTCAACCTCCTCCGGCGGGCCTCCTCCGGCACCGCTCCTCGCAGAGCCGCCCGCGCCAGTCGCCGGCGCCGTCCATACGCCGCCGCCGCTCGCCATTCCCGCCGACACGCCGATCCCGATCGGGCCAGGAGCCAGATCGGATCTCCTCCGCGGGGCCTGCGAACCCTAACGGGCGCGCCCGCGACCCGCTCCACTCCCGCGCCCGTGGACCCGCTTTGCCCGTTGACCCGCTCCGCCGACCCGCGTTGACTCCGGAGGTTGACCCCGTTTCCCCTGTTTTTTGCTAAGTCTTTAGTTATTTTCATTGTCTGATGCATTTTTGTGATGATGATAACTTTTACTGTGCTTGTCCGATTTGTGCGTATGATATGTCAAAATGATCGTGGTGATGTGTACTATGTTTTGTTCCATTGTGTCATGCATGTTTGAGTCCATCTAGATGTCTTAATATTCATGACAAGAGTGCTAGATGATATAAACTGCTGCTATTAGTTGTTTTGATGCCATGTTTGAGATGTGATAACTTGGTGCATGTTTATCCAAATGAAGCAAATGATATGTCCAAATGTTCATCATGAGATGCTCTACATGTTGGTTGCTATAGCATGCTTGTTAGAGTTCATATTGCCATGTTTATCTCTGTTGCAAAAGTGCATATGGCTGTTAGGTTTTGCCACTTGTTACGAGATGCCTAGTTGAGGAGCTCGTTGCTATTGTTGTGTTTGTCCCCATGTCGCATGCTCATATGTTTTAGATTCCCCATCATGTGATCTTTGCTGTGGTGCAAACCAATTGCCATGATATGCTTTGAGATGACTTAAACATGCTCAAAAACATGCCATGATAATGTTACTGTTTTAACACTTAGTGAAATTTCACTAAGTCTGGAATCTGTAATATCCTGATACTATGTTTGCTTGATGTCCTAGGCAAATCCATGTTAGTTTTGGGGTGGCCATTGATCATTCCTTGTTGTATATGTTGTTGTCTATCCATCCATGCCCTCACATGCTCATTTGGGTGGCTGTAGCATATTTAATTCTTGCTCCCAAGTTGCTATAAAATATTACTGTCAGGTTTTTATTGTCATGATCAAAATGTTGTAGCTTGTTGCTATTGATCCATGCCTCCTATGGAGATGCTCCAATGGAGTTGTTTTCTGTAGGATATGTCTACTTCATGTCCATGCTTCTTGTCACCATGTTTGAGTGCTGTAGAGTATATATTTCTTGCTCCGAAGTTGCTATGTGGCTGTTAATTTCAGCTTTGCATTGTTTTTTGTTTCGGGTGTATCTTTTAGTCCGTTGCTCCGTTTTGAGCAAGTCCTATATTAAACTTGTGTGATTTTGCATATAGACTCATAATATCATATTTTTAACATGTTTGGAGTATGTTTTGCTTTATGTTTGGGTGCATCTTGCACCGTTGCCATGCTTATCTTGTTTTGATCATATCTTCTAGTCCGTAGCTCCGTTTTAAACAAACTTTATATGAAACTTGACTAGAATTTCGTGTAGATCATCATGGTGCATGCTAGCTTGCTGTTTAAAAACTTTAACTTAAGGTTTGTTCAGATCCGGACTAATTTCAAACTATGCATATGAGGACTTACCGGATTTGTCTTAAGTAGTTTCCGGCCTCATTTAAACCTGCTGTTTCTTGTGTTGTTTCTCTGTGCTTCCTACCTTGCCATGTTTTGCATCCTAAATAGACTTGTCTTGCATCCTACTTGCTAGAGTAAATTATCTTGTTCTTGTGCTGTTTCTCTGTGTTTCCTATGTTGTCACGTTGTGCATCCTAAGTGCATCTGCAGTGCTTCCTTAGTGCATCATACATGCATCCTGTAGTTTGCGCATTGCACCTTGTTTGATTTCGTGCCTCGTGTGTTCTTGTGTTGAGTAGAGCCGGAAGCCGAGACCGAGTACGAGAACGAGGTTACTACCGAGGTTGAGAACGAGGAGCCCTCTTACAATCCCATCGACGACTCGACAGGCAATATGACCTGACCCAGATATCATTACTATCTTTGCCTATTGCTAGAAGTCTCGCTCTTTAGTTTATTGCCTCGATGCCCATGTTTTCCTGTCAGCCTCCTATTGTAGCCATGAATCTGTTTAACCACCCAACCTATGCAAACCTTTGATTGGCTACATAGGCTTCGCTCAGCCCCTCTTATAGCATTGCTAGTTGCAGGAGAAGATTTGAAGATTCTTGCTTCATGATGAAGCTTGTGGGGATATCACACTATATTAACTCTTAAACTAAATCATCTATATATTGGTAATGGGTGGAAGGCTAAGCCTCTTGCTTGGTGTTTTGTTCCACTCATGCCGCCCTAGGAACCATATAAACCGGTGTTATGTTCCTTGATTATGCGTTCCTCACACAGTTGGGGTTATGGGACCCCCTCGATAAACCGCTTAGCGCTAAGTCTTTTCCAGCAAGTCCCAACATTGGTACTCCATTTGCCTAATAACTAAAACTTGCATAGGGAATAGCTATCCCTTTTTATTAATCAACAACCCCCGGGCTAGTGCTCCACATGAGTGTTGGTCCGAACTGGGCAACCTGCGGGGCCGCCTTGGGGAAACCCGAGGTATTTGGTATCCACCCGTAGCTTGTCCCATCCGGTCGTGGCCTGAGACTAGATACGCGCGGCTACTGTCAGGGTGTCGGCACGCCGGGAGGATTTGCTAGATTAGTCTTACCTTAGTCGGAGTATCTTGAGCACGGGATTCCGAGGATACTCGAGCCTTCCCACCTTGGAGTTGCGACTCCGCGGATCGTGGGCTTGTAATGGGCCAAGTTGGAACACCCCTGCAGGGTTTTGAACTTTTGAAAGCCGTGCCCACGGTTATGTGGCAGATGGAAATTTGTTAATATCCGGTTCTAGAAAACTTGACACCATGTTCAGAACACACTTCCAGCGTGAGTACCGTGACGGTCATTTTCTGAAAGGGGTTCGGGAAGTGAACACGGTGGGGTTATGTTTGACGTGCTTAGATAGGATCACTTCGTGATCACCTTGTCGCTCGTGGCACTTCTCTTCTCGCTCTTATTACGTAAGCTAGTGCTAGTGCAGCTGCAACCTTTTATTCTTTCTTCAGCCTTGTTCCATACCCAAGGCTTAGATAGTTCTGCTACCCGAGAACGGGATTGTTGAGTCCTCCGTGGCTCACAGATTCTACACCACACCAGATGCAGGTACTCAGGTGAACTACTCAGGTGACGGCACAGAGCTGTACTGGGAGTACGATGAAGAACGTAGCCGATACTATGTGCACTATCCCGATGATCAGTAGTGGTTTCTACTAGGGGCGATCCGAACCTGTGGCTTTATGTATTTTGGTATCTTTCATTTGGATCTTCACCCGTAGTCGGGTTGTGATGTTATTTGAATGATGTTTGACTATGTAATGAATTGTGTGACGTGGCGAGTGTAAGCCAACTATCTCCTTTTACAATTTCATCCCTATTTTACATGAGTTGTGCAAAGATACCGAACTTGCGATCATTCCAGAATGGGCTTATACCTTTAAGTCGTGCCTCGACACGTAGGAGGTATAGTCCCATCCTGGGCATTACAAGTTGGTATTTAGAGCCTTCTCCGACCTAGAAGCCCCCACTGATTGATCGAATCGTTGACGGTTGAGTCTTGGCACACACTTAAAATGTTTTGAGTCCTATATATATATATCAGAGAGTAGGAATTCTTTTGCTCCTCATCTCTTTTCACTCTAGTGAGGACTCCTGACGATTACTCTTGTCTCTTCTACTCTCAAAAATTCACCAATTTTTTTTAGGAATCTCGCGAGTATTGTTTGGATTGTTCCGATGTCTTTGTGACGAGAACATTGTTCTCGATGCCTCCTGTCATTTAGGGGTTGTGGCAGTGTCCCGGGGAGTTGAGCTCCGAGGTGTTGTCGTCACAAATATATCGCAGCAGTTCTGGAATACTTAAGACGGCCGACATCGAAAACTCTCCTATGCGGTTAGTGGCAAGATAACCCCGACGTCACCCAGTACTGGGGAGGTAGTTCGGGAGTATTGCCATAGCTTGTATAGTAGATGCGTTTCGAAGGTCCGAGGTAGATGGTTTCCGGAAATAACTGGTTATGTGTTAAAGGATGGATACAGCTGGATGTAGGATTAGAGTTGAGTGCGCGATGCTTCCCCTGTATCCCCAACACCTGATTGCATAACTGGAAACTTTCGGAAATTAATAGGTGGGTTCATCTAGTAGCTCATAGGCATTCTTCCAACGAATGCAGGATATGGAGTTCGGGGTTCTACATTGAGTGAAGTAGTTTTATGGCCGTTGTTCCGATCGGGAGTTGCATCTTAAAGGGTCCTTGGCTATGCTGATCCGGGGATTGCAAAACCCTTTTGTAACACGTTCCATAAGCTTTCAGCACGAATATGTCGAATGAAACTTCTATCTTGTATTTGTCCTATCTGCTCTTTGTTGTTTTATTTACCTTTTGTTCTCCCAAGTGGCTTCTCGTGAAGATTGTTGTTATCATTAAACTGTGAATTTCATTCGTTCCTCTTGTTCGAATGATTCTTGTGAAGACTATGTTCCAATTCTAGCCATTGATTCAGCTTATATCTTCTTTCAATCAATGGCTAATAGTGGTCATCTCTTCCAGGATAGCTCCTAAAAAGGTTCCCAACGCTAACCCAGAGGGTGAAGAGGTTCCTGATCGTCCTCCTTCCCCTCCTCCTCCGTCTGAGGCCTGGAGAGCAATTATGCAAGCTACGAATCAGAACACCGAGATGCTTATGCAAATGATGCAGAATATTCAAGCAAATCAAACAAATCAGGGTGCTCATGGGAACCAAGGCCAAGGCAATTTGTTCAACCAACCTCATTTTGCTACGCTCAACCAGTTCTTGGCAAATCAACCAAAGGCATTCAGTTACTGCGTGGACCCTCTAGATGCTGAAGACTGGATAACAGATATCAAGAAGCATTTCGAGTGCAGTAACGTCAGGCCCGAGGACTATGTGAAGTTTGCAGCCTTCCAACTCAAGGACCAAGCAGCTGATTGGTGGCAGCAATACAAAGACTCGAGAGCAGGGCGTGTAATCTCCTGGGATGATTTCTGCAATGACTTTCGTTCTCACCACATTCCAACAAGTGTCATCGAGGGTATGCGTGAGCAATTCCGCAACCTGAAGCAAGGCTCAATATCTGTCTACCAATATAATGTCAAGTTCCAGAACCTTGCCCGCTATGCCAAGCAAGACATCCCAGATGACAAGAGCAAGATCTATTAGTTCCGTGGTGGTCTGAAGGATGAACTCCAACTTGCTCTCACCTTGTTCGAGCCTGATGAGTTTGATCAATTCTATAACATGGCACTTAAGCAAGAGGCAGCCCAGCTCAAGATGGAAGCTTCCAAAAAGAGGATCAGAGATGCTGTTCACTCCTCCTCTTCTTCTCAAGTGGTCGCAAAGCAACAGAAGTTTTGTCTTCTACCTCCTCCAGTGATCCGAGCTCCCAACAACAACAACAAGAATTCTGGTGGCCGTTCTTTCTCCCACCCACCCAACCCAAGCAACCAATCAAAGAATCATTTTCAAGCTTCGAAGTCAAGTGCTCCTCATTACCGTCCTCTCTCAGGAGTAGTTTGCAACAAGTGTGGCAAGAAGGGTCACTATGCAAACAAGTGTACTCAAAGGCTCCTTCCGCCTCCTCCACCTGTCAGCACTGCTATTGTCAAGCATGATCCGAAGGCAGCAAGAGTGAATCTGATGAATGCAGCTCAAGCAGAGAATTCTTCAGATGTGATACTTGGTAACCTTCCAGTCAACCTTAAACCTGCTAAAGTGTTGTTTGATTCGGGTGCTTCATGTTCCTTCATGTCATATCCTTTTGCATCCAAGCATAATGTTCACACCGAAGCATTACCAAGAGCTTTGAGTGTTATATCTCCTGGCAAGAGATTGAGTTCTAGTATGGTGGCTCCAAATGTATCTATTCGCATGGGTGATTACCGCTTTCTAGCTTCTCCGGTTTTTCTCGGCAATTCTCACATTGATCTTATCCTCGGGATGGATTGGCTTTCTCAGCATGATGCTCACATTGATTGTGCAAATAAGGAAGTCAAGATTACTCATCCTAACGAAGACGTGATTAACTTTGCCTCTCGAGATAACACAATCAGGCTATTCTCTCTCAATGACAAGGGCGAGATTAATGCCATCTCTCAAATTCCGGTGGTCAATGAATACGAGGATGTTTTCCCTGAAGAGCTTCCAGGCATGCCTCCGCATCGTCAAGTTGAATTTGTCATTGAACTCGAGCCTGGTACTGAGCCAGCATGCCGGCGTCCGTACAAGCTCTCCCCTGAAGAGTTGAAGGAGTTGAAGAAACAGCTTGATGAACAAGAGCGTATGGGTCTAATCAGGCCTAACACGTCTCCTTGGGGCTGTGGTGTTATATTTGTCAAGAAGAAGGATGGCACGGAGCGCCTTTGCGTTGATTACCGGCCATTGAACAAGAAGACAATAAAGAACAAGTATCCGCTCCCCAACATCAATGAATTGTTCGAGCAGCTCAAGGGAGCTAAAGTGTTCTCTAAGCTCGATCTCCGGATGGGTTACCACCAAATTCGCATTCGTGAAGAAGATATCCACAAGACTGCCTTCAGAACGAGCTACGGCTCCTATGAGTATACAGTCATGTCTTTTGGCCTCGCTAATGCTCCACCTACCTTCTCGAGAATGATGCACTACATTTTCAACCCCTACACCAATGAATTTGTGCTTGTGTATCTAGATGACATCTTGGTATTCTCCAAGAATGAAGAGGATCACGAAAAGCACCTCCGCCTGGTTCTCGACAGTCTCCGTGAACATAAGTTCTATGCCAAGTTCTCCAAGTGCGAATTCTGGCTCGATAAGGTCTTATATCTGGGCCATATCATTTCTGCTAACGGTATTGCTGTAAACCCCGAGAAAGTTGAAGCGATTGTCAACTGGGAACCTCCTTAGAACGTCAAGCAACTCCGAAGCTTTCTTGGTCTTGCTAGCTATTGCAAAAGGTTCGCTGAGAACTTCTCCAAGATTTCCAAGCCTCTCTCCAACTTGCTGCAGAAGAATGTCAAGTACAACTGGTCTCCGGATTGTGATGTGGCATTCAAAACTCTCAAAGAAAAGCTCATCTCTGCTCCAGTTCTTACTCCTCCAGATGAGTCCAAGCCCTACGAAGTATTCTGTGATGCTTCTCTTCAAGGACTTGTTGGTGTGCTTATGCAAGACAAGAAAATTGTGGCATACACCTCTCGTCAATTGAAGCCAAGTGAGAAGAACTACCCCACATATGATCTCGAGCTAGCAGCTGTGGTACACGCTTTGATCACGTGGAGACACCTTCTGTTGGGCAGAAAAGTCGACATCTTCACCGATCACAAGAGCTTGAAGTACATCTTCACACAGCCGAACCTGAACCTTCGCCATACTCGTTGGGTTGAGATGATCCAAGAGTATGATCCAAGCATCGAATACACACCTGGCAAGGCCAATGTCATTGCAGATGCCTTGAGCAGAAAGGCATATTGCAACAGTCTCCTTATCAAGCCGTTTCAGCCTGAGCTTTGTGAAGCTTTCAGGAAGCTCAACCTCCAAGTTGTTCCGCAAGGCTTTCTTGCAAATCTTCAAGTTGCTCCTACCTTGGAAGATCAGATCCGTGAGGCCCAACTCAGTGATGCTATGGTGCAGAAAGTGAAACATGGTATTGCAAAGGGTACTCCCAAATACAAGTGCTATCGCGTTGATGAGAGAGATACCTTGTTCTTTGAGGACAGACTTGTGGTTCCCAAGGGTGATCTCAGGAAGCTCATAATGAACGAAGCACATGACTCCCTCCTGTCGATTCATCCTGGAAGTTCCAAGATGTACCAAGACCTCAAGCAATCTTACTGGTGGACTCGCATGAAAAGGGAGATTGCCCAATTCGTGAATGAATGTGATGTCTGCAGAAGAGTGAAGGCAGAGCATCAACGTCCAGCCGGTCTCCTTCAACCTCTTCCTATCCCCGAGTGGAAATTCGACCACATTGAAATGGATTTCGTCACCGGGTTTCCCAAGTCCAAGAAGGGGAATGATTCTATCTTTGTTGTCATCGACAAGCTTACCAAAGTAGCTCACTTCCTTCCAGTCAAAGAATCCATCAATGCAGCTCAGCTGGCAGAGTTGTACACTTCAAGAATTGTGTCCTTACATGGCATTCCTCAAGTTATCACCTCAGACCGTGGAAGTTTGTTCACATCAAAGTTCTGGGACTCCTTTCAGTCTGCCATGGGCACTAAGATCCGTTTCAGCACCGCGTTTCACCCTCAGACTAGTGGTCAAGTCGAGAGAGTGAATCAGATTCTAGAAGACATGCTCAGAGCTTGTGTCATATCTTTTGGCATGAAGTGGGAAGATTGCCTTCCATTTGCCGAGTTCTCTTACAACAACAGTTTCCAAGCAAGTGCCGGCAAAGCTTCGTTTGGAATCCTCTATGGCAGAAAGTGCCGTACCCCTCTCAACTGGTCCGAGACTGGTGAACGTCAACTTCTTGGCAATGACTTGATCTCAGAAGCCGAAGAAATGTGCAAAGTCATACGTGAGAATCTCAAGGCCGCTCAGTCGCGTCAGAAGAGCTACTATGACGGCAAGCATCGTGATTTGGCCTTCAACATTGGTGATCATGTCTATCTCCGTGTTTCTCCTATGAAAGGCACCCAAATATTTGGTATCAAAGGAAATCTTGCTCCTAGATACGTGGGCCCTTTCAAGATTCTTGGCAAAAGAGGCGATCTAGCCTATCAACTTGAGCTTCCTTCCAACTTTGCAAATGTTCATGATGTGTTTCACGTGCCTCAACTTCGCAAGTGCTTCAAGGCTCCTGAATGCACCATTCCGTTCGAGGAGATTGATCTTCAACAAGACTTGTCTTACCGAGAGCATCCCGTTGCTATTATCGAAGAAACCGAGCGCAAGACCCGCAACAAGTCAATCAAGTTCTTGAAAGTTAAGTGGTCACACCATACCGACCGAGAAGCTACGTGGGAACAAGAAGATCACCTTCGTTCCGAGTACCCTTCCTTCTTCCAGTCCTAGATCTCGGGACGAGATCTTTTCGTAGTAGAGGAGAGTTTGTAATGCCCTAGATGTAACACTTTCCCTATTTGGCAATATATAAACTTTGGCTTCATCAGTTCCTTTCCGGGTTCTTCGTCTTTTCGGGTTTCGTTGTTTTGTCGTGTACGTGTGTGCATTTCATCCATGTCATGTTGTCATGTGCATTGCATTGCATTTGTGTTGTCATTTGCATCCGGTCCCACTCGTCTCTTCCCGTTGTCCGTTTCGAGTTCCGACGCTCTCACACGTGCCCGTGGCATCCCCGAGTCCTTCTTTCGTGTTTGGGCGTGTAACGTTTCCGGAATGGCGTGAGACTTATCGTGCGATGTTTTTTTGGTACGTGTAGGCCGCCTGTCAAGTTTCGTCGCGTTTGGAGTTTGTTTGGTACTCCAACAGTTAACCTCGTGGGCAAAAAGTACCTCCTCTTTGAGGCCCAAGACCCCCTCCACAACAGCCCACCAACCCAGCACAACCCTTCCCATCATCTCGGTCATCGATTTGTGATCGCGTGGCCGAAAACCGCTCCCCATTTGGAGTCTCCTAGCTCCTTGTGCCTATAAAAACGCCCCCCTTGCCATTTTCGTCCAAAACCCTAGCCTCCTCCTAGCTCCAGCCCCGCCTCGGAATCCACGCCGGGCGGACGTGTCCGACCCGGGCTGGACAGATCCCTCCGCCGCCACTCCCACCGCGCGGGCCCACCGGGCCCGAGGCCGGCCCCCGCGGCCCGCATCGCCATAGATCCCTCCGCCGCGCCAGCCCTTCGTCCCCGCCGCCTCCTCCGCGCCGGACCCCCGCCGCCGGCGAGCTCCGCCCTGCCGGAGAGCTCGCGCCGCCGCCGCCCTTCAAGCCGCCGCCGCTGATGGGCCTCTAACCCCTCGTTGGTTACCCCAAGTGGAAGGTGTGAGATGCAGTGTTGTGGAAGTTTTTCCCTTAGCAAAGATGCCAAGGATCGAATCCCCAGAGACTCCTAGGTTCAACAAGTAGGTGTCAACTGCTAACGGCGCCAGATATTAGCAATCAACGTGGACCTGCACACAGATACAAATAACTTTGCTCCCAACGAGTACAGAGAGGTTGTCAATCCCTCCAGCCTTGTAGTTCACAAAGGATTAAACGCAAATGGTAGTAGTGATAGATAATGTTTGCAATAGTAAATAATAGCGAAAAGTAAATAGCGGATGTGATCAATGATGGTAATATGGACCGGAGTCTCATGATGTTCACTAGTGATGTCTCTCTCCCAAAAGACGATAAAACAACTATGTGAGGTAAACGAATTACTGCTGGGCAATTGACACGACCACGAACGCAAACCAATGCTGACTACATTGCAAGAAAGGTTGAGGTTCAAAGCATGGGCGGTACGCCAAAGTAAGTAGACCGAAATCCATCAATATCTACTACTAATCATCCACCTTGAGATATCTATCCAGAACATCTCGCTGGTATTAAGTTGCGAGCCCCACCCATAGTGTAAACTCAAAGCAACAGACAACTGCATTAAAAGAACTTTGCGTAAAGTGAACAATCCTTGCACCCGCGGGCACAAGCACCGTTGTTTTCCCCCTTGTGGCAACAACACATCCCCTAGACTCATGTTTCTGTCACTCAAACTAGTCATCGAGGGGCATGAACCCACAATCGAGCATAGCGTTCCCTCTTGGAGTCACTACCCATTACTTGGCCAAAGCAATAAATAACAACGGAGAACATGCAAGAATTACTTATGAACATAAATATAAAAGAGGTAGATCAAATATATTACTCAAGAACAATCTGAACATAATCTCATAATCCATCGGATCCCAGCAAACTCATCATAGCAACAGCATAAGGATTACATATGTGCCTCGATCATGTAGGGCAGCTCACGAGGACTAATTAGTGAAGCACAAGAACGGGAGGAGAACATCACATAGCTACTGGTCATGGACTCATGGTCCAAGGGAGACTACTCACAATTCATCCGGGAGGCGTCCATGGTGGTGGAGAGGCTCCCGATGGTGATCCTCCCCTCCGGCAGGGTGCCGGGAAGAGTTCTCCTGGTGCTCCCGATCTTGGAAGCGGCGGTGGCGGCGGAACAGAGATGAGATCGCGAAAAAGAGTTCCCGTCACGAGGGTTTCGAAGGACGCTCTAAATATATGCCAAAGGGGGGCACCAGACGGGGCTCGGGGGGCCCAGGCGCCCCCCCGGCGCGGCCCCGGGGGGG
>LR738712.1:69900130-69956131 GCA_902687465.1 Secale cereale
GGGGGGGCGCCGCCAGGGCGCCTGGAGCCCTGGTGGCCCCCCCCGGCTGTCCTTCGGGCGCAAGGTAGGTTCTGGAACGCTGATTTTTTATATAATTTTTCTGGATTTTTCCTGGCAGTTCTCGTAATGTGAAAACCTGAAATACAAAAACAGCCGAAAACAGAAACTGGCACTGGGGTGCACTGGATTAGTAGGTTAGTCCAAATATGATCAAAAGTGTATGGAAGTGTATGAATATCATAGCAATATCACCCAAAAGTGGCATGGAGCAAGCAGAAATTATAGATACGTTTTGGACGTATCAACATCCCCAAGCTTAACTCCTGCTCGTCCTCGAGTAGGTAAATGATAACAAGAATAATTTCTGTGGTGACATGCTATTAACCATATAGGACTTATTCATAGTCATATGACAAAAGCTTACTGAGACAATGATTCTATAATAATTAAGTTGCCTCATGAGAAAATCACAAATGACTGAAAGTTTTACAACATGACATTGAAGCATCAAATAGATTTGCAATGAACATGATGTGCAAATATGATAAAGTGATATCTAGCTTGCCCCCTTTAGTGAAGCAAAACATAAATGCAGGGGCACCTTCAAGGTTTAAGTGATGACTAGATACAATGATTTCAGAAATAACGATATCACAATCATGCAAAAGACAATGCTACTTTGGAACAATGCACATTACACTCAGAATGACAATCATGCTCTCAGTAGTTGGTGCTTGAAGAAAGAAGGTGGAGACTTAAAAAGTAAAAGAATGGTTATGTGCTAGAGCTTTTTATTTTAAAAACATAGAAGCAATTTTGTCAACAGAAGTAGTACTTCATATGTGTCATGCATAAGACATCCTATAAGTTGCAAGCCTCATGCATCGAATACCAATAGTGCTCGCACCTTGTCCTAATTAGCTCGGATTTCCATGGGTTATCATTGCATTACATATGTTTCAACCAAGTGTCACAAAGGGGTACCTCTATGCCACCTGTACAAAGGTCCAAGGAGATAAATCGCATTTGATTTCTTGTTTTTGATAGATCTCAACTTGAGGACATCCATACCGGGACAACATAGAAAATAGATGATGGACTCCTCTTTAATGCATAAGCATATTCTCATAAGAGATTGAGGATTAATGTCCAAGCTAAAACTTCCACCATGATACATGGCTTTGGTTGGCGGCCCAATGTTCTTCTCTAACAATATGCATACTCATTCAACCCATGGCAAATCACCCTTACTTCAGACAAGACGAACATGCATAGCAACTCACATGATATTCAACAAAAGTTTGACAGTTGATGGCGTCCCCAGAAACATGGTTACCGCTCAGCAAGCAACTTATAAGAAATAAGATACATAAGCAACATATTCTTTACCACAATAGTTTTTAAGCTACTTTCCCATGAGCTATGTATTGCAAAGTTAGTCTGCTTAGTACAGGTGGAGGTTAGCAAAAGACTGGGAGCGACCAACTAAGAGAGCAATGATGGTCATAATCATGCAGAGCGACAAAGCAATATTGAATCAGGCATGGTAGTTATATCGCTACTCAGAAATAAAAGATCATCAAGGCTTGACAGACTTTCTTTACAGTCTTAAATATGCGTGAGCATACGCCAAGTCAATCAAAATAAATTCTCGAAGGAAGATATTACTAAACCATACCACATCATAGGCAAACAAATCATGTTGGTACTCCAATAACACATTGGGAATCCCCCAGCTATTTGAGATTAACCATAAGAAAACCTGAGCCACTAAGCGCCATTATGCACGTAGCATCTTTATCATAGACATATTAACCAATGCAACGGAAGCAAACTCTCTCTTAATAAGATGAGCATGATAATTAAAGAGAGTTCAAGCAACCAACTAAACAAAAGCTCTTTGAAAAGATAAGCATGAATACTAAGAGCAGAGCATGATAGTAGCTATTAAAAGACAAACAACACACACAGCAAAGATAGACATGAAAATTCTATGTTATGTTCTAGGTAGAACTGGAGCGTGTTTATCTCCCACATAAAGAACGCTGAGTTCCGACTCGTTATGAAAAGCTAAAGAAAACTAAAAGCAAGACGCTCCAAGCATAGCACATAACACATGAAGTGATAAAAATATAGTGGAACGAAAGACGAACTGATAATGTTGATGGAGAAGGGGATGCACGGGGGCATCCCCAAGCTTAGACGCTTGAGTCTCCTTGAATATTTCTTGGGGGTGCACGGGGGCATCCCCAAGCTTGAGCGCTTGACACTCCTGAATCTTTTTATCATCTTCCCTCGCACACTTGAAAACTCCCTTCATACATAACTCATTATAATCTGACTAGCGAGGTTAGTACCCTTAATAAAATAATTGCACCTTGCTGGAAAGAAAGATATTCTTGAAGTTATACTATTTCTCAAGATTGCCAAAAGGTTTTTGCAAAGAAAAAGCAAGCTCTTGGTTTGCAAAATGAAGGAAAGGCAAAACAGGACAGAATCTGTGAAAAACAGAACAGCAGGTAGTAATTGATTTGTTCGGGGTACTTCTGCAACTCAAATAAAAAAACTCAGAACAGACGCACGAAAGACAATTATATAGAGAACGCTGTCGAAAAAATTCAGACCAAAAAGATGATCCGGTGATTTTATACGAATTTTTCTATCCAAGGACAGAATCTGTTTCCTGGACAGCACCTCACAACTTTTGAACTTTCTAGCAATCAGAGGCTATACTTGGCACAAATATGAAAAGCAAAGATACAATGATGATGCTACTGTAGTAGACAACATCAAGACACAACAAAAGCAAAATATAAAAATTTATTCATGTGGGCTGCCTCCCAAAAGCGCTTTCTTTTATGCCTTTAAGCTAGGCATAATGCATAGAGATCAAGTTGTATCAAGAGTAAAAGAATAGCTAGCCCGTACAACGGACTCAAAAGGTAACTTGATCTTCTTACGAGGGAAGTGTTCCATCCCTTTCTTGAGAGGAAACTGAAATTTTATATTACCCTCTTTCATGTCAATGATAGCACCAACGGTGCTTAAAAAGGGACGTCCCAAAATAATTGGACATGAAGGATCACATTCAATATCCATAATAGTAAAATCAACGGGAACATAGTTGTCATTGACAATGATAAGAATATCGTCGATCCTCCCCAAAGGTTTCTTTATGAAAGAATCAACGAGACGAACACCAAAAGAACAAGAATCATAAGGTTTCAATTTAAGCATATCATATAGTCTTTCGGGCATAATAGAAGTACTAGCTACAATATCACATAAAGCATAGCATGAGAAGTTGTTTATCTTAATTTTAATCATAGGATCCCAACCATCTTCTAGCTTTCTAGGTATGGAGGCTTCTACTCTAAGTTTCTCCTCCCTAGCTTTGATAAGAGCATTAGTGACATGCTCTGTGAAGGCAAGATTAAGCGTGCTAGTGTGGGGATCTTTGGCCATTCCTTGTAGAAAGGTGACAACTTCTGAAATACTACAATTATCAAAATCAATTTTATCATTAGTGGGCAGAATTGTAGTGTCATCCTCTTTGTTTGAATCACTCTCTATTATACGAGTTTGAACATCTTCCCAAGTTTGGGGAAGCTTAGGAGCAATTTTAAACTGAGGCTCATACTCTTTTCCTGGAAGACCATGCCATGGGCATAACCCTCCGTCAAGACTAATATAATCACAAGGTTTATTACTTTTGTAGATCCCGACAATGGTAATTGGGGTAATGGAAGAAGGGGTGTACTCCTCCCATTTAGTGTTTTTGGTAGAACCCATAGTAGCAAGCAAGCAAGATAACTATTTTTGTGATTTTCGATAAAAAGGTACTAAAGCAAAAACTGAAAGGTAAACTAACAAGACTAAAAAGCAAAGGTAAAAGATAGCATGCAACTCCCCTATCCTGAAGAGTGGAGTCCCCGGCAACGGCGCTAGAAAAACTCCTTGATGGGCCTCTAACCCCTCGTTGGTTACCCCAAGTGGAAGGTGTGAGATGCAGTGTTGTGGAAGTTTTTCCCTTAGCAAAGATGCCAAGGATCGAATCCCCAGAGACTCCTAGGTTCAACAAGTAGGTGTCAACTGCTAACGGCGCCAGATATTAGCAATCAACGTGGACCTGCACACAGATACAAATAACTTTGCTCCCAACGAGTACAGAGAGGTTGTCAATCCCTCCGGCCTTGTAGTTCACAAAGGATTAAACGCAAATGGTAGTAGTGATAGATAATGTTTGCAATAGTAAATAATAGCGAAAAGTAAATAGCGGATGTGATCAATGATGGTAATATGGACCGGAGTCTCATGATGTTCACTAGTGATGTCTCTCTCCCAAAAGACGATAAAACAGCTATGTGAGGTAAATGAATTACAGCTGGGCAATTGACACGACCACGAACGCAAACCAATGCTGACTACATTGCAAGAAAGGTTGAGGTTCAAAGCATGGGCGGTACGCCAAAGTAAGTAGACCGAAATCCATAAATATCTACTACTAATCATCCACCTTGAGATATCTATCCAGAACATCTCCCTGGTATTAAGTTGCGAGCCCCACCCATAGTGTAAACTCAAAGCAACAGACAACTGCATTAAAAGAACTTTGCGTAAAGTAAACAATCCTTGCACCCGCGGGCACAAGCACCGTTGTTTTCCCCCTTGTGGCAACAGCACATCCCCTAGACTCATGTTTCTGTCACTCAAACTAGTCATCGAGGGGCATGAACCCACAATCGAGCATAACGTTCCCTCTTGGAGTCACAACCCATTACTTGGCCAAAGCAATAAATAACAACGGAGAACATGCAAGAATTACTTATGAACATAAATATAAAAGAGGTAGATCAAATATATTACTCAAGAACAATCTGAACATAATCTCATAATCCATCGGATCCCAGCAAACTCATCATAGCAACAACATAAGGATTACATATGTGCCTCGATCATGTAGGGCAGCTCACGAGGACTAATTAGTGAACCACAAGAACGGGAGGAGAACATCACATAGCTACTGGTCATGGACTCATGGTACAAGGGAGACTACTCACAACTCATCCGGGAGGCGTCCATGGTGGTGGAGAGGCTCCCGATGGTGATCCTCCCCTCCGGCAGGGTGTCGGGAAGAGTTCTCCTGGTGCTCCCGATCTTGGAAGCGGCGGCGGCGGCGGAACAGAGATGAGATCGCGAAAAAGAGTTCCCGTCACGAGGGTTTCGAAGGACGCTCTAAATATATGCCAAAGGGGGGCACCAGACGGGGCTCGGGGGGCCCAGGCGCCCCCCGGCGCGGCCCAGGGGGGGGGGGGCGCCGCCAGGGCGCCTGGAGCCCCCCGGCTGTCCTTCGGGCGCAAGGTAGGTTCTGGAACGCTGATTTTTTATATAATTTTTCTGGATTTTTCCTGGCAGTTCTCGTAATGTGAAAACCTGAAATACAAAAACAGCCGAAAACAGAAACTGGCACTGGGGTGCACTGGATTAGTAGGTTAGTCCAAATATGATCAAAAGTGTATGGAAGTGTATGAATATCATAGCAATATCACCCAAAAGTGGCATGGAGCAAGCAGAAATTATAGATACGTTTTGGACGTATCAGCCGCCCTTGAGGATTCCGCCGCCGCCCGAGCCCTCGAGCTCACCGCCGCCCTTCAGCCTCCTCTGGCGGGCCTCCTCCGGCACCGCTCCTCGCCGAGCCTCCCGCGCCGGTCGCCGGCACCGTCCATACGCCGCCGCCGCTCGCCATTCCCGCCGACACGCCGATCGCGATCGGGCCAGGAGCCAGATAGGATCTCCTCCGCGGGGCCTGTGAACCCTAACGGGCGCGCCCGCGACCCGCTCCACTCCCGCGCCCGCGAACCCGCTTTGCCCGTTGAACCGCTCCGCCGACCCGCGTTGACTCCGGAGGTTGACCCCGTTTCCCCTGTTTTTTGCTAAGTCTTTAGTTATTTTCATTGTCTGATGCATTTTTGTGATGATGATAACTTTTACTGTGCTTGTCCGATTTGTGCGTATGATATGTCAAAATGATCGTGGTGATGTGTACTATGTTTTGTTCCATTGTGTCATGCATGTTTGAGTCCATCTAGATGTCTTAATCTTCATGACAAGAGTGCTACATGATATAAACTGCTGCTATTAGTTGTTTCGATGCCATGTTTGAGATGTGATAACTTGGTGCATGTTTATCCAAATGAAGCAAATGATATGTCCAAATGTTCATCATGAGATGCTCTACATGTTGGTTGCTATAGCATGCTTGTTAGAGTTCATATTGCCATGTTTATCTCTCTTGCAAAAGTGCATATGGCTGTTAGGTTTTGCCCCTTGTTACGAGATGCCTAGTTGAGGAGCTCGTTGCTATTGTTGTGTTTGTCCCCATGTTGCATGCTCATATGTTTTAGATTCCCCATCATGTGATCTTTGCTGTGGTGCAAACCAATTGCCATGATATGCTTTGAGATGACTTAAACATGCTCACAAACATGTCATGATAATGTTACTGTTTTAACACTTAGTGAAATTTCACTAAGTCTGGAATCTGTAATATCCTGATACTATGTTTGCTTGATGTCCTAGGCAAATCCATGTTAGTTTTGGGGTGGCCATTGATCATTCCTTGTTGTATATGTTGTTGTATATGCATCCATGCCCTCACATGCTCATTTGGGTGGCTGTAGCATATTTAATTCTTGCTCCCAAGTTGCTATAAAATATTACTGTCAGGTTTTTATTGTCATGATCAAAATATTGTAGCCTGTTGCTATTGATCCATGCCTCCTATGGAGATGCTCCAATGGAGTTGTTTGCTGTAGGATATGTATAATTCATGTCCATGCTTCTTGTCACCATGTTTGAGTGTTGTAGAGTATATATTTCTTGCTCCGAAGTTGCTATGTGGCTGTTAATTTCAACTTTGCATTGTTTCTTGTTTTGGGTGTATCTTTTAGTCCGTTGCTCCGTTTTGAGCAAGTTCTATATGAAAATTCTGTGATTTTGCATTTAGATTCATAATATCATCTTTTTAACATGTTTGGAGTATGTTTTGCTTGATGTTTGGGTGCATCTTGCACCGTTGCCATGCTTATCTTGTTTTGATCATATCTTCTAGTCCGTAGCTCCGTTTTAAACAAACTTTATATGAAACTTGACTAGAATTTCGTGTAGATCATCATGGTGCATGCTAACTTGCTGTTTAACAACTTTAACTTAAGGTTTTTTCAGATCTGGACTAATTTCAAACTATGCATATGAGGACTTACCGGATTTGTCTTAAGTAGTTTCCGGCCTCATTTAAACCTGCTGTTTCTTGTGTTGTTTCTCTGTGCTTCCAACCTTGCCATGTTTTGCATCCTAAATAGACTTGTCTTGAATCCTACTTGCTAGAGTAAATTGTCTTGTTCTTGTGCTGTTTCTCTGTGTTTCCTATGTTGTCATGTTGTGCATCCTAAGTGCATATGCAGTGCTTCCTTAGTGCATCATACATGCATCCTGTAGTTTGCGCATTGCACCTTGTTTGATTTCGTGCCTCGTGTGTTCTTGTGTTGAGTATATCCGGAAGCCGAGACCGAGTACGAGAACGAGGTTACTACCGAGGTTGAGAACGAGGAGCCCTCTTACGATCCCATCGACGACTCGACAGGCAAGATGACCTGACCCAGATATCATTACTATCTTTGCCTATTGCTAGAAGTCTCGCTCTTTAGTTTATTGCCTCGATGCCCATGTTTTCCTATCATCCTCCTATTGTAGCCATGAATCTGTTTAACCACCCAACCTATGCAAACCTTTGATTGGCTACGTAGGCTTCGCTCAGCCCCTCTTATAGCATTGCTAGTTGCAGGAGAAGATTTGAAGATTCTTGCTTCATGTTGAAGCTTGTTGGGATATCACACTATATTAACTCTTAAACTAAATCATCTATATATTGGTAATGGGTGGAAGGCTAAGCCTCTTGCTTGGTGTTTTGTTCCACTCATGCCGCCCTAGGAACCGTATAAACCGGTGTTATGTTCCTTGATTATGCGTTCCTCACACGGTTGGGGTTATGGGACCCCCTCGATAAACCGCTTAGCGCTAAGTCTTTTCCAGCAAGTCCCAACATTGGTACTCCATTTGCCTAATAACTAAAACTTGCATAGGGACTAGCTATCCCTTTTTATTAATCAACAACCCCTGGGCCAGTGCTCCACATGCGTGTTGGTCCGAACTGGGCAACCTGCGGGGCCGCCTTGGGGAAACCCGAGGTATTTGGTATCCACCCGTAGCTTGTCCCATCCGGTCGTGGCCTGAGGCTAGATACGCGCGGCTACTGTCAGGGTGTCGGCACGCCGGGAGGATTTGCTGGATTAGTCTTACCTTAGTCGGAGTATCTTGAGCACGGGATTCCGAGGATACTCGGGCCTTCCCACCTTGGAGTTGCGACTCCGGGGATCGTGGGCTTGTAATGGGCCAAGTTGGAACACCCATGTAGGGTTTTGAACTTTTGAAAGCCGTGCCCGCGGTTATGTGGTAGATGGGAATTTGTTAATATCCGGTTGTAGAAAACTTGACACCATGTTCAGAACACACTTCCAGCGTGAGTACCGTGACGGTCATTTTTCGAAAGTGGTCCGGGAAGTGAACACGGTGGGGTTATGTTTGACGTGCTTAGATAGTATCACTTCGTGATCACCTTGTCGCTCGTGGCACTTCTCTTCTCGCTCTTATTACGTAAGCTAGTGCTAGTGCAGCTGCAGCCTTTTATTCTTTCTCCAGCCTTGTTCCACACCCAAGGCTTAGATAGTTCTGCTACCAGGGAACGGGATTGTTGAGTCCTCCATGGCTCACAGATTCTACACCACACCAGATGCAGGTACTCAGGTGAACTACTCAGGTGATGGCACAGAGCTGTACTGGGAGTACGATGAAGAACGTAGCCGATACTATGTGCACTATCTCGATGATCAGTAGTGGTTTCTACTAGGGGCGATCCGAACCTGTGGCTTTATGTATTTTGGTATCTTTCATTTGGATCTTCACCCGTAGTCGGGTTGTGATGTTATTTGAATGATGTTTGACTATGTAATGAATTGTGTGACGTGGCGAGTGTAAGCCAACTATCTCCTTTTACAATTTCATCCCTATTTTACATGAGTCGTGCAAAGATACCGAACTTGCGATCATTCCAGAATGGGCTTATACCTTTAAGTCGTGCCTCGACACGTAGGAGGTATAGTCCCATCCTGGGCATTACAAGCTGGGCCACACACGAGCTGGGCCAGGCGGCTGCTAGGTGAGCGCCAGGGAACTCTCTCTCTCTCTCTCTCTCTCTCTCTCTCTCTCTCTCTCTCTCTCTCTCTCTCTCTCTCTTTATTTCTGTTTTCTATTTTCTGCTTTTGTTTTGCTTTAATAAAAATGCTAGAACATTTTCATAAATCTTGGAAATAGTTGTGGGCACTGTCTGGATTAATTCCAACAACCCTCATTTACTTCCAAGATTATTTGGACATTTAAACTTGTCTATAGGATTTAAATGTCCAAATGCAATTATCTATGATTTAATTCAAGGATCCAAAATGGCTCCCAAAATTATGAAACCATTTTTGGCAGAGGTTTTAACCAAGACCAAAAATGATGAATATTTTGTGAAGGGCACTTTGGGTACATTGAAAAGTATTTATTTGAACCTAGTTGAGATCACTTGGTGCTAGGGCTTGAACATCCCCAATTCAAGTTTAACAAAATTTAAACATGATGCTCATGCAAGACCAACCCAAGTGCAAGACAAAACTAGGGATGTGACAACTCACCCCCACTAAAACAAGAATCTCGTCCCGAGATTCGAGACGTGAGGTAAGAAGACAGAGGGGACACAAAGCCATCACAAACTTCTCGTTTCATGTGTCCTCCTCCAAGCTGTTGATTCATTGCATCATGTTGATCTTGGCATCTTTGCTTTCGAGGTCTTTGTCCAACATGGTGACGACGAAAGAAACTCTACAAAAATTGATCCTCTGAAAGATCGAGCAACTCAAGATCAACTCATGGAGTGAGACGTTGAACCATCTCTTGAGCTGAGACACGGAACACACATCCGGAGGGATGGAGTGAAGCAAATGATGAAGGTTCACTTGATAGGTAATAATTCCACACCTAAGAAGATGGTGATCGATGTCACCAGACGGGGCACCTTAGCGAAGGTGACTCGTAGAGTTATTCCCTTAAGTGGCAAAAAGAATTACTTTTGATATAGAGATCATTGAAATTCCCTATACCAGCCTAAGGCATTCACAAACGATCATTTGTCGGAGTTCGAAAGAATGACATCCTCCATCTAGAATGGATGATGTGGACTGCCTTGTAAAAGACAATGCCAAGGTTGATTTTTCTTATCACCGGAAATGGATGGGACCCACGGCAAGTCCACTTCTGAAAATAATCCTGAACATCAGTTGCTGAGATGGGCAACCAATGGAAAATTGGCACATTGGTGGTGCAAGCTGGGAACAAAATGCAAATGCTGGGAATGATCCTGGGGTGAATCCCAACAGTAGAGAGTGAATCTACTCTTTGAGAGGTTATAGCATAACCAAGAACACTGGGAGCAATCCCGGTTAGTGCCGATGATAACACCTAGTGCTTGTGCGTGCTCTCAAGAACTTCGGCATTCCCATATTCATCAAGGTTTTACCAATATCCGTGTCAAGGATCCTGGCAACACCACATACTACCATGATGAATAATGATGGACGATGCAGATGCAAAGTAAGATAACACTTTCTCAGATTTCACCTTGGCGGAGTCAAGGGCAAAATCTGGATGATCGATCGAGAAACATTTAGCACTCCGCTTCTAATGTTCTCCTTGATGTGCTAGCGCAACCCATTTATTAAAATGGTTTGGTACCTAGAACGTCAAGTAAAAGGTCGGACTTCAGGAGCACAAAAATCCATAAGGAACAACTAGGGAGTAAATCCTACGAAATTCTTATGGGGAGGTGGCCAACTTCCTCAATCAAGATACTACAATAATAGGTCTTCCGGCTAGGGGTGTTGGCCACGACATCCACTTTACCGGTTATCGAGAGACCAATATTATAGTTCTTGGAAAATGCTCCAACCATCATATCTGCCTGAGATTCAGTTCTGGTTGGTGTTAGGATATTCCAGACTCATCGAGTCTAGAAGGAAAAATGAAAGTTTGCAACACAAATTGACGAGACGGCGTTGCGAGATTCTCGGGAAATGAACTATGATAGCAAGCTCCAAAACATGAGCTGGTTCTGCTACATACACGTGAACACGTTGTCGAAGACAAACATGACCACATAGTAGTCTTACAACGAAACACTACCAAGTTCAGATTGGGGAACCATCATTGAGGATAACGAAGTCTCTATGCAAGTCCATGGATTAGATCCCAAGCATAGACTTCTCTTCCTTGAACAAATTAGTCGGTGCCTTGGTGTGCTAGGGATACATATAGAACGAAGGTTGCAAGTCTCCAAACCACAGAATACTTTGCACATATGCATGACTGACTTGGGATGATTCCAGAGGAAACAAAACAAACTTTCTCGAACTCACGGCGGCAACTTGCACCAAATGCACATGAATTGGAGGAAGTCACTTCTTCCATCCAAGCATAAGCTTCATGACGGAACGCGAAGGCATTGCTTACAAAGTTTCCAACACTAGCTTAATGTCCAACAAAATCATGGAGAGGATAAGGATGTTGTCGATGGGCTCAACAATAACTCATCCAGGTTTCCATATAGGTGGAATTCCACAATTAAGTGAGCACGGTGATAGCATTGGTCAGACCAAAAGATGTAACGGTGTATGCTCGAGGAATCAACCACGAGTAAGACAACATTACGACTATCGTTGGTTCTGATTTGATCTGATGATAGCCCACACTCAAATCAAAATTTGGACAAGATGATAGGTCCATTAACTAATCACGAGGATCAATCGATGAAATACCATCTTTCTTCAACACAGATACAAGATATCCCTTAGGGATGAGCTAGGTCGGACAAGCTTTTATCTTCCAACTCTCCAAGTTGTTGTCTAGCTTAACCAACTAGCTCAAGGGTATGCAATACAGATTCCTGGAGAAGGATTGGTTACAAGAAGCCAACTTGATCACGAGCTCAACATAGTGGTCAGGGGACAACCTGGAAATACTTCCGAGAAGATATTCGGAAAATCACGAACCACCGATATGTTAGGAAGCTCGAGATCAATCTTGCTTTTTAGGGCAAGATGATACGATCACAAGAGCAAGGGATTAATACAAACCTAACTCATTGATCGAAAAGTGCACCAGGAAATATGGACTAGGTAGCACGATCAATCTTAGAATGATGGTTCAGTAACCAGCACGCTAAGAATGAGATTATCGTCCATTAACCACCAAGCAATAGGGTTGCTAGGAGTATTGATTTCACACATCACAATTCACTTGTCGGTATTCCGATTATAACAACACGAAGACCGAGGAATGAACGACGATGGCGAGAAGTATTAGTTTATCAAGAGTTTATAGGAGGTTGTGCAATTCCCATGACATTCTTGATATAAAGATGGTAATATTCCAAGATATAACAGATTAGAAGCTGGATTAGCATTCTTCATCCGCAAAGTACAACTTCTTTGACCCAATCCAGGATATGGATAAGGTACTGGAGTTTGTTTCTCCTAGTCATTCCAGAATATAATGGCTTGACGGACCACAAGAGTAAAAGGCATCGATGAACACGAGTGCACAACTACTCCTGTCTATAAACTGATAGACGAGGGTCATAATACAACTAAAGAGGGACAACTCAAGGAACATATAACTTTCTGAGTTGCGGATGCATAGATTAGCATGTCGAACTAGTTCAACATATTTCTTCCGGATAACCCATGCAGAAAGGTAGGACTGGCAGAGTCACAATGTGAGATGGTGAACTCATCAAGAGCACTCTGGTTGTGATCTCTTGGGTTCAGAAGAACTTCTGCCATAATGGTTCATGGTATTGGAAGAACGATTCACCACGGACCTCGAGGACTATCACAAGGTTACTAATATCCTAAAGGAACTACCAAACACTATCAACAAGAAGCAACTAGGGTGAATCTCGGTTCAAGAACCCAGGACTAGAATGCCTACTAACTAAATGACATCATGGGATGCTTTCGAGAATGATGGCCAGAATCATCACACTGGGAATAAAAAGCATTGCTAGATTATTGGGTGATACTCCAGACACCTAGGGTCGTAATAATAACTCCATCATATATGTCGAGGCAACAGAGTACCTCAACTCACCGACTAGTGTGGTTAATCTGGCCTAAAAGGACATGAAGAACATGAAGGAATGATTTGCAAATGCATCAGATTGTTTAGAGACCTGGGATGACTCAGACAGCATAACGGCTGTAAATGCTCGAAAATACTGTTGAGACTCATGCACAAAGATAGCATAACCACTCAACATCATAATGTCAAGGTTCTGAGATCAACAGTTGAACACACAGAAGTAGAATAAACTGAACTGAGAGTTGAATCCACAATTAACGTGATCCTGATAGACACAAGAGAAAGCCTAGTTCTTAATCCCCGTAGAATAGAAGAAGGTGACTCAGATCAGAAGGTCATAAGGTAAAGGAGTAAAAAGAGCCTTACGTTCCCTTCCACAATCAATTCCCTTATATAACTAAAGAATTTCTAGACACGACTTCGACCAGTTTGGCTTGCTAATCCTACAGGCAGTCAGGCTCTGATACCAAAGCTGTCGGGACCCCGATCCTAAGTCACACAGGTCTAGCCTGTAACACATCATATCACTTTGCGGCCTCACGCACGGTATCCCCACGGGTGCCACCTTACCTGGCCCGGGACCGTTTGCGAATTTTGGCACACGTATATGATGGTGTTGCTAGCATCCATATGACAGAGAACCTGGGCCGACATGACTAGTTATAAACCAAAAGTGGCGCTAAATTACAGAGACAGGCATACATGACCCCGCAACGAACGTGTTGGTCATCAACGTATGAACCCAAGTCGTAGCAAGCTACAAGGACATAAAGGAACAACGCATGACATTTCCCCTAAGGGACAGACACAGGAATGAAGAAGGACACATGCCGGCCAGCCTAAGTGTTCCGGAGCAGTAGCAAGCTACCAAGGCTCAGTGGAAGCACTAGGAGACATTTCCCTGTAAGATAGGCTACCAAGGGTAAACAACTAGGTGTTGGATCCCACACATAGCAATACACATTACACGTACGCATAACATGCAAGTATGTGCTGTACAACATGGCATCGCAACATAACTCAACAACTCATATAAATAAGGCCCAGAAGAGCCATCATAGCATTTATTACAAACAGGGGACATACAGGCAACGGAAGCATAACATGTCTGAGTACAGACAACTACAAATGAAAAGGGCTGAGAAGCCTGACTATCTACAAGACCCTCCCAAGGGTACAAGATCGTAGCTGAGGTAACAAGCTAAACGTCGAAGTCCACGCGGAACCACTAGCGAGACTGAAGTCTCTCTGCAAAAACATAAATTAAGCAAACATGAGTACGAAGGTACTCAACAAGACTTACATCAGAACTAGCTACATATGCAATAGTATCAACAAAGGGGGTGGTGGAGTTTGACTGCAGCAAGCCAGCTTTGACTCGGTGGCTATCTGATACGTCCAAAACGTATCTATAATTTCTGCTTGCTCCATGCCTCTTTTGGGTGATATTGCTATGATATTTATACACTTCCATACACTTTTGATCATATTTGGACTAACCTATTAACTCAGTGCACCCCAGTGCCAGTTTCTGTTTTCGGCTGTTTTTGTATTTCAGGTTTTCCCATTACGAGAACTGCCAGAAAAATCCCGGAAAAATTATATAAAAAATCAGCGTTCCAGAAGCTACCAGGCACCCGAAGCACAGCCGGAGGGGGGCCACCAGGGCCCCAGGCGCCCTGGTGGCGCGCCCCCCTGGGCCGCGCCGGGGGGGCGCCTGGGCCCCCCGAGCCTCGTCTAATGCCCCCCTTTGGCATATATTTATACCGTCTCCCGAAACCCTCGAGACGGGAACCCTTTTTCGCGATCTCATCTCTGTTCCGCCGCCGCCGCGCTTCCAAGATCGGGAGCACCAGGAGAACTCTTCCCGGCACCCTGCCGGAGGGGAGGATCACCACCGGGAGCTTCTCCACCACCATGGACGCCACCCGGATGAGTTGTGAGTAGCCTCCCTTGGACCATGGGTCCATGACCAGTAGCTATGTGATGTTCTCCTCCCGTTCTTGTGCTTCACTAATTAGTCCTCATGAGCTGCCCTACATGATCGAGGCACATATGTAATCCTTATGCTGTTGCTATGATGAGTTTGCTGGGATCCGATGGATTATGAGATTATGTTCAGATTGTGTTTGAGTAATATATTTGATTC
The DNA here is from genome assembly GCA_902687465.1 of Secale cereale. Taxonomy (NCBI): domain Eukaryota; kingdom Viridiplantae; phylum Streptophyta; class Magnoliopsida; order Poales; family Poaceae; genus Secale; species Secale cereale. Next base: position 69,915,573 of record LR738712.1, read on the forward strand.
ACCTCTTTTATATTTATGTTCGTAAGTAATTCTTGCATGTTCTCCGTTGTTATTTATTGCTTTGGACAAGTAGTAGGTAGTGACTCCAAGAGGGAACGTTATGCTTGATTGTGGGTTCATGCCCCTCGATGACTAGCTTGAGTGACAGAAACATGAGTCTAGGGGATGTGCTGTTGCCACAAGGGGGAAAACAACAGTGCTTGTGCCCGCGGGTGCAAGGATTGTTTACTTTACGCAAAGTTCTTTTAATGCAGTTGTTTGTTGCTTTGAGTTTACACTATGGGTGGGACTCGCAACTTAATACCAGCGAGATGTTCTGGATAGATATCTCAAGGTGGATGATTAGTAGTAGATGCAGATGGATTTCGGTCTACTTACCTCGGCGTACCGCCCATGCTTTGAACCTCTACCTTTCTTGCAACTTAGTCAACATTGGTTTGCGCACATGGTCCTGTCAATTGCCCAACTGTAATTCGTTTACCTCACATAGCTGTTTTATCGTCTTTTGGGAGAGAGACATCAGTAGTGAACATCATGAGACTCCGGTCCATATTACCATCATTGATCACATCCACTATTTACTTTCCGCTTTTATTTACTATTGCAGCAATACCTATCACTATTATCACTTGCGTTTAATCCTTTGTAAACTACAAGGCCGGAGGGATTGACAACCTCTCTGTACTCGTTGGGAGCAAAGTTATTTGTATCTGTGTGCAGGTCCACGTTGATTGCTAAATATCTGGCGCCGTTAGCAATTGACACCTTCTTCTTGAAACTGGGAGTCTCAGGGAAATCGATCCTTGGTATTGCCAAGGGAAAACTTCCGCTACACTGCATCTCAAACCTTCCACTTGGGGTAACCAATGAGGGGCGAGAAGCCATCACTATCCTGAACTATGACTGCAAGTAACTCTCTGAGGTGGCGCACACGAGTCCACATATTCACCAAACAATACACCACTATGGATCCGCTCTCGTCTCCCTACGAGAAGGCCATCCATAGCACTCACACTTGTCTTGAGTATTTTAGAGTATCCACTTTCACTTGTCTATGTACCACGTAAGCATCCAAGAAGTCCATAACCGCGGACCCGGCTATTCGAATAGATCATGTTAACCCTGCAGGGGTGTACTTCTTCACACACGCTCTCGCCACTTACCGCCATGTACACGTCGTGTATCTCAGCAACCTTCAAGCGGAAGCCTGGCGAGGGTGTCGGCCACGACCTGACTAACCACACAAGACTCTAGTCCAGGTTTAACGCCTATTCGGGTTCCATCCGTAAGGAGATCCGGCCGGGGTGTCGCTCACGGCCCCAAACGATGTGTACAGGGTTCCCAAGCCCACCAACCGGGTGCCACTTGGTATACCGGGCCACTGCACCTTGTCTGTCCCAAGCCCACTTGTACCGGGTGCCACTTGGTAGACTACTAGCACTACCTACAAACACCAGAAACTAGTTGCAACTCCTGGACATAGATCGAGTTGATTAATAAGTCGAGAGGGGCACTTAAGCATTCCAATGCGTGGTAGTAGCTATGTCATTAGACAACTTACACAGAACTCAGTTCTTAAGGATGGTTCCAGTGAGACAACCCACCATGTACTCCTACATGGCCTCTCATCGCTACCTTTACCAAATCGTGTTCACACACTTAGCTCACACACAGTAGGACATATTCATCACCTTTCCAATTCATTCCGATGAATCAGACCTGACACAACTCTAAGCAATAGCAGGCATAACCAGAAAGCATGAATGAGTAGGCACAACATGGCTCAAACAACTCCTACTCATGCTAGTGGGTTTCAACTATTTACTGTGGCAATGACAGGTAATGCAGAGGAAAGGGGTTCAGCTACCGTAGCAAAAGCAGTTCAATCGTTGTTGTCCTAATGCAGTAAAAGAGAGCAGGAGCGAGAGAGTGGGATTGTTTCGGAATGCTCAAAGGAGGTTTGCTTGCCTGGCACTTCCGAAGATAGTAATAGTTCTTCATCGGTGTCAACGAACTCATCGCCGGAACGTCGTCTACTGAGAGGGGACAAAATCGACAAATAGAGAAAGAACACAATCAATGCAATGCAACAATATGATGCATGATCATGACATGGCATTATGCTGTGATTTGAGCTAATGCAACTAGCAACATGTTAAATGAAGTTGGTTTGAACCAAAGGTTCAAATTCAAACTCCACATGTGATTATTTAAATGCTATTTATTGAAATTGCCCTAAACAGTGGTTGTAAGTTATTCAAACATGCATGAAAATGTCATAAACAGATTCCTCATATTTTTATGATCATTTTTCATATATAAATTATTTTCATCTGAGCTACGGTTGATTTTATATGATTTTTAGAAGTTTAAAGCATTTTCTGGAATTTCTAAACCTTTTCTGATTTATTTTAATTCCAGAAAGGCTTTATTGCGTCAGCACTGCGTCAGGCTAAGGTCAGCAGGTCAACTGACCTGCCAGGGTCAAACCTGACGTGTGGGGTCCACACGTCAGTGACACATGGACTAAATCTGGTCAAAACTAGCGCTGACTGGGGTTTGACCAGGGCTAGGGCCCACTGTCAGTGGCTGTGAGGTGGCTAACTAGGGGTGGTTTAGTCCTAATGATCAAGCCACGTCGGCGGTCGCCGGAGTTTGGCCGGCGGCGACCTAAACTGCGACGGAAGCTCGCCGGACTTGCGTTAGGGACGGCCGTTCGTCGCGCTGCTGGCATCAGGGAGGACCCCTTGCTCGTGCGCATCCAATGGGCCAGGCAGGGGGTCGCGGGGTGGCCGGAATCTCGCCGGCGACGAGATTTGGCGGCGATAGAGCCACGGGCTCGAGGCAAACGACGGCTGCAGTGCATTAAACGGGGTGTGGATCATTGTTTTGGGTTGCTAGGAATGTGCTGAGCACAGTGGCATGCTCGGCTGCGAGGCGCAGGGCCTGTGGCCACGGCGGCGACATGGCAAGCGGCGGGATGCTCGCGGGCGCGACGGCTAGCAGGGCTACAGCACGGCAGAGACCACGTGGGGGAAGGGGAACATCGAAGGAGCTCACAGCGGTGTCGTGGGGGTGTTCTGCGGCTCGGGGGAGGCGTCGAAGAAGGCGGGCAATCGCCGGCGATCTCGGGCGGCCGAGGTTGAAGACGGTGATGGCGACGGCGTTGCAAGGCCTCTGGCGTCGCATAGCTCGGTGGAGAGGACGATGGAGACGTGGCGGAGCTTCTGGCTAGCTCAGGGAGGCGAGACGGTGGCTGTGGCTGCAGTGGTGGCGAGCGGCGGCGACGAGCCCGCTCGGGTGGGTGCGTGCGAGGGAGACAGAGGAGGGGAGAGGAGAAGTGGACATGCCAGAGGGGTCGAGGGCGTCGTGTGGCACTCGTCTAGGACGTCGGGGTGGGAAGCAGACAGGGAGGAGGTGGAGGCCGTGGGCGCGCGCCGTGCCCAGCTTCTCCTCTGCCTACTAGCAAGAGGTGGAAGACGAGGCTGCCCCTGGTGGGCTGGGCCTGCAGCTGGGCCACACAAGAGCTGGGCCAGGCGGCTGCTAGGTGAGCGCCAGGTAACTCTCTCTCTCTCTCTCTCTCTTTATTTCTGTTTTCTATTTTCTGCTTTTGTTTTGCTTTAATAAAGATGCCAGAACATTTTCATAAATCTTGGAAATATTTGTGGGCACTGTCTGGATTAATTCCAACAACCCTCATTTACTTCCAAGATTATTTGGACATTTAAACATATCTATAGGATTTAAATGTCCAAATGCAAATATCTATGATTTAATTCAAGGATCCAAAATGGCTCCCAAAATTATGAAACCATTTTTGGCAGAGGTTTTAACCAAGACCAAAAATGATGAACATTTTGTGAAGGGCACTTTGGGTACATTGAAAAGTATTTATTTGAACCTAGTTGAGATCACTTGGTGCTAGGGCTTGAACATCCCCAATTCAAGTTTAACAAAATTTAAACATGATGCTCATGCAAGACCAACCCAAGTGCAAGACAAAACTAGGGATGTGACAGAAAGTCCATGCTGATGGACTTTTGGAATCACTTGGTGCTTGCTAAGCATGCCTCATGGGCAAGATGACTAAAACTCTGTTCTCCGGAACAATGGAGCGAACAACTGACTTATTGAAAATCATACATACTGATGTATGTGGTCCAATGAGTGTCGAGGCTCGTGGCGGGTACCGTTATTTTCTGACCTTCACAGATGATTTGAGGATATATGGGTATATCTACTTGATGAAACACAAGTATGAAACATTTGAAAAGTTCAAAGAATTTCAGAGTGAAGTAGAGAATCATCGTAACAAGAAAATAAAGTTTTTACGATCTGATCGCGGAGGCGAATATTTGAGTTACGAGTTTGGTCTTCATTTGAAACAATGTGGAATAGTTTCACAACTCACACCACCTGGAACACCACAGCGTAATGGTGTGTTCGAATGTCTTAACTGTACTTTATTAGATAGGGTGCGATCTATGATGTCTCTTACCGATTTACCACAATCGTTTTGGGGTTATGCTTTAGAGACAACTGCATTCGCGTTAAATAGGGCACCATCTAAATCCGTTGAGACCACGCCTTATGAACTGTGGTTAGGCAAGAAACCCAAGTTGTCGTTTCTTAAAGTTTGGGGCTGCAATGCTTATGTGAAAAAGCTTCAATCTGATAAGCTCGAAGCCAAGTCGGAGAAATGTGTCTTCATAGGATACCCAAAGGAAACTGTTGGGTACACCTTCTATCACAGATCCGAAGGCAAGATATTCGTTGCTAAGAATGGATCCTTTCTAGAGAAGGAGTTTCTCTCTAAATAAGTGAGTGGGAGCAAAGTAGAACTTGATGAGGTAATTGTACCTTCTCCCGAATTGGAAAGTAGTTCATCACATAAACTAGTTCCAGTGATTCCTACACCAATCGGCGAGGAAAATAATGATAATGATCATGAAACTTCAGATCAAGTTACTACTAGACCTCGTAGGTCAACCAGAGTACGTTCCGCACCAGAGTGGTATGGTAACCCTATTCTGGAAGTCATGTTACTAGACCATGACAAACCTATGAACTATGAGGAAGCGATGATGAGCCCATATTCCGCAAAATGGCTTGAGGCCATGAAATCTGAGATGGGATCCATGTATGAGAACAAAGTGTGGACTTTAGTTGACTTGCCCGATGATAGGCAAGCCATTGAAAATAAATGGATTTTTAAGAGGAAGACTGAGGCCGATGGTAATGTTACTGTCTACAAAGCTCGACTTGTTGCAAAAGGTTTTTGACAAGTTCAAGGAGTTGACTACGATGAGACTTTCTCACCCATAGTGATGCTTAAGTCTGTCCGAATCATGTTAGCAATTGCCGCATTTTATGATTATGAAATATGGCAAATGAATGTCAAAACTGCATTCCTTAATGGACATCTCAAAGAAGAGTTGTATATGATGCAACCAGAAGGTTTTGTTGATCCTAAAGGTGCTAACAAAGTGTGCAAGCTCCAGCAATCCATCTATGGACTGGTGCAAGCATCTCAGAGTTGGAATATACGCTTTGATGAGGTGATCAAAGCATATGTTTTTATATAGACTTTTGGAGAAGCCTGTATTTATAAGAAAGTGAGTGGAAGCTCTGTAGCATTTCTGATATTATATGTGGATGACATATTGTTGATTGGAAATGATGTAGAATTTCTGGATGGCATAAAAGGATACTTGAATAAGAATTTTTCAATGAAAGACCTTGGTGAAGCTGCTTATATATTAGGCATCAAGATCTATAGAGATAGATCAAGACGCTTAATTGGACTTTCATAAAGCACATACTTGATAAAGTTGTGAATAAGTTCAAAATGGATCAGTCAAAGAAAGGGTTCTTGCCCGTGTTACAAGGTGTGAAGTTGAGTAAGACTCAATGCCCGACCACTACAGAAGATATAGAGAAAATGAAAGTCATTCCCTATGCTTCAGCCATAGGTTCTATCATGTATGCAATGCTGTGTACCAGACCTGATGTGTGCCTTGCTATAAGTCTAGCAGGAAGGTACCAAAGTAATCCAGGAGTGGATCACTAGGCATCGGTCAAGAACATCATGAAGTACCTGAAAAGGACAAAGGATATGTTTCTTGTTTATGGAGGTGACAAAGAGCTCGTCGTAAACGGTTACGTCGATTCAAGCTTTGACACTAATCCGGATGACTCTAAGTCACAAAACGAATACGTATTTTTGTTGAACGGTGGAGCTGTCAGTTGGTGCAATTCCAAGCAAAGCGTCATGGCGGGATCTACGTGTGAAGCGGAGTACATAGCTGCTTCGGAAGCAGCCTATGAAGGAGTCTGGATGAAGGAGTTCATATCCGATCTAGGTGTAATAACTAGTGCATCGGGTCCAATGAAAATCTTCTGGGACAACACTAGAGCAATAGCATTGGTGAAGGAATCCATGTTTCACAAGAGAACCAAGCACATCAAGAGACGCTTCAACTCCATCTGCGATCAAGTCAAGGAGGGAGACATAGAGATTTGCAAAATACATATGAATCTGAATGTCGCAGACCCGTTGACTAAGCCTCTTCCACGAGCAAAACATGATCAACACCAAGACTCCATGGGTGTTAGAATCATTACTATGTAATCTAGATTATTGACTCTAGTGCAAGTGGGAGACTGAAGGAAATATGCCCTAGAGGCAATAATAAAGTTGTTATTTATATTTCCTTGCATATCATGATAAATGTCTTTTATTCATGCTAGAGTTGTATTATCCGTAAACTTGATAATGTGTGAATACATAGATAAAACAGAGTGTCCCTAGTATGCCTCTACTAGACTAGCTCGGTAATCAAAGATGGCTATGTTTCCTAACCATAGACATGTGTTGTCATTTGATCAACGGGATCACATCATTAGGAGAATGATGTGATGGAAAAGACCCATCCGTTAGCTTAGCACTATGATCGTTTAGTTTTATTGCTATTGCTTTCTTCATGACTTATACATGTTCCTCTGACTATGAGATTATGCAACTGCCGAATACCGGAGGAACACCTTGTGTGCTATCAAACATCACAACGTAACTGGGTGATTATAAAGATGCTCTACAGGTGTCTCTGAAGGTGTTTGTGGTGTTGGCATAGATCGAGAATAGGATTTGTCACTCCGAGTGTCGGAGAGGTATCTCTGGGTCCTCTCGGTAATACACAACATAATAAGCCTTGCAAGCAAATGACTAATGAGTTAGTCACGAGATGATGTATTACAGAACGAGTAAAGAGACTTGCCAGTAACGAGATTGAACTAGGTATGATGATACAGACGATCAAGTCTCGGGCAAGTAACATACCGATGACAAAGGGAACAATGTATATTGTTATGCGGTTTGACCGGTAAAGATCTTCGCAGAATATGTAGGAACCAATATGAGCATCCAGGTTACGCTATTGGTTATTGACCGGAGATGAGTCTCGGTCATGTCTACATAGTTCTCGAACCCGTAGGGTCCACACGCCTAACGTTCGATGACTATCAGTATTATGAGTTTATGTGTTTTGATGTACCGAAGGTTCTTTGGAGTCCTGAATGAGATCACAGGAATGACGAGGAGTCTCGAAATGGTCGAGACATAAATATTGATATATCGGACCATGTTGTTCGGACACCAGAAGTGTTCCGGAGAGTTTCGGATAAAATCAGAGTACCGGAGGGTTACCGGAACCCCCCGGGAGGTTAATGGGCCACCATGGGCCCTAGAGGAGAGAGGGCCAGCCAAGGAGGTGGCGCGCGCCCCCCTAATCCGAATTGGACAAGGGGTGGGGGAAGTGCCCCTCCTTCCTTCTCTCCCCTTCCTCCTTCATTCCTCTCTCTTCCCTTGTTGGAAACCTACTAGGAATAGGATTCCTATTCCTAGTAGGAATCCTACATGGGGCGCGCCTATAGGGGCCGGCCGACCTCTCCCCTTGCTCCTTTATATACGTGGCTAGGGGCACACCATAGACACACAAGTTGACAATTGTTTTAGCCGTGTGCGATGCCTCCCTCCACGGTTACACACCTCAGTCATATTGTCCCAGTGCTTAGGCGAAGCCCTGCGTCGATAACTTCATCAACACCGTCACCATGCCGTCGTGCTGACGAAACTCTCCCTCGGCCTCAACTGGATCAAGAGTTCGAGGGACATCATCGAGATGAACGTGTGTAGATCGCGGAGGTGCCGTGCATTCGGATTGATCGGTTGGATCACGAAGACGTTCGACTACATCAACCGCGTTACTAAACGCTTCTGCTTTCGGTCTACGAGGGTACGTGGACACACTCTCCCCGCTTGTTGCTATGCTTCTCCTAGATAGATCTTGCGTGATCGTAGGATTTTTTTTTGAAATACTATGTTCCCCTACAATTCCTGATTGTTCTGCGTGTAGGAAAAATCTAATTTGCACTCGACGCACCCTACCGTAGATCCCAACAATGGCCTCGTTACACTGTTATACGTCTCCAATGTATCTATATTTTTTGATTGTTTCATGCTATTATATTATCAATCTTGGATGTTTTATATACACTTTAAAGCAATTATATATCATATTGGGTAACCTATTAACTTAGTGCCCAGTGCTAGTTGCTGTTATTTTTTTGCCTCTGTTTGGTTTCGCAAAATACCAAATATCGAATGAAGTCCAAATGCCACGAAACTTTTTGGAGATTTTGTCCTTGCAATAAGAGACCATGGAAGCTTCGGGAGGGGATAAGAACATGGAGCAGTGGCTCACGACGCACCAGGGCACGCGCTGGTGGCTTGTGGGGCCCACGTGGCTCCATTTGACCTAACTCCGCCTGTATAAATACTCTAAAATCATGAAACTAACAGAGGATTCCATGGAATACTTTTTCCACCGCCGTAAATTCCAGAACCACGAGATTCCATTTGGAGGTATTTTGTGAAAGTCTGCCGGAGGGGGATTCCATCACGGAGGGGCTCTGCATCAACCTTGCCGCCGTTCCGATGATGCGTGAGTAGTTTACCACAGACCTACGGTTCCATAGTTAGTAGCTAGATGGATTCTTCTCTCTATTTGATCTTGAATACAATGTTCTCCTTGATGTTGTTAGAGTTCTATCCGATGTAATGAATTTTTGCGGTGTGTTTGTTGGGATCTAATGAGTTGTGAGTTTATGATCAGATCTATCCATGAATATTATTTGTGTTTTCTCTGAACTCTTTTATGCATGATTAATATACCTTCGTATTTCTCTCCGATCTATTGATTTGGTTTGGCCAACTAGATTGATTTATCGTGCAATGGGAGAGGTGCTTTGTAATGGGTCCAATCTTGCGGTGCTCAATCCCAGTGACAAAAGGGGACATAACACATATTGTATCATTGCTATTAAGGGTGAAAAGATGGGGTTTATTTGGACGTGAGTTTATCTTGTCTACATCATGCCATCTTGCTTAAGGCGTTACTCCATTCCTTATGAACTTAATACTCTAGATGCATGATGGATAGTGGTCGATGGGTGGAGTAATACACTACAAAAAAACCACTTCCGTGATAATACGTGTTTGTCACAGTAGGTCATGTTTTCTGTCATGCATGTACATCCATGACGATTTTATGACAGAATCAAGATAGTCATACTTGTGCTGTCATAGAAGTGTTCCATGACAATACCAAAATCATCATCACAGAAGTGTCCACTTCCATGATGATAAATGATGAATTACTGAAGTGTTTTCTTCAAGGGTAAACGACACGTGGCGTCCACTGTCGTCGTTCTGGGAACGGGGGTACTCAAACTTGCCTGCCTACAGCCCGTGACGTGGCTCCATCAACGGCCTGGTACTGCCCAGCTTCAGCGGCCACAACTCAAGACCCTCGCGTGGGGCCAAGCCTCGCGAGGCGGATGACGGTAAGACCTCCCTGGGGGCAGCCTCTCTAGGCTGGCTCCTAAGGAGCATAGATATCTATGAAAGGCGCACCTCGCGAGGTTCACATGACGTGAGCCATGACGACCAAGGCCAGGCGGGCGCCAGTGGGCACAGTGTACCAGTTTCCCCTTTTGTGCCAAGGGGGCAAGCGCAGGCGTTGAGTACCGAGGAATCAAGCAAAGGTTTCCATATCAGTGCAACAAGACCAAGGACCGCCAGGACGGCAGAATGGAGGTCATCGTGGAGCCCGACGCGATGTCACCACCAGAGCCTTTAGCAGGCGAAGACCACTTTTGTCAGGATAGCTTGTACTAGTTGTTTCCCTTCAAATTTGGCCGTTGTGGGATCCCTTCCCGCTGATATTTGGGAAGAGGACCAAGGCCACTATAAATAGGACCTAGCCACCACATAGAGGGGCACCTCATCTAGAGCAGGAGGGATCAGATCCATTCCACCCTAACCATACGACAAGCTCATCCGAGCCCAAGAACACCTCTCCTTCAGAGGCTATTCATCCATTGTACTAGTTCATCCTTAGCCCCACGAGGCAGTCCACCACACACACTGGAGTAGGGTATTACACCGCAAGGTGGCCTGAACTAGTATAATCCTCTGTGTCCCTTGTTCTTTGAGTTCATCGAGCTAGGTTGTGGAATCATAGGGCGAGCGCACTAGGGATAGAGTGTTATTCGTGCGCACGCCAGAGTTCAAACCTCTCAAGGGTTTGTGGAACCCGAAATCTGACATTTGGCACGCCAGGTAGGGGTGCGCTCAAGCCTCTCTTCCATCTCAGCTCACCGCCGCCCAATGACCCCGATGGCCGACGATGCGAGGGCTCATGTCGACCACTGGGCTGCCTAGCCCGTCCAGGCGGCCCCGACCGCCCAGGAAGACCTCAACCCCGTGCTCCAGGCTGCCCACACGCCACCCAACGCCACAGGACGCGGGCGGCGTGGACCGGCTCCCTTCGCCCTCACTTCACGGCGCACGCGTCGCCGTGCGGTCTTCAAACTACATTGCAGTGACGGCGTCGCACACCAGGCGAACATGCGGGCCGCGCTCATTGTGGCACGGGAGCTTCTACGATGCAGGTTGGCTGAGATCACCCGCGATATGCTGCTGGAGCATGTCGCCAAACTACTGGACGCAGCCTGCAGAGGTACGCCACCTTTCTGCTCTATGCCCACGCCTCAGGTTGTGGCGGAAGCGTGCGTGAGGCCCCAACAAGAGCGCACGTCCCCTGGAGCGCTAGGAGGACCAGACGGCGCCAACATGGACCCTGGTGTAGCTGGCCCCGCCTCAGCAGCGCCATCACCAGGAGTGGCGGCAGCAGGCGGTCTGCCGCGAGGACACGCCGGGTTGCCACCCGACGGCCACCGGGGCCATGTGCCACGGTTAGTGGCTCAAGGTGCGAGGCACCAAGGTGATGGCTCTGGCGGGGCAACCGCGGAGGCCAACGTGCCTCGCATGGTGAACCTAGAGTACGCGTCGGGGGGCCCTGAGTCGTTCCCCGGGCGAGGATGGGATGGCGGAACGCCCGAAGCGGAGGCCTCCCGTGAGTCGCCCGAAGGCTTCGCTGACCCCTTCAGCTACGCCGACGGCAAGGTACAACCAGTATCTCGGGAGCAGGCGTACACTAACCATGGGCTGCAGGAGAACCAGCCCGAGGCGACGGTCGAAGACCCCAGAGCGGCTGCTCCGCTCCAGGCGGGAGTGGCACTCTAGGGGCTTCACGGGAGGAGCCCGGAGCCAGGGCCTTTGCCGCGCCGCATAGAGCAAGGCACCGCACGGAGGTAGGTCCTCCGCTGGGGGAGGCGCCGGCGGGCCCTTTGAGGGCGTCCTGGATTATGGGCCCTTGTGTGTCCGGCGTGGGCGGACTGATGGGCCGTGAAGATACAAGACTGAAGACTTTCTCCCGTGTCTGGACGGGACTCTCCTTGATGTAGAAGGCAAGCTAGGCGTGCGGATATGAAGATTCCTTCTTCTGTAAACCAAATTTGTACAACCCTAGCCTCCTCCAGTGTCTATATAAACCGGAGGGTTTAGTCCGTAGGGCAGTTATAATCATACATGCTAGACATCTAGGGTTTAGTCATTACGATCTCGAGGTAGATCAACTCTTGTAACCCCTATACTCATCAAAGTCAATCTAGCAGGAAGTAGGGTATTATCTCCATCAAGAGGGCCCGAACCTAGGTAAACAAAGTGTCCCCTGCCTCCTGTTACCTTCGATCCTTAGACACACAGACCCCCTACCCGAGATCTGCCGGTTTTGACACCGACATTGGTGCTTTCATTGGGAGTTCCACTGTGCCATTGTCGAAAGGCTCGATGGCTCGCCTTCTCATCAATGACAGCATCACTTCCGGAGGAGCCCTAGTTTCAGGGCAAACCCTCCGGCTTGGTGGCTTCACCATGGGTGCTCATTCGGCCGTTAAGCCAAAAGCAAACCCTCGAGTCGCCGAAAACCCTCTTTGTATCAGCCCTAAATACTCCAACAAGATGGATCCAACAGATTTATCGTCTTTGAACGAGCTGTTAGATCGCATCGCCGCCTTGGGGTCTCAAATGACTATGATCGGATCGGGCTTAAACCCGACCAGAGAGAGATTAAAACTCCACTGATCGCCCATCAGGTAGCGGTTGTGGAGGAGCAAGCTGACAATAACTCTTCTCCTATGTTGAGAACAAGTTATGTTCGGATTTCTGAACTCGGAAAGCTAGATACCCGTTGCTACCTCTTGAGATTGCGTTGTATTCCCTCGAAGAGGAAAGGGAGATGCAGCACAGTAGCGTATGTATTTCCCTCAGTTTTTGAGAACCAAGATATCAATCCAGTAGGAGACCACACGCAAGTCCCTCGCACCTGCACAAACAAATAAGAACTTCGCAGCCAACGCGATAAGGGGTTGTCAATCCCTTTACGGTCACTTACGATAGTGAGATCTGATAGAGATGATAATTATATTTTTGGTATTTTTGGTATAGAAACAGAAAGTAAAGAAAACAACGGCAACATAACTTGACGGGAAAGTAATATGATAAAGATAGACCCGGGGGCCATAGTTTTCTCTAGTGGCTTCTCTCATGATAGCGATATTCTATGGCAGGTAAACAAATTACTGTCGAGCAATTCATAGAAAAGTGAATAATTATGAGACTATCTAGGCATGATCATTGTATATATGCATCACGTCCGAGACAAGTAGACCGAAACGATTCTGCATCTACTGCTATTACTCCACACATCGACAGCTATCCAGCATGCATCTAGTGTATTAAGTTCACCCGAACAGAGTAACGCCTTAAGCAAGATGACATGATGTAGAGGGATAAACTCAAGCAATATGATGAAAACCCCATCTTTTTATCCTCGATGGCAACAATACAATATGTGCCTTGCTGCCCCTAGTGTCACTGGGAAAGGACATCGCAAGATTGAACCCAAAGCCAAGCACTTCTCCCATTGCAAGAACTATAGATCTAGTAGGCCAAACCAAACAAATAATTCGAAAAGACTTGCAAGGATATTATGAGCACACATAAAAAGTTCAGAGAAGAACCAAATATCTTTCATAGATAACCTTGATCATAAACTCACAATTCATCGGATCTCAACAAACACACCGCAAAAAGAGATTACATCGAATAGATCTCCTCGAAGACCGAGGAGAACTTTGTATTGAGATCCAGAGAGAGAGAAGAAGCCATCTAGATACTAGCTATGGACCCGAAGGTCTGAGGTAAACTACTCACAACTCATGGTGAGGGCAATGATGATGATGATGATGAAGGCCTCCGTGATGGATCCCCCTCCCGGAACATGCTCCAAGATGGGATCTTCATGGGAACAGAAGCTATGGCGGTGGAATTAGGGTTTTCTCTCTGCGTATGGATTTTCTGGGGTACGTAGGTATATATAGGAAGAAGGAGGGCACCGGGGGCCACACGGGCTGCCCTCAAGGCAGGGGGCGCGCCCCCACCCTCGAGGGTGGCCCCTATGTCCCATGGCTTGGCCCTGAAGTCTTTCGTGCGTGATTTCCTCCAAAAATATCTCTCGCGAAGGTTTCATTCTGTTTGGACCCCGTTTGATATTCCTGTTCTGCAAAACCCTGAAATAGGCAAAAAATAGCAATCTGGACTGGGCCTTTGGGTTAGTAGGTTAGTCCCAAAAATGATATAAAAGTGAATGATAAATCCCATTAAACATCCAAGACTTCATAAATAATAGCATGGAACAATAAAAAATTATAGATACGTTGGAGACATATCAAGCATCCCCAAGCTTAATTCCTGCTCGTCCTCGAGTAGGTAAATGATAAAGAAAGAATTTTTGGTGTGGAATGCTAACCAATATAGTTTTTCAATGTAATTTTCTTAATTGTGGCATGAATGTTCAGATCAGAAAGATTCTAGACAAAAGTCTATATTGACATAAGAAATAACAATACTTCAAGCAATACTAACAAAGCAATCATGTCTTCTCAAAAATACTATGGCTAAAGAAAGTTATCCCTACAAAATCATATAGTGTTGGCTATGCTCCCTTATTATCACACTAAATATTCATATCATGCACAACCCCAATTTCAGCCAAGCATTTGTTTTCATGCTCTATCTTTTCAAACCTTTCAACTTTCATGCAATACATGAGCGTGAGCCATGGATATAGCACTATGGGTGGAATAGAGGTGGTTGTGGAGAAGATAAATAGAAGGGAGATAGTCTCACATCGACTAGGCGTATCAACGGGCTATGGAGATGCCCATCAATAGATATCAATGTGAGAGAGTAGGGATTGCCATGCAACGGATGCACTAGAGCTAAATATGAATGAAAGCTCAACAAAAGAAACTAGTGGGTGTGCATCCAACTTGCTTTCTCACGAAGACCTAGGGCATTTGAGGAAGCCCATCGTTGGAATATACAAGCCAAGTTCTATAACGAAAATTCCCACTAGTATATGAAAGTGACTAAGCATGAGACTCTCTACAATGAAGAACATGGTGCTACTTTGAAGCACAAGTGTGAAAAAAGATAGTAGCAATTGTCCCTTTTTCTTTTCCTTTTTTTCTTTTCCCTTTTTTGGGCCTTTCTTTTTTTTCTTTGGCCTTTCCTTTTTTTTGCGGAGGGGCTTTATAGATTCAGCCTTTCCTCCCATGGGACAATGCTCTAATAATGATGATCATCACACTTTCATTACAACACAATATTACAACTCGATACTACAACAACAAAGTATGACTCTATATGAATGCCTCCGGCGGTGTACCGGTATGTGCAATGAAACAAGAGTGACATGTATGATAAATTATGCATGGTGGCCTTGCCACAAATACGATGTCAACTACATGATCATGCATGGCAATATGACAATATGATGCTTGCCATATAAATGGAACGGTGGAAAGTTGCATGGAAATATATCTCGGAATGGCTATGGAAATGCCATGATAGGTAGGTATGGTGGCTGTTTTGAGGAACAATATGGTGGCTGTTTTGAGGAAGGATATATAGTGGGTTTATGGCACCGGCGAAAGGTGTACGGTACAAGAGAGGCTAGCAATGGTGGAAGGGTGAGAGTGCGTATAATCCATGGACTCAACATTAGTCGTAAGAACTCATATACTTATTGCAAAAATTTACGAGTCATCAAAACAAAGCAATCAACGCATGCTCCTAGGGGGGAGGTTGGTAGGAGTTAACCATCACGCGCCCCTGACCTCCACACAAAGGTTGACACTCTACAAATACCTCATGCTTTAACTTAGTCACATAACGGTTCACCATACGTGCATGCTACGGGAATCACTAACCTTAACACAAGTATTTCTCAATTTCATAATCACTCCACTAGCATGACTTTAATATCACTATCCTCATGTCTCAAAACAATTATCAAGCATCCAACATCTCTTTCTATTCAATGCACTTGATGTGATTTTTTTACTACATTGACATTGGATGTTTATCACGTGAAGACTAGTTTCTTTAGCCTAAACACTTTACCATGCTGTTTTAATAGACTCTCAAATAGATCTAAGTGAAGCATGAGAGTTTAGAAATTTCTACAAAATATTACCACCACCATGCTCTAAAAGATATAAGTGAAGCACTAGAGCAAAAACTATTCAACTCAAAAGATATAAGTGAAGCACATAGAGTGTTCTAACAATTTCTAGGCCATATTTAACTCTATCAAATAGGTGTGTCCAGCAAGGATGATTGGGGCAAACTAACAAGCAAAGACTCAAATTATACAAGACGCTCCAAGCAAAACACATAGCATGTTGCGAATAAAAATATAGCTCCAAGTATAGTTACCGATGGATGAAGACGAAAGAGGGGATGCCTTCCCGGGGCATCCCCAAGCTTAGGCTTTTTGATTATCTTGAATTTACTTGTGGCGCCATGGGCATTCCCAAGCTTAGGCCTTTGCTACTCCTTGTTCCATAGTCCATCAAAGCAATACTCAAAACTTGAAAACTTCACAACACAAAACTTAGACAAAATTTCTCGTGAGCTCCGTTAGTAAGAGAAAGCAAACCACCACTCAAAGGTACAGCAAGGAATTCATTCTTTGTTTATATTGGTGTTAAAACTACTGTACTCCAAGTTCTCTATGGTTCATATCCTCCAATATTACTCATAGATGCATCGGTATAACCAAACAACACACGAAAAACAGAATCTGTCAAAAACAGAACAGTCTATAGTAATATGCTGGGTTCGCCTACTAATGGAACTCCAAAAAATTCAAACTAAATTGGTAAATTTGCGAAATTTGTATACCAATCAGCATAAAAAATAATCAACTAAAAAGCACGCCCCAGTAAAATCTGAAGACTACTTTAGCAAGCGCTAACGATTCTGTTTTTCACAGCAAGATCAAATAAACTTCGCACAAGTCATACCAAAGGTTCTACTTGGCAGAAACACTAAACAAAACATGAAAACACATATAATCAGAGGCTAGATACAATATTTATTCCCTAACAGCGACAAAATAAAAAAACATAAAATTGGGTTGCCTCCCAACAAGCGCTATCGTTTTACGTCCCTAGCTAGGCACGATACAAGATAAATCTAGGTATTGCCATCTTTGGAAGGCAATCTATAAGTGGCTCTCATGATAGCTTCATATGGTAATTTGATTTTCTTTCTAGGGAAGTGTTCCATGCCTTTCCTTAACGGAAATTGGAATCTAATATTTCCTTCCTTCATATCAATAATTGCACCAATCGTTCTAAGGAAAGGTCTACCAAGAATAATAGGACATGAAGGATTGCAATCTATATCAAGAACAATGAAATCTACGGGCACATAATTCCTATTGGCAACAATAAGAACATCATTAATTCTTCCCATAGGTTTATTAATAGTGGAATCCGCAAGATGCAAATTCAGAGAACAACCATCAAGCTCATGGAACCCTAGCAAATCACACAAAGTTTTTGGGATAGTGGAGACACTTGCACCCAAATCACACAAAGCATAGCATTCATGATCTTTTATTTTTATTTTTATAGTAGGTTCCCATTCATCATATAGATTTCTAGGTATAGAAACTTCCAACTCAAGTTTTTCTTCATAATATTGCATCAAAGCATCAACTATATGTTTAGTGAAAGCTTTATTTTGACTATAAGCATGCGGAGAATTTAGCACGGATTGCAACAAGGAAATACAATTAATCAAAGAGCAATTGTCATAATTGAATCCCTTGAAATCCAAAGTAGTGGGTTCATCACTATGTAAAGTTTTAATCTCTTCAATCCCACTTTTAGCAATTTTAGCATCAAGATTTAAAAACTCCGAATTATTGGGTCACCTTAAAGAAGAATCATCTCCAATCCAATTCTTATCAAGGTTAATACTAGCAAACAAGGATCTAATAGGAGACACATCAATAACTTTTAGATCTTCACCTTTATTTTCACGATCTTCCGGTTTGGCAGCCATCTTATTGATCAAGGTGGACTTTTTATCGGAAATTTGGGAAATTAAGTTCTCAAGATGAGCAAACTGAGATTTCAAACCATAAAATTCCTTAGACATATCATCAAGGTCTTTATTCATATACTCCATAAACCTTTTCTGTTCTTTAAGCTCACTTCTGAAAAGTCATTATGCTCGAATTCTATAGTTATAAAATGTCTAACATTGTTTTCAATCTCCTCCAGCCTCTTGAGGTGAGGGTCAACACTAACAGGGAGAGCCATAACGACAAGCTAGCAATCCAACACACAAAAGCAACCAAGAAGCAAGCGAACGAAAAACACATGGTAGAAGAAGGGCAAATAAAACAGCAAGGGTGAAGTGGGGGAGAGGAAAACGAGAGGCAAATAAATGTAATGCGAAGGATGAGGGTTTGTGATAGGTACTTGGTATATGACTTTTGCGTAAGCCTCCCCGGCAACGGCGCCAGAAATTCTTCTTGTTACCTCTTGAGCTTGCGTTGTATTCCCTCGAAGAGGAAAGGGAGATGCAGCACAGTAGCGTAAGTATTTACCTCAGTTTTTGAGAACCAAGGTATCAATCCAGTAGGAGACCACGCACCAGTCCCTCGCACCTGCACAAACAAATAAGAACTTCGCAGCCAACGCGATAAGGGGTTGTCAATCCCTTTACGATCACTTACGATAGTGAGATCTGATAGAGATGATAATTATATTTTTGGTATTTTTGGTATAGAAACAGAAAGTAAAGAAAACAACGGCAACATAAATTGACGGGAAAGTAATATGATAAAGACAGACCCGGGGGCCATAGTTTTGTCTAGTGGCTTCTCTCATGATAGCGATATTCTACGGCGGGTAAACAAATTACTGTCGAGCAATTGATAGAAAAGCGAATAATTATGAGACTATCTAGGCATGATCATTGTATATAGGCATCACGTCCGAGACAAGTAGACCGAAACGATTCTGCATCTTCTACTATTACTCCACACATCGACAGCTATCCAACATGCATCTAGTGTATTAAGTTCACACGAACAGAGTAACGCCTTAAGCAAGATGACATGATGTAGAGGGATAAACTCAAGCAATATGGTGAAAACCCCATCTTTTTATCCTCGATGGCAACAATATAATACGTGCCTTGCTGCCCCTACTGTCACTGGGAAAGGACATCGCAAGATTGAACCCAAAGCCAAGCACTTCTCCCATTGCAAGAACTGTAGATCTAGTAGGCCAAACCAAACCAATAATTCGAAGAGACTTGCAAGGATATTATGAGCACACATAAAAAGTTCAGAGAAGAACCAAATATCTTTCATAGATAACCTTGATCATAAACTCACAATTCATCGGATCTCGACAAACACACAACAAAAAAGATTACATCGAATAGATCTCCTTGAAGACCGAGGAGAACTTTGTATTGAGATCCAGAGAGAGAGAAGAAGCCATCTAGATACTAGCTGTGGACCCAAAGGTCTGAGGTAAACTACTCACAACTCATGGTGAGGGCGATGATGATGATGATGAAGGCCTCCATGATGGATCCCCCTCCCGGAACAGGCCCCAAGATGGGATCTCCACGGGAACAGAAGCTATGGCGGTGGAATTAGGGTTTTCTCTCTGCGTATGGAGTTTCTAGGGTACGTAGATGTATATAGGAAGAAGGGGACACTGGGGGCCACACGGGCTGCCCTTGAGGCAGGGGGGCGCGCCCCCACCCTTGAGGGTGGCCCCTCTGTTCCCTGGCTTGGCCCTGAAGTCTTTTGTTCGTGATTTCCTCCAAAAATATCTCTCGCGAAGGTTTCATTCCGTTTGGACTCCGTTTGATATTCCTTTTCTGCAAAACCCTGAAATAGGCAAAAAACAACAATCTGGACTGGGCCTTTGGGTTAGTAGGTTAGTCCCAAAAATGATATAAAAGTGAATGATAAAGCCCATTAAACATCCAAGACTTCATAAATAATAGCATGGAACGATAAAATATTATAGATATGTTGGAGACGTATCACCCGTCCTCGGGAGGACACTCCCTGTCCCTCGGACACAAAATCGGACATCAAGCCCGAGAATCCACCGGACACTCCGGAACCTGGACTGGTAAACTGGGAAATTCCTCAAACTCCAGATTCCACTGTGGGTCAGGGTGCAAATTTAATCCCGCCCACCCACCACAAGCACTATTCTCCAAGCAATTCCGTCCCTCCGGACATATGCGACCTAATATATGTGCGATAGCAGCCTCAGGAGACAGTCCATCACTTTTGGGCCAGATTCCTCCTTGTTAAAAATAGGATAAAAGACTATTGTGACGACAATGCAATTTCGGTATTTTGTAACAACTGTACGGATGAACGGATCCTTAACGCCCTCAATCGCCGTCGCGTACTACACTTTGAAGATTTGGCACACATAGTACAGAAGTACTGCGCAATGGAAAGCGCTTGGAAAAGCCAGACGGCCCACTGGGAACCTCAGGCCTTTAAGCCATCTCTCGGGCTGGCAAAAATGATGCATCCTTGCGGGACACCTAATCATCATCCCGCGGACAAGAAAACCAAGCCCTTTATGGGACATAGAACTGTGTTCGAAGAATGAATCGATAGGCCCTATCAAATCCACTCAACACCGGATACCGAATCAACACACAACCTACGAGCATGTTGGATACTCCGGCAGGTGGCAAAGAGCGGCGAGGGTATCCTCACCAACAATACCCCAAAAAGATACTCTTTGAAGGACGATGATTTCAAAGTATTAATGGTCTTCGAGACCTTCTCATCGAATAATCAGCGCAAAAGGGCGCTCCGTGACCTCGCCGAAGTCTGCCAAATAGCAGCAACCCTTGGAACGTTTCGGTAATCACTTTCCACGCCGATGACGAACCTAGGTCCCGCCTAGTCCAGACACCAGCCACATTGGTACTAAACCCAATCGTGGACGGCTTTCGGCTCACTAAAGTGCTAATGGATGGTGGCTGCAGACTGAACCTCATCTACGAGGACACGCTCAATAAAATGCAAATGGACATGAGTCGCATTGAGCAGAGCAATACATCCTTTAGAGGGATCATCCCCAGCAGGGAAGTAAGATGCTCAGGGAAAATTAAACTGGATGTGGTATTCGACACACTAGAAAATTATAGGTCCGAAGAGATAATCTTCCAGGTGGTCCCTTTCAACAGCGGATATCATGCACTATTAGGACGAGATGCATTCAGACGCTTTCAAGCTATACCTCATTACGGGTATATGAAGCTCAAAATGCCTGGGCCCCGTGGTGTTATCACTATCTCTAGTGATCTGGACATAGCACTCCGCGCCGAAAATAAAACCGCATCCCTGGCCCTCGAGGCACTGTCCGAAGCCCTAGCGGCCGAGGAACTCACCGCTCTGCGTTCCACAGTGGATAGGGACGATGTAATCCTTGATAAAAGGCCTAAATCCACCTCCTTCAACCAGTGGACGAAATAGTCAAATTTCAAGTCCACCCGATGGATCCCAAGAAAACAACTTCTATCGGGGCACAGGTGAAACCCACGGTCGACGTCGCATTACGAGCGTTGTTGCGCGAGAACTGGCATATCTTTGCCTGGCACCCCTCGGATATGCCAGGAATCCCACGCGCGTTGGCCGAACATAGTCTGAATATACTGAAGGGATACAAGCCGGTCAAGCAAACGCTCCGGCAATTTTCCAAGCCCAAGCAACAGGCTATGGGGGAGGAGCTAGCCAAGCTACTCGAAGCCGGGTTAATCAGAGAGATCAAACATCCGGACTGGCTAGCAAACCTGGTCATGGTACCAAAGAAGGATAAGTCCCGGCGCCTGTGTGTCGATTTCAAAGACCTTAACAAAGGCTGCTCTAAGGAACCCTTCCCACTACCTCGCATCGATCAGATTATTGACGCAACCGTGCGACGCGATTCACTGTGTTACCTCGACGCATACTCTGGATACCAACGAATTAAGATGAAGAAATCTGACCAAGCCGCAACGACATTTATCACCCCGTATGGGCCTTTCTGCTTCAACACTATGCCTTTTGGGCTCAAGAACGCCGGCGCCACCTACCAACACATGATTCAAACATGCCTGGAAAAGCAAATCGACAAAACTGTGGAGGCATATGTAGATGACGTAGTCATCAAAACCAAGCATGTTGAATCATTGGTGGATGACTTACGCCTTACATTTGACAACCTCCGGAGATATGATATAAAGCTCAATCCGGAAAAGTGCGTTCTCAGCGTCCCTGCTGGCAAACTACTCGGGTTTATTATTTCCAATAGAGGAATTGAAGCGAACCCAGCCAAAACCCGGGCCCTGTCACAATTGGCAACACCAACTGACCTCAAACAGGTCCAAAAACTTCCCGGGTGCGTGGCAGCTTTGAGTCACTTTATCTCCAGACTGGGAGAAAAAGCACTGCCATTGTATCGCCTGCTACGACGCACCGACCACTTTGTGTGGACAGATGCTGCAATAGTCGGACTGGAGGAAATAAAAACTTTGCTAGCAAGCAACCCCATCTTGGCCGCACCAAACATCGGTGAACCAATGTTGCTCTACATATCGGCAACTCACTAGGTGGTGAGCGCGGTGCTCGTCGTTGAATGAGAAGAGGAGGGGCATAAATTCCTAACTCAAAAACCGGTATACTACGTATTGACGGTCCTCACACCATGCAAATCCCGATATCCGCATTATCAGAAGATAGCATATGCGGTCTTTATGAAATCACGCAAGCTACGACACTACTGTCAAGAGTGCTCGATCATGGTGGCTTCAGAGGTACCACTTAATGATATTATAAACAACCGGGACGCCGCCGGCCGGATCGCCAAATGGGCTATTGAGCTCTTACCATTTGAAATAACGTATAAACCACGCCGAGCAATTAAATCTCAAGTGTTGGCCAACTTCGTCGCCGAATGGACAGAGGCCAAACTCCCTAAAGAGTATGGCACGTATTCCAACTGGGTGATGCACTTCGATGGCTCTAAAATGCTAGCAGGACTTGGGGCTGGTGTCGTCTTGGCATCCCCCACAGGAGACACAGTCCGTTACATGCTGCAAATACTCTACACAGACTCCAACAATGCAGCCGAATATGAGGCCCTGTTGCATGGTCTCCGGATGGCCGTCTCCATGGGCATACAACGCCTCGAGGTGCGCAGGGATTCAAACCTCGCAATATCCCAAATAAATGGCGAATTCGAGGAAAAAGACCCAAAGATGGCGGCTTATCACAATGCCATACTCAAAATATCAGCTCGGTTCGAGGGCCTCAAGTTTCATCACGTGGCTTGAGAGAGTAATCAGGCCACAGACATCCTTGCTTGCATGGGCGCTAAACGAGACCCAGTCCCACCAAACACCTTTGTGGAGAGGCTCTTCAAGCCATCCGTGGTGTGACAGGACGAAAACGACAACACTAGTCCAGAGCCGATCATACCCCCCGATTGCAAACACAGTTCCGATATTATAGGAGGCCGGGGTAACGAAATAATGCCATCGGCCCATGAAATCAGGGCTATAATTGCCCCGTGGACCGAGCCTTGCCTCCCCTACCTTATTAGGAACGAACTCCCGGAGGATCAAGCTGAGGCCCGTCGCATCGTCCGACGGTCGAAGGCCTACAAAGTTCACGAAGGAGAACTGTACAAGAAAAGTACTACCAGAGTCCTTCAAAGATGTATCTTCGAAGAAGAGGGACGACAGCTCTTGGCCGAAATACATGCTGGTCTCAGCGGTCACCATGTCGCGGCTCGGGCCCTTGTAAGTAAGGCCTTCCGCACGGGCTTCTTTTGTCCCATGGCCCGGGCAGATGCACAGTACCTCGTACAGCGCTGCATGGGATGCCAGTTTTTTGCTAATCAAAGCCATATGCCGCCCACCGCCCTAAGAACAATCCCCATCACTTGGCCCTTCGCGGTATAGGGCTCGATATGGTCGGACCCCTTAAAGGGGGAAGCCATAAGAGGAAATACCTATTGGTTATGGTCGATAAGTTCACTAAGTGGATAGAAGCCAAGCCAGTCAAAACAGCTGAAGCCGGACTGGTGATAGACTTCATATCCGGCGTAGTACACCGTTACGGTGTCCCGCACATTATTATTACTGACAACAGCTCTAACTTTACAACCGATGAGGTGAAAACTTGGTGCGCCAATTTGGGCATGAAACTCGATTACGCCTCCGTATATCACCCTCAGACAAACGGTCAAGTCGAGCGGGCTAACGGCATGATAATGAGCGGCATCAAACCCAGACTAGTGCGATCTCAGCAAGAATCAGACAAACACTAGGTCGAGGAACTCGATTCCGTACTCTAGGGGTTGCGGACCACGCCCAATCGCACGACCGGATACACACCTTTTTTCATGGTGTACGGCGCGGAGGCAGTCTTGCCTTGCGACATTATTCACAACGCACCTCGAGTGCGCATGTATGAAGAGAGAGAAGACAAGCTCGATCGGAAGGACGACCTGGAGGAGGAGCACGATGTCGCGAAGGCCCGTTCCGCATTCTATCAACAGCAGGCTCGGCGGTACCAATGGAGAGAAGTACGGGCAAAGACTTACAATGTCGGGGAACTCATTCTACGCCTACTAGATAAGAAAAAGGACAAGCTCAAGCCCAAATGGGAGGGTCCCTTTATTATAGATGAAGTTCTCACTAGAGGAGCCTATCGTCTTCGCAATGCTTCGAACAATTGCTTGGAGCCAAACCCATGGAACGCGGCAAGGCTTTGAAGGTTCTACACTTAAAGTTCACGCATATAACCTTTTTCTCCCCGCTCTTTCTTTTTCTCCTTTTCTTTATTTTCTATTTTCTCGTTTCCATACGACTTCTTTCAGCGTGTGTTCGGATAAACCACACACTTGAGGGGTATTCATCCTTGAATGTACACACCCCACAATACCTGGGGGCTTCTTTTTACAAGAAGCTTATTGTACTTATTTTTTGAGCATCAAGCTCACCCTATATATGTATCGTCTACCCACATATGTCTTTTGCCCACCATTATATGCACCTTTATGACTTAAGTTTTTGCCAAGCTGGGTTGCCTGGCTCCTGTGCTTATGCCCTACGTTCCCGTTTGTTAGGCTAGGGCATAAAGGGAGCACCTCTGCGATTGTTACAGCTGGGTTATCCGGACGTGTACCTCATATGGGTGAAGCCGAAAGCTAGCGTTCTTAAGGGAATGATCGGTCAGTGAGCAAAAGACGAACTGACTTCGTTGCAATACAAAACCCCAGGTTACAATTTGTACTGTAATTTTTTAGCATCACAACCTCGGTATGCACAAAAATCCGCATACTGGCCCAGGGAAAGGAACCCTTAACGGAACTATTCTATGTGGAAGATATTTCTTACAATTAAATGTAATATAACGTAACTCCCCGAATACAACTTGTCTGTTGAAGCAACTATGACCGGACTGCCTGGTTTCCGAACATACCTAGGTGTTTACCCAGCGTACAGTATTCGGAAACACTCCGAACCTAAGGTTTCCAGAGGTCGAAGCAGAAAGTCTTCCATGACAATCGTTTACAAATTTGGCTGGAGACAAGTTTATTGACAAAATTACATGACTACTTAGACTCAAAAACTTCTTCTTCCTCTAGACCTTCTAATAAGTTGTCTAGTTTACAGTCTTGTTGGAAAACTTGGCGGCTAGCTTCACTTGGTCATACACCAGGCTGACTGGAATTTCATGTCCATCGGATCCTCAAGGTCCGACATGTGCCATATGATTTGGATCAAGCCCGGTGTACTGTGTTTTTACCATGGCCCAGGCTTCCCGAGCACCCTCTCGGCATGTCGATATCTTCCATAGCCCAAAACGGCGTCGAGCTCCCTTGAATAAATTAACGAGTTCCTCCATATTTCCTGGAGGAGAATCGACTGGCCATAAAGCCTTAGCAATGTTCCTCATTTCCTTTCGTGCTCGCTCATGAACCTTGGACAGCTCCTGTAGCAGGTCGCCTCGAAATCCGGACACCTCTTCTTCGGGCCGCCCAGTTAACAGGTCTGCAGAGACAACCTTGTCAGGATTTCGCATTAGCGAACTATACGCCAATAGATTCAAAAGCATACTGAATATGTTGCCTCGTAGATTTCTGTTTGGCATCCGCAAGTTGGGCTCGCACGTCTTTCAGCTCCTCGCCGAGCTGGGTATTGGCATCCTGCAGATTGTTCTTCTCAACCCTGACCTATGTGAGTACACGTTCACCATTAGCTTCTTGCCTTTCGGCATGCGCTTTATCCACCAGTGCGGCCTTTAATTTCTGTTCCAACTGATCCACCGATCCTACCATTGTATAATGAATCAAACGTTTATTCACATAAATGGTACCGGCAGTCGATTATATTTTCCAGACAAAAGGCGACATTACCAGTCGGGGCCTCCTTGGATTTCTCCAGTTCGGCGGTAACGGCAGCCAACTGGTTTTGGAACTATTTTAGCTCCCGGGATAGCATATTGTTCTTATCCGTGAGTACCTGATTATACATTGATCCTTAAAATCAGTTGCTTTAACTATTTTCAAGTCTCGGGGGCTACTGGTATATGGTTATTAAATCTACACAAAATGATCTTACCCGCATATCCTTGGAACGCTGGTAAGTGGCTCCAGCAAGCCCATCCCGAGCAGCTCGGATATATGAATCCGCCGAGCTGAAGGCATTGAATGCCTCTTCAGTAAAGCAGGGATCATGCATAACTGCTCTCTGGCATCGATGGTTCATTGCACTCTCCACTTCGGAGTTGGTGACAGATACATTATCCGAATCATCGGAGAGAGGACAATCCAGCATTGCACCCATACCGACTCTAGCCATTGAGGCTGGGTCCGGGGTCGGATTGGCAGACGCATGTCCGGCTGGGTCTTCGGATGTAGTCCGATGGATGCTCTTCCTGAATTATGGCACAACATAAAACGTCATAGTTTGATATGTTTGCCATAGGGCATATTGAAAACCTTACCTTTTCGATGAAGGTAGGGGCAGGGAAGTGTCACCGTCCGCTTTTCTTTTCGAAGGCCCGCCTTGTGTTGACATCGCCTTCCTAAGGGACGATCCCGATGCGGCGTGACGAGACGAGCGCCGCCCCTTTGAGGCACATGATAGTGCAATGGGTGAGGCATGATGGGGAAACTCTTTTGGAGGAGATGCTCTCTGGGTACTTACATGGGAAGAGGGGAGAAGGATGGGGTAATCGGCCACAATGGCCACCTCTGTGCCATTGTAGCTCTCCTGATAGAAGACCCCCTCCTTGAGCTCCACGAATATATCCGGATCCTCTTCAAAACCGGGATCTAGGTCCCGAATATGGTCCTCCGGTTGTGGAGCAGGACTGTGGATCCCCGCCGTGGCCTTCCTCTATTCCTATTAAAAATGTCTGGGTTAAATCCAGCTGGGTGCAGCTCGAGAAGAGGATTGAGTAAGGTTCTGGACTAAAAGCTTACCCAGCTAGGAGGGCTGTACATGGAAAAACCCTCTCGGCACTTAAGGCGAGTGAATTACTCTTTCTCTCCTTTATAAAGATCGACCAACATGGCGGACAGGACGACGAAGTTGTCCAGACCCTTGCGACCGCAGCGGGATGCATCATCCTCCCCATTATAATTCCACATGGGAAGTCCCCTGGATTGGAGTGGTTGAACACCCTGCGTTAGGGAAATCGCCATGACCTCAACTATGGACAGTCAGGATTGGGCAAGGACTTTTATCTTGTCCATTAGCATCTTAACCTCCGCACTATCCACCTCCTTGGGGCTTCGGGGATGCCAGTTGTGGCGCTTCTTTAACGGAGCATTGGAAAACTCGGGAAGGCCTCGTTGGATGGGGTCCAAGAGAACGACGTCTTCAATATAAAACTACTCCGAGGGCCACTCTTCGGATGCCTTCTTCGGAGTACCAGATAGGTATCCTGTCCCGACTATGCGCCATACTTTGGCACCGCCCACCTCGAATATGGATCCCTTTTGGGAGCGAGGGACGAGGTAGAAGAGTTTCTTCCATAGCTCGAAATGGGCCTCGCCGCCTAGGAACAGCTCGCAGAGAGCGACGAAGCCCGCAATATGCAAGATGGAGCCCGGCGTGAGATTGTGCAGTTGGAGGCCATAGTACTCCAGGAGACCTCGGAGGAAGGGATGGATTGGAAATCCAACGCCTCTTAAGAGAAAGGAAATAAAGCACACCCGCTCTCCCTCTGAAGGGATCGGAAATTCTCCGCCAAGGCTTCACCAACAAAGGAAGTTAAACCCGCCCGAACGGGGACTAGATCCTCAGGGGGAAGGTAGCCCTGCGCCTGGAGCTTTGTCAGTTGGGCCTGAGATACGGAGCAACTCTCCTAATCGCCTTTTTGAGGGCTGTGGGGGCGGGAGGAAGAACTAGAGGCGCTGGCCATGGTTGCGTGGTTTCTCGAGGCAAGCTCGAAGGATCTTTTCTGGTATGGAATGACATCTTAGATCTAATCTCCTTAAATAGACATCTTCCATGTGCTATTGAGGGGTTATATGTAAAAGTGTTTGGACCGTTCGTATTCGTTTGCCACGTGTAAGCTGAGGCGAGAGAAGCACAGAAGCCGAAGGGCATGCCATTTAATGTGAAAGACGAGCTGTTCGAAGAAATCGCCTTGCCAAGACCGAAGATGTAACTATGTAAGGGCCGAATATAGCCCTTCGGTTCACGCACTTTGAAGTATTCAGAGGAGAAACCCGCCTTGCAATGCCGAAGACAATATGCACGCCGGACACATCATCATTGAAGCCTGGTTTGGGGGCTACCGAGGGCGTCCTGGATTATGGGGTCCTCGGGTGTCCGGGCTATGTGACATGGGCCAGGTTGATGGGCTGTGAAGATACAAGACAGAAGACTTTCTCCCGTGTCCGGATGGGACCCTCCTTGACGTAGAAGGCAAGCTAGGCGTGCGGATATGAAGATTCCTTCCTCTGTAAAACAACATTGTACAACCCTGGCCTCCCCCGGTGTCTATATAAACCGAAGGGTTTAGTCCATAGGGCAGTTATAATCATACATGCTAGACACTAGGGTTTAGTCATTACGATCTCGAGGTAGATCAATTCTTGTAACCCCTATACTCATCAAAGTCAATCTAGCAGGAAGTAGGGTATTACCTCCATCAAGAGGGCCCGAACCTAGGTAAACAAAGTGTCCCCTGCCCCCTGTTACCGTCAATCCTTAGACACACAGTTCGGGACCCCCTACCCGAGATCTGCCGGTTTTGACACCGACACTCTTCCCCCCTGCAGAGGGCGCCGCTAGCGCCCCCTTGCCCCTTGGTCTCGTCCTGGTTTCCAAACGCCCCAATGGTGGTTGGGGGCGGCGCAGGGTGGGCCCCTCGCCTGGCGATATGAAGCAAGGCTCACGCCTGTGAAGGTCTCCGCCCGTGACACTCTCACGTAATAATGAGTGGGGCTATACACGCCCCGGAGTCTCCAGAGAGCTGCCCTTGGGCCTCGGGGGCTCCCACCCACGTCCTAGTGGAAGCACCATGCTCCGCGCTGGCCGTCGACACTGTCCCCCAATGACTATGCTCACAGCCAGTGAATGCACTTAGCTCCACGCTCGTGAAAGACAAGAAGACTAGCTAGGTGCCGGACGCGGCCATTTGCTTTCGTCCCCTTTTCTGTAACTCGATTCGCTGCTCTTTTTGAATTGAACTTGGAGTCTCTTTTTTGCCAAGCTTGGGGGGAATCTTCTCGTGTCCGTGTTGATTTCTTGCGTTTTGATTGCATGCTTTATTTCGAGGCTCATGTCTGCTACCCCTCCCCTAGCGAGCACCTCGCAGGCGGAACTGGGTGTGGTATAGGCACGTCAATCCCGCTCAGGCGAGCCCGGGCGGCGGTGAGCACCCCAGATCAGGAGTACCATCGCCATGGTGTCACCACACGCACGCCCTGCCATAACCTAGCATTCGCTCCTCGTGAGGCTCCCTCGGGAAAATCAGCAGGCCCCCCAAGAGGCCTAAAACCCGGTGGGCCACCAAGAGGCCCCCCTCGGGAAGAAGACACACCAGCCACCTCAGGACACGCCCAAGGCCTGCGGGGATCAAGGTGAGTCTTAGCCACGACCCTGCTCGAGGGCTCACAAGTCCGGAAGGCAAGTTTCAGGTCTAGCTTAAAGGAGGAACCTTAATTTACTTACACAGAGGGCCTCCCCTCCAAAATGGTCTCACGCCATGCGGGGCTATGCCTAAGTCTTTACATGCAGGTTTAAGCAAAGGAATACGGGCTCAACCAGACGTGCTGCTCACGACGCCTCCCTAGTCGCTCTCGTACACGCTACTAGCGCTATCGCCAGCATCATCTTCACCATCATCGACCACGCCATCTTCGTCCACTTCAACTACCGCCTCGTCGTCTTCAGTGGCGAACACCCTGACCAAGGCATCCATGTGGTCATCCACCCAGTGCGCAAGGTTGTCCCGGATAACCACGGGCACTGCAGTTATGGTGGCGTCGAAATCAAAGTGAGGGTCGAGGTTTTGAAGATGACTGAATACGCGCGAGAACGCACGCCCAAGGAGGCTCCGACTCTTCTCCTCGACGAGCTCGCGAGCCCTCGCGGCCTGGCCTTCCAGGTGCGTAATGACTTCAGTAAAGAAGCAGAGGTGGCCGGTGTAATCCTCCGCGTGGGGGTGAGGGACGCTCTCCTCGCAGATGGCTCCCAGCGCCCAGTTAACCTTCACCCTGAGAGCCTGGGGCATGGGGCGTGCTCGCGCTACAGTGTGTGCCGATGATAGGCCTCCTCCCTGTTTTGCTACACGAGGACCGCAGCCTCATCAACTTGCTGCTGGAGCAAGACCAGGTTGGCCCGCGCGGAGGCCATCTCGGCCTGAGCGGAGATCTGGGTGGCCGCGGCGGCCCTCTCACGCTGCTCTGCCTCATCTAGTCTCGTCCTGAGGGCGGCGGTCCTCCCTTCAATTTCTGCCTACAGGAGCTTCAACTTCAGGTCATACTCATTCGCAAGATCTGCACGAGCCTTCGCCACCCTTCGTTCAACCTCCTCCTGAATCTTGGCCTCATGCATGGAGATGGCATCCTCGGCCAGGGTCACGTGGCGCTCCCTCGTCTCCAACCGCTCATGCTCAAGGCTGCGCTCCAAGGCTTCCTGCATCAGTGCCTCCTTGCGCTTCTGGATCTCCTTCTCTTCAGAAGGCACCCCCCTCATCAATGCCAAGACTGCCTTGCGTGCTTCGACCTACTGCTCGAGGGAATCATTCAAGGCCTGAAGCTCCCGTTGGCGCTCCTCGGCGACCTCGCGAAGGCAACCCGCCTTCCTGACCTCCTCCAAAGCCTGGGCGCTAGCTTCACGTGCGGTCGCGAGGGATGCCTCGGCCTTCGCGCTGGCGCGCTCGTGCTAGAGAAGCCCGAGGTTGATGCCCACCTCAAACCGACGTCATTCGTCCACTAGCCGAAGCCCCTCCATCTCTAGGCGGGCATCAACATCAACGAGCTCTTCCCCGAGCTGGCTCATCGCACTCATCGCATCATGGAAAAGCTCGTGGCGGACAGCACCGCGCTCACGTGCAAATTCAAACGCGCGGCCGGGCCCGTCCTCTTCGTCGTCAATTGTTGGAGAGGCTCGAGATGGCATGCCCTCCTCCGGTAGGGGCGAGAGGCCGGTGCCTTACCCACGGCCGTCCGGGCCTCGGCGGGTGCGCTGCAGGATGAGGCCTTGCGGCTTGAAGACGTAGCCGGGGCTGGCGTCGCCCAGCTGCGGGTGACAACCAACGGAGGAGCTCTCGGCACACCTCCAACGGTCCAGGCAGGGCCGCAAAGGAAGGACGACAGGAACGCAAGGTCGGGGCACCCGGACGGCGTGTTCACCTCTTCCGCAAACCTCGTGCCATAGGCGGCAGCCTGGTGGGGCGCACTCAAGGCGAGTGAAGAGCCCTGAAGGGGCGGGGGTCACTCCCCAGGAGATCTTGCCGCACCAGCCGATGGGGACCTGAAGAGTTGGGGTCAGGAAGGAACACAACACTTAGGAAATCACACAGATAAGGTACTCACTCGTCTTTGGCTATGTACTTCCTCTGCTTCAACGGCTAGCAGGTGTCACCATTACAGCTTGGAGGCGCCTTCCTCTTGCGGGGAGTTCCGAAGTTCAAGCAAAGCCGGCTAAAGCCCTAGGAACGACCATCGTCGCCCGGGGCAGTACACAGGGCTCCTGAGAGGACGACCTCAGGAGCCTCGGACTGCAACGACCCACCAGCCGCGGCCTCAGGACAGCTCGCCCAAGCCACAGAAGCCGGTGCCTCGGGAGTCGCAACACACACTGCTTCTTCAGCAGCCACCCCATCGATGTCCGATGACGCCCGCCTCCGTGCATCCGCTTCTGAGGTGGGCGCCGAGGTGTTTGCAGGCGGGGGAACCAAGGGGATGGGGTTCTCGCGGGGCCCCTCAAGGTCAGCCAGCCGCATCCCCATTCGTCGAAAAGGGGCATCTGTCTCACGAACTAAGCCTTGTTGGAGCAGTAGTACAAGAGGCAACCCTCCTCCGGTAGATTGGCCGTCGCTAAGTCGCCCGTTAGGAGCTCAAACACCGTTTGCCACACCTCAGGAGGAATCACGGGCACATGGAGCCTGACGGGGTCGTCTTTGTAGAACAAGGTCCACAACGGATGGGAGTGATGCTGGAGCGGAGCGATGCAGCACTTGATGAACTCCTTCACCACCATGGGCGCTGTCACCCCAAGGTATCTTAGCCTGGCCAGCCGGCACCATACGTGGGCAAGCCGCTGATCGACGAGTTTCACATGCCCCCAGCCGGGGCTTGGGACGGCCGGAGCCCGCGGGAGCGAGAGAAGAGGACTGCATACGTCAACATCAGTGAACACCCACCACTTCCGGAATCCATCCGTAACTGGCGAGAGCTCGAAGTCGATCCCCGAGCCAGCAGTCACCGCTATGGTCTGAAGGGACGCACACCCCGAGCACTGGCGGGCATCGGTTAGATGCAGCGATAAGAAATGGCGAAGCAAAGCCACGGAAGGGTCGATGCCCACCATGGCCTCGCAGACAAAAGCGAACACGCCAAGGAGGATAATGGATTGGGGATCCAGGTGCAGAGCATTGACTTGGTAATGCGAGAGCACGACGTTGAAGAAATCGGAGAAGGGGGGAATTAGGCCAGCCTAGAGGGCATGAAGATGGATGGGGACCTCAGTTGCCGTCCTGTCAATCGCGGCGTGGGAAGCCGGCCAAGCCACGGTCGCCCTCCATTCATTGGAATTGGCGGCGAGTGCGGGGTGAACCTTGTCCAACCCTTCCAGGTTGACCACCACCGACCGCTCAAGGGCGGGCTCGAAGGCCAGAGGTGCAGGGGTTGAGGTACTGGTTTCCCCCTTTCCCTTCTTCTTCTGGTTCGGCGCCATGACGACAAGGAGGATAGGTGCCGTATCAGGCGAAGGGAGGAAGTTGTAGCCTTCTGGAAGACGCGGGAGTTGTGGGGCGTGTTGCCAACGAGGGAGGCGGAACTATGCAGGCAACGGCAGCTGCCAAGCCGGGCGGATTTCAAGGCAGCATGGGGAAGTGGAGACGCCCACGTCCAATCTAGTCGCCATGTGCTGATCCGGGTCCATATGCATTTGGGGCCCATGGTGCTTCGCCCTTGCCCCTTTGGCTTTGCCTCAAAGCCAAGTTCGAGTGCACCTTGGGCCAGGGGGATACTATCGGCGTTTTGGGAACGGGGGTACCCAAACTTGCCTGCCTGCGGCCCGTGACGTGGCTCCATTAACGGCCTGGTATGACCCAGCTTCAGCGGCCACGGCTCAAGACCCCCGCGGGGGGCCAAGCCTCGCGAGGCGGACGACGACAAGACCTCTCTGGGGGCAGCCTCTCTAGGATGGCTCCCGAGGAGCGGAGATATCTATGCAAGGCGCACCTCATGAGGTTCACATGATGTGAGCCATGACGACCAAGGCCAGGTGGGCGCCAGTGGACGCAGTGTACCAGTTTCTTCTTTTGTGCTAAGGGGGCAAGTGCAGGCGCGGAGTCCCGAGGAATCAAGCGAAGGTTTCCATATCGGTGCAACAAGACCAAGGACCGTCAAGACGACAGAACGGAGGTCATCGTGGAGCCTGGCGCGGCGTCACCACCAGAGCCTTTGGCAGGCAAAGACCACTTTTGTCAGGATAGCTTGTACTAGCTGTTCCCCTTCAAATTTGGCTGTTGTGGGATCCCTTCCCGCTGATAATTGTAAGAGGACCAAGGACACTATAAATACGACCTAACTACCACATATAGGGGCATCTCATCTGGAGCGGAGCCGACCATAGGAGGGATCGGATCCATTCCACCCTAACCATACCACAAGCTCATCCAAGCCCAAGAACACCTCTCCTACGGAGGCTGCTCATCCATTGTACTAGTTCATCCTCAGCCGCACGAGGCAATCCACCACACACATTGGAGTAGGGTATTAAACCGCAAGGTGGCCCGAACCAGTATAATCCTCTGTGTCCCTTGTTCTTTGAGTTCATCGAGCTAGGTTGTGGAACTGTAGCGCGAGCGCACTGGGGAGAGAGTGTTCTTCATGCGCACCCCATAGTTTGAACCTCTCAAGGGTTTGCGGAACCCGAAATCTGACATCCACCTTAATGGGTCGCCGTTAAGCTATCGGGTTCCGGTTTGGATCAGATAACCCGTTAACAGCCCTAACCAATGGGGATTTCCACGTGTAAAATCGTCATTGGCCGGAGGAAACACGTGTCGGCTCCTCGGTGGGCCAGATGCCGTCCATCCAATGGAGGAGGCATGCCTATGATACGTCAACATGTGGCAGGGCCCAACAGAGGGTCATATAGGTTTAAAATGCCGGTCCAGTTAAAGGCCCATAGTATTTACTCAGGTACTATTGGGCCAGCCCACTAATGGTCTGCTTAAACATGGCCCATTTACGGCCCATAGCCAGATCTGACCCGTTAATGTTTGGCCGAGTATTTGGGCCCGATTACGGCTTAGTGACATTTCAGCCTGTTAGAGGCCCGCTGAAGACATGGGCCCATTTCAGCCCGGTGTGTCTATCGGCCTGGGAATGGCCCATGCGGCCCATGGGCCATATATGGTCCGACGCGACATTCCGCCCACTAACGGCCTGTGATCAAGGTGGCAACAGTTCAACCCAACGTGACTTCGGGCCTATTAAAGGCTTGTTGTATAATTCGGCCCATTGATGCCTCTACTAAGATATCGGCCTCTTAAAGGCTCATGATATCACCGGGCCAACTAAGGCCCAAATATGTTTCAGCCTGGTAATGGCCAGTCATATAATTGGGTCAATAATGGCCCGATCTACATTTCAGCCTGCTAAAGGCCCATGGACGACTTTTGTAAATTGAGGCCCAACATGCATTTCGGCCTGCTAAAGGCTCATGGTATCTTCTGGGCCTCAACAAGCCAGTAGAATATTCAGCCTGTTAACGGCCCAAAGCAACATGGGCCCAACTAAGCGCTGGGTCCACTAAAGGCCGAACTAAACATTGGGCCGAATGTAGGCCCGTGTAAGTTGTTGTCCTTGCACAAAATGTGAAGGGCCCCAATTGCCTTTCAGGCCCAAGAAAGTTGCTAACCGGACCAATTGTGGCCCGCTAAAATGCAGGCTGTTAGAGGCCAAAGTTTCGGCCCGGTCGACTACGTCAGATTTTCGCTGTTTTTTCACATAGTGAATGATGGCATATACGGTAACTAGTAGGAATTAAGAAAAAAACTACCCATCACTGTAACTTAGAATAAACCTACACTACAATAAAGTATTTATGGTATATTACGTCCACTAGGCATTGAAGTTATCCACGAATGATCATAAAGCGCAACGAAGAAGCAGATTACAAAAACTGGGCGCCATTGCACGTAACAAAATAATACTGAACCAAGACCACTTCCAAGACAATTGAAGAAAGGTTAGCCTTGTGCGGGAGCTGCTGCGCAACTTGCTGAGCAAGGCTGTGAGGCCGTCCTAGCATGTCGGTCATAGCTTCCAAGTGTATCTGTTTAGCAATGAGGCTCTCATTGGTGTTCTCTGTGATCCTCCTTAGAGATTGGACTTCAAGTCAAAGTTGAGTTGTAGAGTGCCTTTCTACTTGAACTTGAGACTAAAGAAGTTGATTTGATTCAGACAGCGAATTATGTGAGCTTGTCTAACTGCTAGTCTCAAGTAACTTGAACACTGCATCAAGACATGACTTTGTGGTTGTCTCGCTATCTTCAGGATGTTTTGCATTCTTTGCTACAATATATGTTGGGTTTGTCTCACATCCTTCAGCAAACTTGTGCATGCCATCAGGCATATCACCCTGAAACAAGCAGAGAGATGACATGTTTTACACGTCTATAAACAAAGATGGTAACTATGCTGTCAATTCCATCCAATTTCAAATTAGAAAACAAAGAGCCAGTTCAAAATATCAATAACATAATTTGGTATAGTTCATAATGCGGGGAGCTTCACCACACTACTGGATCACGATGTCAACAAAACAAGCATAGATGAAGGGCAAAGACAATCATTGTATCTATTTTGGTTAATGTGCATGGCATGTTGTTCATATCATCAGCCACATCAGTAAGATAAAACAGGAGATGACAAGGTGCAAATGTGGGCTGCTTCACCACACACTGGATTATAGATCCACAAAAACAAGCATACATATAGGGAGTATTGAGTGATGTGCATCGTGCGAATGAGGAATTTGGTTTAGAACTAAAACTTGGAACTTACAGTTGTTGCGAACATGCATTTTGATAGAAACAACAAACTAAACGGAAGTTGATGATAGGGAGTATGAGAAAATTAAACAACAATTGAGGATAAAGGCTTTAGAAGGGCTGACTTACATTAACAGTTAACACAAGCTTTATAGAGCCCTTCTCCATGTCATCGGAAGGATAACTCAAGAATTTCAGCACATAATGTCCTTCATAAGCATTGCATGCACTCTATATTTTGTAGAGAGTAATTATAGATATGACAATACTGGAAGGGATAGAGGATAATGAAGATAAGATGTAGATTGATGCTACATAATCAACTACCAATCCCTGTAAGTACAAGCGTTACAAGACAAAATGTACTGACAAGAGCAATGGGCTACACTTCTGAACTGGCATTGTCCGTGTATTCAACTTTTTGGTAAGATTAAATACAGATATGCTATTTTATAGTAAATGGTGAGCGAGGGAGATAAGTTGCAGAATGCTACACAATGAATCGATCCCTCCTTCCCATAATATAAGAGTGTTTTGTACACTGGTGTACAGTACAAAACGCTCTTATATTATGGGACGGAGGGAGTAGCTATTAATGTAAGTACAATGATAGAAGACGTTCCATCCTTACAAGAGGGCTGCAGAGCTAAACCTCTTCAAAATCATTGGGTTGATTGTAAATTTATGTAAGAGTCGATATCGATATTATAATGTCCACCAAATGGAGGATAACAATGCTAGCATGTGTAGTGATGCTACATAATCAACTAGCTATGAAAATAAGTATGGTCATACAGGGAAAGAGGTACTCACAAGAGCATTGCAATGTGTAGTATAGTTGCGAGATTCTATGGTCCCTTGAGAATGAATGTTCTTCTGGAAACGATTTTCGTACAAGTGAGACGGTAAGGTACATGCATAAAAGTAGTTCAAATTATGATGTGATATCATAGACATACCTTACACTACAGACGAGACCAATGTGTAAGAAGATTATTCCAGTCACTGTCTAATAAATGTAGCACCGGAGACTTCACAGAAATTTCGTTTAGAGGCTTTCCATTGAAGTGCACTTGCCTCAGGTAGGAACGATACTTCATCAACGAGTGCTTGAAAAGTGCAAGCAACCCTTGCTCGTCTTGACTATCTAGTTTGGTCCTCGCCTATTTAAAAGAATGAAATCTTGTGTCTTTTCTCAGCATAAACATATGCAACAATTACCATGAACAAGATTAGTACATTACTTACGTGTAAGTTGTGGAGGAATGTTGGAAATTGTTCTGTGTCTATGGTATAATTTTTCCATGAAGGAAAGATGCGCACAAAGTTCCTGACAACAATATAAGTTTGGTCTTCTAAACTCGGAATAAATGGAACATGGGTCTTATTTACTGCAATTGGGGCTCTGTCTCATTTGAAAAGGGATTTGGCAAATGGATTTGGTGTACTCTTTGCTGGAATGGGGGTTTTGCATCGTAGAGATGGTGGTATGTCAACTAGCATCATCATACTATTTGCTGCAGTTGGGGTCTGCTGAGTTAGGGCATCAGAGATGGCCAGTGTAGTAGGGATAGAGTCTGCTAGAGTTGTGGCCATGTTTTCTGGGTCTAGTGATATTGCAACCACACCAATTGGGCTATTTGATTTATCATGTGTCACTACCTTTTCCAAATACTTTGTTCGTGCTCCTCCGTGATCAGCAATCGCCCTCTTCCTTTTGTACGTCGGATACACAAGAACAACATTTGAATGGATAAATATGTTATGATGACAGATGGAATATGTACTGAAAATGGATAGGCAGGGTGTATTCACATACACGATGTGTAAATTAAGCTAATGACAGTGCATCAAAGTAGAAGCAATGCAAAGCATCAGTTGCAACATATGTGCGACCAATATAACCTTGGAAAGTTAGAGCAAGCACCTTGATGGTGAATAAGATAGGACATCTGCCTCTAACTCCTCCACTAGGGAGCTACATTGACTTAGGTCTCCCTCTAGCTCAGAATCATTGTTAGGACCATATTCTGAGCACGAATCTGTAGGTGGAGAGCGTTTGCATTGCATTGCATTGCATCCAGACTTGATTTCAGTCCCTTGATGCCAAGTTTGACAGCCATGGTATTTTTCTGCTTTATTCTTTTCATGCGCGCAAGCTCATAATCATTATGATGTTGTTCAGTATCTATGATTCATGAAAACATAAAAAGTAGTCAGATTATTATGGAATGCATTGCGCATTCAACTCAAAGAGTGTCTCCCTATAAACCCCTGCGTATACAAAGTTCATCCCCCAACCATGCTTACCAGACCACACACAGAAATGCAAACCTCTTATGTCTTTATAACAGGCAGACACACATTTCAAAACTAAAGTAGGAACATTAGAATCATATCAAATTCGTTTTTGAACAAATAAACTAAGGAATTATGAGTGGCATAATGTTTAGCTTCAAGGGTGGAGTGCTGGTAGTGCGACACAAAGCAAGTAGGCAGATTGTATTCTATGTTAAAGATCATAGTCTATGTAAAAGGTGGATATGACACTTTCTTGCTATACAATGCAGTGTTCGTTGCCCACACATGATGGAAGAGATCACACAGAGAAATACTATTCACGCATGTCTACGGTTCCAGTATTTTGAATCAGGGTTGTCCACCCTAAAAGAATATTGACAACAAATATGACAAGGCAAGCATAGAGGTAGAGAATCAATCATTACTTGTGAGCTTACTAGGACAAGTATGCAACATTGTAACTGCAGTAAGAGACCGTCCAAAATCTGAATCAAGAAGTTTGTCTAGCAGTTATTGTTTGCAACTAATCGACGTGAATAATTGGATATCGTATTGAATGAGTAAGAAAGACAAGTAAAACTATCAACAAACCTTGCTTGTAGTAGTAATCTGGGTCAATGTCACTATGACAAACAATCCAACATGACTAGTGTCTGTTCCTAGGGCCGGAATTTTGAAACCCTGTGAACTTTACAGGTACTAAAGATTAATGAAATATCCGAACCATTAAGTGTAGGTAGCACTCAACACACAACAAACCATAATGACAGTCCTACTTAATGAGTAATGAATCAATTAGAAAATGGGTGATGGGGAGTAGTTGTTGAGGGTTGAGGACATATCTCAGGATAAATCAGGTTGGCTTAGTGGGTGCTGCATGTCTGAGCCCTGAACGGACTGGGAAGGTAGGCACGGCAACACTTCGGGCAGCGGTGACGCTGTTAGGCGAGCGGCTCCTGACCTCCTGTTAGTCCAGCGTCTCCTCATAGAGTCATGCCGTTCGGGGATAGCAAGTCGCCGGCATGGCAGGTGGCTAGGGGCGAGTAGAGATCGAAAGCGCAGTAGAACAGAGGGGAATCAGGGTCTGGGCCAACCCAAAATCCCAGGATGGGCCGCAGCCCACCGTGGGTACCCTGTAGATCCACACCCCAACGACGTACATGCATTTTCGAAACTAAATTAGGAACATTTAGCTGACCAATTAAACAAATTTGCTTTAGTAATATCAGATTCGTATTTGAACAACTAAGCTTGTTTAGCTTGATGGGTGGAGCAATGCTATTATGACACGAAGCACGTAGGCTGATCGTATAGTGATCATAAAAGGGGGGAAACCCTAAGCATGATCAATGAAACCCTATTATGACTGTGCCTTGGCAGATTTGAAGCTGCAAACCACAGAAATGCCACTTAGCAACCTTTGTTTGCTTCGAACTAAGAACCAAATTCTAAGAGCTGAAAAGATAGTACAGTAACCAAGTTGCGATCTATTTTCTGGTTGAGATCAAAAAGTTGAGCAGATATGAAGTGCAGAAGTTGTACCACCTATTTTGCGATGCCGTGTAGGCATCGGGGGTGTGATGGCTATCAGTGGCGTTGAAGCAGATCTACGATGGTAGACGGGTCCATGGG
>LR738712.1:69956295-69970947 GCA_902687465.1 Secale cereale
TCAGAGCTGCCCCGTCAAGGAGGACGACGGCGCCGATGATGCGAGAAGACGCAATGCAAGGCTCCTGGTCCATTGCTGTGGATGAGAAACGCCCATCTCTAGCAGTGGAGGATGCGGTCTTGGTAGGTGCTCCGACATGGTGGAGGACGGCGGCAATGGATGGGGTGGCGGACGGAGGAGGCTGGTGTGGGGATGGTGTTCTAGGGTAGACGATGTATGAATGGGAAAATGGAGGGAGAGGTACGGGGAACCGTGTTTTTGGGACGCGCCTGTCTGAAATATGGCAAAGTTACGAACTTAGCCCCCTTTCAAAATTTGGATGTTTCACCGGTTGGGGATAGTACGGTAATCTCGCATCTCCCCGATATTTGCCCAGAGCGATTTTGGGCGAGGAGAGGGTGTTTTGGCGCCCATGGTTGGCACCCACGGTGTATGAACGGGGCTGACAGGTAGGGCGGTTGCATCACGTGTGAGTGAAGTTACAAACCTGCTCATATTAAAAATATTTTCCTACATCGATTTCGGCCAAGTCGAGTTTGTTTTGTCGCCCATCGTGTATGAATGGGGAAATGGAGGGAGAGACAGAGGTCTTTCAGATGAGCTTGAATAAAATGTGTTTTGCCGCCCACAATTGGTGCCCACCGTGTCTGAATGGGCTCAGAGGCGGTCGTGTCACATCTAATTGAAGTTACTAACATACCCCTATTGAGAACAGTGGAAATCGGGCCGATGGATTGTCCGTGTAAGGGGTAGACAGTAATTTCCATCTCGCAAACATTGGCTTCGGGCAGCCGACGTGGGAGTGGATATTTTGCTGATTATTTCAAATTTTTGGACAATAAGCATTCACGTTTACCCTGGCAACTAAATTTGAATCCATTTTGTATTCTTATACGGATCTTTATAATTCATTCTATGTTTTTTATATATCTTCAAAAGCACAACAAAGATGTATTTCACTATCATATATGAATATGATTTACAAATGCCAATACTCGAATTCAGAAGGTGGATACCAGTTTAAGGTGAATGTGAATATTTGAAACCACTTTATGTCCAACTCAAGTGTAACTTATATGACACACACATCATATAGTGTACTCCCATTTAGATATGTACACAAGCGATGTCTCAAGATTCAAAATACAGAGTCAGTCAACCAATAATG
Organism: Secale cereale; assembly: GCA_902687465.1. Lineage (NCBI taxonomy): Eukaryota > Viridiplantae > Streptophyta > Magnoliopsida > Poales > Poaceae > Secale > Secale cereale. The sequence goes on from LR738712.1 coordinate 69,957,464, forward strand.
TACAAAACTAACAGACATATAAACACTTATAGAGTATATGGATCAATAATATCAACTAACATACATAAGCCAGGCCGTTGTACTTTTTTTTTTGCTACAAGAGCATCATTTTTTATAGCAAAGCTAGTATAGCATCTTGGCCCATTCAGATGCGTGCAACTTAAAGACCATCTATACTAGTACTATTATTGTTAAATGCACATTTGTCCCGATTGGCATATTTGTAGGTCTGGCATAGCAATCAAATTGAAATGTCTCAGAGTCTTGTCAATTAATACAGACTCATGCTAAAAAATTACAAACCAAAAAACAAAAAACAATTATTACATGATCTCTAAAACAAAGGGTTTGATCGATTACATGAACAAACAACACAAAGTTTATTCGATGATGGAAAAAACATTTCACCTATGATTTACCAAGTGGGAATTTAATTACTTTTTTTCCTCCAGGACCTTAACAATGCGGCCAGTCTCCACTTGCTCGTTTTGAAATCCACCAAATAATTAATGGTTGTCTTGAGTACTACTTATGATTGTGCTGTTTGCTTCCTCAACATGTCAACTTCATCTCTAAGTGCAGAAGCAGAATCTCTTTCTACCAATAATTTAGCCTCTTGAGCATCAACAGTTGGCAATTCATAATGCACGATTGGGCCGGTGCCACTGCTGTGAGATGATACAACGTCCATGGGGACCTCGATCTTTGATCTTGGGCTAACATGTTTTGCCATTAAAGTTCCAATTGGATTATGAAAAGTTGAAGTTAGCAAAACATCTCAACTGGGAGTTAGAACAGTGAACTAGTTAAACAAACAAGAAATTAAAGAGTTTCGACTGGATGCTGAAACTAGTTATTAACAACAATGTAACCAGTTGCAGCAGCAAAGCAGTTAAACAAAAAAGTTTTGCAAAAGGTACCTATTGTGGCATTGGAGTTTCTCTTGGATCCTGAAAAGTTGAGTAGCCAGCAACATGATTAGAGCAATCGGTTGCAGCAGCAAAGCAGTTAAACAAACAAGTTTTGCAAAAGGAACCTATTGTGGCATTGCAGTTTATCTTAGATCCTGAAAAGTTGAGTAGTCAGTAACTTGATTAGAGAAACAAGTTACAGCGGCAAACCTGTTACACCGATATATTTTTGAAAATGTACCTGTTGTGCAATTGGACTTCCAATTGGATCCTGAAAACTTGAAGCTGGTAAAATGATTACAGCAACAAGCTACAGCAGAAAAATAGTTAAACAAGGAAGTTTTTTGAAAACATACCTGTTGAGCCAACAGAGTTTCAGTTGGATCCTGCAAACTTGAATGTTAGCAATCATAAATAATGTGTTGCAAGAGCCATAAGAAACTAACATCAAACTAGTAAAACTAACCAGTTTTGGCAACGCATTTAATTACACATGAACTAGTAAAACTAACAAGTTCTAAGCAAAGTATTACAGTAACAAGTCGGTACCGTTTACCAGCAACATAGACATATGTATTTTTTTAAGTAAGCAAAATGATTCTGACACACACACGTATATATATGTTAAAAAGATGTTGTCCCTCATATAAACCTGTCAATTGTTTGTCAATGAACATGCAAACATTACTAGTGCTACAAGTGATAACAGCAAACCATTTAAACAAACAGGGTATCAGAACGTAAATTACACATGAATTTTGCTACACCCTAGAAGTACATATGACCATCTATCGACGTGCTTAAGTAGCTATTTAAGTTCAGGCAAACAGGTAATTCTTAATAGTAAGTATCAAACACATAGATAGATGCAGTATATAATAGGATTAACAGGCTATGGCATTATGTAATCAGTAGCAAACTAAATTAAGCCAAACAGCGTTCTTGAACAATTTTGCAATCAATGGCTAACTAAAATTCCGAGAAGCGGGTAACTGAACTTACACTAGCTCTTTGTACAGGCATACTGCAACTTCTTTTCACTTACAAGGTTCTACGAAGGAGTCCATGGCATCAATTGCTTGGATACATAGTCCTAATACTTCTTTCTTCCCACACTACATTCGTAAGTCAAATGGTTAATCTGGTAAGGTGGTGCATCCTTGATATGTTATATGAGGACGGGTTATCAGACTAGTTGTAGCAACACACATCACACTAGTTTTTACTGTATATTTCATGCGATTACATTTGGCATATCGAGATCTAAGCAATCTTCAATATGCTGAAAAGATTGGCATCCTTCACATTATTGGCGAACTCAGTTCATAGAAACAAGCAACTCAACCATTATGTGGGTAAATCAAAAGCGCCACTAGAATATTTTTCACTACCCCAATCATACACACAAAATGGGGCAACGCTACCGTAGGGGCTGGTATGGCGGTCGCCTCGGGTGGCTGGAAAGTGTGCACCTACTTTGAGTCATCCAGGTTGGCCAATGCTAGTTTTGTTCCTCCCAAAGCACGAGCAGGCAATGTAAAAAATGAATAAAATCATTTCAATTTGGATGCGCCAATAAGGTAAGTGCAAGACAGGCCCAATAGCATGCTCGCGGCCCAAACGAACGCCTCCCATATCGATCGACAGTAGGAAAAATCCCCAATTCGTTTGCTGCAGCCTCCAGTCTGGTTTGCTCCTAGTCGCAGCTGGACAGACCGACACAACACTTCTTCGCGCCCTTGTTGGACGCCGGTCGCCAAGCTTCAAGTGAATGGAAGGACAAGAAGATGAAGATCCAACCCCGGGTGTAGCCTCCGTGGGAGGCAACGGCGGCAGCACAGGCATGGCATCAAGCTTGCGCAAACGGACAGTCACAGCTTGTAAGAGCAACATGCGCAATGAGCAGGTACATCACATCCCCGATTATATCTAATTCAATTGTTCAATTTCCGTCCAATAGTTAAACCTGACGGTGTTCTAAAACTGCTTGTATGTAGGGAATCTGTCAGAAAATGAAACCAAATTCTGCTTATTTTAGAACTTCCCCAATCAATACTGAACTGACTGAACTTGATGTGTCTAATCAAGTTTCCGGTGCAAACATACGAGCTCATGTTGTTCTTGAGCCTGAAGTGTCTAATGAACAGACTGCTAATGAAGGATTTGATGCAAACATTTTACATGCTCCTGGTGGTGAACATATAGTGTCTAATGAGGGATCTAATGCAAGCATTTTGCAATCTCCCATCGAAGGATTTAGTGTCTAATGATGATCTGCTATGTTGAGAGAGAAATATAAATTTGCAGGAATTGATGACAAGCAAATTATAGTACATTTTCATGGCTTGTGGAAACGTCGAGGCCATCTACCAGAAAGTACACGTATCATGACAACCTAGCATAAATGCGTTTCTAATCTTTTGTTTGAAACTATTGGCATACTTGTGTAGGATAGATATATTGATATGCAGTTTGCGCACTGGTTATAGGTGCAATTACACTTGGATATTTTCGGCCAGAGAACAAATAATTCAAGCAGGTACAGTCCATGTTAGTAGTCCTTGTACACCATGTTGCATTTTGTGTTTTTTGTTGCTTACATCATTTTTTGTTTTATAATCTGGAACCACTTTGGATCATTAGCTGGTTTTCAAAGTGCATGTAGCTTTACATTTCTCAAGTTATGTTGATTTCCGGAGTGCAAGTGCCTTCGTATTTTTTAAGTTAAATTTTTGCCCCTGGTAACTTGAACTTGTGGATCCGCCAGTGCACACAAATCATACACGCAGGCCAGTATGAATTAAATGAAATACAGGGACTTACTCTAGCTCGTTGTACAGGCTCACTACAGTTCTGCTTGCCCTTGGGATGTTCCATGTACAAGTCCATGTTACCACTTGCTTGGATTTGCAGGCCTTGTGCTCCTTGCATCCCCCTATGTATTTTTGGCACGACAAATGGTTGATCAAATGAGAGGAATCAACCTTGCTGTTGTACCGGAGGACAGGTACTTACAAGGTTATATCGGCATGCAGGATGTGTACCAGATCCCGTAGCACCGTCATGTTTCATTAAAAAAATGGTTTTGCTTGTTTCAGATGATATGTCCAGAAGAAATAAGAGATAAAGTCAGAGTTGCATAGGCTTGTAAGCTAAGAGAGCAGTAAAAGGATTTCCAAACATCATCAGAACCATGCACAAGGGAGTGATATGTGAATACCTAGTTTGGGCCGGCGTTTGGGCATGCTCGCCTAGCTAGAGTGCGGGTCACTTTAGAGCCGTTGAGGGTGATGCGCTAGTGTTGGCTGGCCATGTACGGATGCAGATCTCGAGAGGTAGCGGAGCACTACGACGCGGTGGATGAGGCTGTTGGTGAAGCACCAACGGCGTCGGGGGGCTGGAGGTACGATGATGTTCTCAGTGAAGTAGCCTTGATGTGGTGGAAGTCGGTGTTTGTGAGGCATGTCGGCTGCGGCGGCCGACGTTGACGAGGGCGTAGATGAGGTAGCTCTGGTTCAGTGATGAAGCACGATCGTCGTCTTCGCTGTCGTCGTCCGGCACAAAGGTGGGGAAAGAGATGAGATGAAGGGTGATTCGAATTTTGCTTGGGTTGGCGGCGAATTAGGGATCTAAGAGCTCTGGGCGCGGAAGGGGACGAGGGAGAAGGGAGATTTTGCAGGGCTAAAATTGGGGCTGCCAGATGCTACTTCTCGAGCTTGCGTTGTATTACCTCGAAGAGGAAAGGGTGATGCAGCACAGTAGCGTAAGTATTTCCCCCAGTTTTTGAGAACCAAGGTATCAATCCAGTAGGAGACCACACGTGAGTCCCTCGCACCTGCACAAACAAATAAGAACTTCGCAGCCAACGCGATAAGGGGTTGTCAATCCCTTTACGGCCACTTACGAAAGTGAGATCTGATAGATATGATAGTATAATATTTTTGGTATTTTTGATATAAGAACAGAATGTAAATAAAGCAAAGTAAAGTAGATGGAAGATTAATATGTTGAGAATAGACCCGGGGGCCATAGGTTTCACTAGTGGCTTCTCTCATGATAGCAGAATTCTACGGTGGGTGAACAAATTACTATCAAGCAATTGATAGAAAAGAGCATAGTTATGAGAATATCTAGGCATGATCATTATATATAGGCATCACGTCCGTGACAAGTAGACCGAAACGATTCTACATCTACTACTATTACTCCACACATCGACCGCTATCCAGCATGCATCTAGAGTATTAAGTTCATAAGAACAGAGTAATGCTTTAAGTACGATGACGTGATGTAGAGGGATAAACTAAAGCAATATGATATAAACCCCATCTTATTATCCTTGATGGCAACAATACAGTACGTGCCTTGCTGCTCCTGCTGTCACTAGGAAAGGACACCGTAAGATTGAACCCAAAGCCATGCACTTCTCCCATTGCAAGAACTATAGATCTAGTAGGCCAAACCAAACCGATAATTCGAAGAGACTTGCAAGGATATTATAATCATACATAAAAGATTTCAGAAAAGAATCAAATATTGTTCATAGATAATCTTGATCATAAACCCAGAATTCATCGGATCGCGACAAACACACCGCAAAAATATTACACCGAATGGATCTCCTCGAAGATCGATGAGAACTTTGTATTGAGATCCAAAAACCGAGAAGAAGCCATCTAGCTAATAACTGTGGACCTGAAGGTCTGTGGAAACTACTCACAACTCATTGGTCAGGCTATGGTGTTGATGTAGAAGCACTCCCTGGTAGATCCCCCCTCCGGCGGAGCTCCGGAACAGGCCCCAAGATGGGATCTCATGGGAACAGAAGGTTGCGGCGGTGGAATCAGGGTTTTCTCTGTTGCCTCAATGTTTTCAGGGTATATGGATATATATAGGAGGAAGGAGGGAATCGGGGGAGCCAGAGGGGGCCCATGAGGGTGGGGGGCGTGCCCTGGACCCTCGTGGACACCTCCTTCATTCCTTAGTGTGTACTTCAAGTCTTCTGGGGAGATACGGTTTCAAAAATAACTCCCCCGAAGGTTTCATTCCGTTTGGACTCCATTTGATATTCCTTTTCTGCGAAACCTTGAAATAGGCAAAAAAAACAACAATCTGCACTAGGCCTTGGGTTAGTAGGTTAGTCCCCAAAAAAATATAAAAGTGTATAATAAAGCCCCTTAAACATCCAAAACAGAATATATACTAGCATGGAACAATCAAAAATTATAGATACGTTGGAGACGTATCAAGCATCCCCAAGCTTAATTCATGCTCGTCCTCGAGTATGTAAATGATAAAAACAGAATTTTTGATGTGGAATGCTTACTAACATAATTCTCAATGTAATTTCTTTATTGTGGCATGAATGTTCAGATCCGAAATATCCAAGACAAAAGTCTATATTGACATAAGAAATAATAAAACTTCAAGCATACTAACAAAGCAATCATGTCTTCTCAAAATAACATGGCCAAAAAAAGTTATCCCTACAAAATCATATAGTCTGGCTATGCTCCCTCTTCATCACACAAAATATTCTTATCATGCACAACCCCAGTTTCAGCCAAGCAATTGTTTTCATACTCAAAAAAATTCAAACCTTTCAACTTTCACGCAATATATGAGCGTGAGCCATGGATATAGCACTATAGGTGGAATAGAGTGGTGGTTGTGGAGAAGACAAAAAGGAGGAAGATAGTCTCACATCAACTAGGCGTATCAATGGGCTATAGAGATGCCCATCAATAGATATCAATGTGAGTGTGTAGGGATTGCCATGCAATGGATGCACTAGAGCTATAAGTGTAAGAAAGCTCATCAAAAGAAACTAAGTGGCTGTGCATCTAACTTGCTTGCTCATGAAGACCTAGGGCATTTGGGGAAGCCCATCGTTGGAATATACAAGCCAAGTTCTATAATGCAAATTCCCACTAGTATATGAAAGTGACAAAACGAGAGACTCTCTATCATGAAGATCATGGTGCTACTTTGAAGCACAAGTGTGGAAAAGGATAGTAGCATTGTCCCTTCTCTCTTTTCTCTCATTTTTTTGGAGGGGCTTTCTCTTTTTTTAGCCCCTCTCTATTTTTTTGGGCCATCTCTTTTTTTATTTGGCCTTTCCTCACATGGGACAATGCTCGAACAAAATATGACTCTATATGAATGATGATGAAGCATGTCATATGAACGGAACGGTACAAAGTTGCATGGCAATATATCTTGAAATGGCTATGGAAATGCCATGATAGGTAGGTATGGTGGCTATTTTGAGGAAGGTATATGGTGGGTGTATGCTACCGGCGAAAGTTGCGCGGTACAATGGTGGAAGGGTGAGAGTGTGTATAATCCATGGACTCAACATTAGTCATAAAGAACTCATATACTTATTGCAAAAATTTACGAGTCATCAAAACAAAGTAATCAACGCATGCTCCTAGGGGAAGGGTTGGTACGATTTAACCATCGCGCGATCCCGACCTCCACACAAAGGATGACACTCAATAAATACCTCATGATCTAACTTCGTCACATAGCGGTTCACCATACGTGCATGCTACGGGAATCACAAACTTTAACACAAGTATTTCCCAAATTCATAATTACTCCACTATCATGACTCTAATATCACCATCCTCGTGTCTCAAAACAATCATCAAGTATCAAATTTCTCATCATATTCAATCCACTTTATATGAAAGTTTTTACTACATTCATCTTGGATGCCTATCATATTAGGACTAGTTTTATAACCAAAGCACATTACCATGCTATTCTAAGAGACTCTCAAAAAGATATAAGTGAAGCACGAGAGATCATCAATTTCTACAAAATAAAACCACCACCGTGCTCTAAAAGATATAAGTGAAGCACTAGAGCAAAACTATCTAGCTCAAAAGATATAAGTAGAGCACATAGAGTATTCTAATAAATTCTAAACCATATTTATGTCTCTAAAAAGGTGTGTCCAGCCAGGATGATTGTGGCAAACAAAAAATCAAAGAATCAAATCATACATGACGCTCCAAGCAAAACACATATCATGTGGTGAATAAAAATATAGTCTCGAGTATAGTTACCGATAGATGAAGAAGAAAGAGGGGATGCCTTCCCGGGGCATCCCCAAGCTTAGGATTTTGGTTGTCCTTGAATTTTACCTTGGGGTGCCTGGGTCATCCCCAAGCTTAGTCTGTTGCCACTCTTTGTTCCATAGTCCATCAAACCATACTCAAAACTTGAAAACTTCACAACACAAAACTTAGCCAAAAATCTCGTGAGCTCCGTTAGTATAAGAAAACAAACCACCACTCAAAGGTACTGTAATGAACTCATTCTTTGTTTATATTGGTGTGAAACCTACTGTATTCCAACTTCTCTATGATTCATATTCCCCAATACTACTCATAGATGCATCAAAATAAGCAAACAACACACGAAAAACAGAATCTGTCAAAAACAGAACAGTCTGTAGTAATCTGGTAAACATGAGGAATTTGTCTATCAATCATCTGCAAAAATAATAAACTAAATATTACTCTCCAGTAAAAATTCACAGCCAAACTCGTGAGCGCTAAAGTTTCTGTTTTTTACAGCATGATCATAAAAACTTCACACAAGTCTTCCCAAAGGTTCTATTTGGCACAAACACTAATTAAAACACGAAACCACATCTAAACAGAAGCTAGATGCAATATTTATTCCTAAACAGAAGCAAAAACAAAGAAAATAAAATTGGGTTGCCTCCCAACAAGCGCCATCGTTTAACGCCCCTAGCTAGGCACGATACAATAATAGATCTAGGTATTGCCATCTTCGGGTTTTTTCCTTTTAACGGGATCACGCTCAAATCCGGGAGGTTCTCGTTTTCCTTCATATTCAGAAATGTTCAGACCTAAAGAATCCAACCGCTTATTGCAAAGGGTGATCAACATATTCATGCGGTGGGTATTTCCACTAACATTTTTAAGAGGTTCAAGAGACTTTTGTAATATTTTCGTTACTTCGCAAATCTTATCAAAAACTTGTGTCTCCTCCGGGGTAGAGGGTTGCCCGAATAACTCTATTAAAGCATTATAGGAATCAAGAGTATGACTACCCAAGAAATTTCCTCCAGTAACGGTATCATGAATATATCTATTCCACGGAGTTATGCTAACATAAAAATTGCGAAGAAGCACAGAAGTGGAAAGCTTCCTATTAGATATATTTTGACAATTGCAAATTCTAAACCAGGCATCTTTTAGATTTTCCTCCTCCCTTTGTTTAAAATTAAGAACCTCACTCTCAGGAATATTGATAATGATAGGTGTGCTAGCCATGACGTCGAAGCAAAAGCGAATAGTAAACACACGGAAAAAGAAGGGCAAATAAAATGGCAAGGGTGAAGTGGGGGAGAGGAAAATTAGAGGCAAATAATGTAATGTCAAGGATAAGGGTTTGTGATAGGTACTTGGTATATGACTTTTGCATAAGCCTCACCGGCAACGGTGCCAGAAATTCTTCTTGCTACTTCTCGAGCTTACGTTGTATTCCCTCGAAGAGGAAAGGATGATGCAGCACAGTAGTGTAAGTATTTCCATCAGTTTTTGAGAACCAAGATATCAATCCAGTAGGAGACCACGCGCGAGTCCCTCGCACCTGCACAAACAAATCAGAACTTTGTAGCCAACACAATAAGGGGTTGTCAATCGCTTTACGGTCACTTACGAAAGTGAGATCTGATAGATAGGATAGTATACTATTTTTGGTATATTTGATTTAAGAACAGAAAGTAAATAAAGCAAAGTAAAGTAGATGGAAGATTAATATGTTGAGAATAGACCCGTGGGCCAGAGGTTTCACTAGTGGCTTCTCTCATGATAGCTAAATTCTATGGTGGGTGAACAAATTACTGTCGAGCAATTGATAGAAAAGCGCATAGTTATGAGAATATCTAGGCATGATCATTATATATAGGCATCACGTTCGTGACAAGTAGACCGAAATGATTATGCATATACTACTATTACTCCACACATCGACCGCTATCCAGCATGCATCTAGAGTATTAAGTTCATAAGAACAGAGTAATGCTTTAAGCAAGATGACACGATGTAGAGGGATAAACTCAAGCAATGTGATATAAACCCCATCTTTTTATCCTTGACGGCAACAATACAATACGTGCCATCTGCCCCTGCTGTCACTAGGAAAGGACACCGCAAGATTGAACCCAAAGCCAAGCACTTCTCCCATTGCAAGAACTATAGATCTAGTAGCCAAACCAAACCGATAATTCCAAGAGACTTGCAAGGATATTATAATCATACATAAAAGATTTCAGAAAAGAATCAAATATTGTTCATAGATAATCTTGATCATAAACCCACAATTCATCGGATCTCGACAAACACACCGCAAAAAGATTACATCGAATAGATCTCCTCGAATATCGATGATAACTTTGTATTGAGATCCAAAAAGAGAGAAGAAGCCATCTAGCTAATAACTATGGACCCGGAGGTGTGTGGTAAACTACTCACAACTCATTGGTGAGGCTATGTCGTTGATGTAGAGGCACTCCGTGGTAGATCCCCCCTCCGGCGGAGCTCCGGCACAGGCCCCAAGATGGGATCTCACAGGAATAGAAGGTTGTGGCAGTGGAATTAGGGTTTTCTCTGTTGCCTCTATGTTTTCAGGGTATATGGATATATATAGGAGGAAGGAGGGCATCGGGGGAGCCAAAGGGGGCCCACGAGGGTGGGGGGCGCGCCAAGGGGGAGGGGGCGCGCCCTGGACCCTCATGGCCACCTCCTTCGTTCCCTCGCACGTACTCCAAGTCTTCTGGGTAGATACGGTTCCAAAAATAACCCCCCCGAAGGTTTCATTCCATTTGGACTCCGTTTGATATTCCTTTTCTGCGAAACCGTGAAATAGGCAAAAAAACAGCAATCTGCACTGGGCCTTGGGTTAGTAGGTTAGTCCCAAAAATAATATAAAAGTGTATAATAAAGCCCATTAAACATCCAAAACAGAATATATAATAGCATGGAACAATAAAAAATTATAGATACATTGGAGACGTATCACCAGCTATTTCAATCCAAAACATGGAAGCGCGAACCTTTTTTGTCGTTGTTGTTTTTGGGGGGGGGGGTGGAGGGGGTGGGTGCTACTTGCTAGCGTCCCCACGACACACATGACCACCACGACACGACCCTGGTCTACCGGTTGCGCCCACATTTAAGAATGCAAACGAATCTTCTTTCATTGGCAAACGGATATTGTACTCCTTGCAAATAATTAGTCCTTCGAAACGAGTACTATGAATTAATTAATGATGAGTTCTTCGAATTAGAGTGTGTTTTTCACATAGCGATCTCCAATTTTAACATGGATTTTACATTTCATGGTATCCACATTACTTATTTAATACAAATTCATATATGTATAAGATGAACATCATGGTGGTGAGAAAACTTTGGATGGATTGAAGCATAGGACCACACACATACAAAATACCACAACAATCAAGTCAATATCAACCTTTCCAAACCTAGCACGGAACAAATTCAAAATAATTACGGAAGCCATATGCATGGTCCTCAATTCAAATCTTACAATATACATTAAATTGAAACGTCAATATTAAGTCTAGTAATATATACATTCAAATGTTGTTTTTAGCCCCCCGGCACACACGTTATGTACTTCCTCTATTGATCAATCTTCCTCTCATAACCACCTTACAAAGCTTTGGTTTCCACACGTTCATTCTATCTCTCCATGTTTCGATCTTTAACTCTCACACACCCGCCATTGCACTCCATGCCGAGCTCTCTCTCCCCTCCCATCCTCTCTCGGTAGATACATGCATTGCTTATCTAGACCCCGTCCCTCTCATGCGTACGCACGCACATTGTCTATCTAGGTCACTCTCAAGAGACCGTCCCACTCTTTCTTCTGCATAGTGGCACTGGTGGAGCTACAGTGGATTCCTTGGGCGGGCCAGCCTGAAGAAGAAAGCATAGAAAAGAGATGGGTCGCGCCACTTGGCATGCTATTTAGGTAGTGTTTCAGCTAGGCAAGGCGGGCCAGAGCATAGGTTAGCCCAACGTAGCTTCGCCCTGCATGGTGGCCCACACTCGCTTTTATCTAAGTCTCGACTAACCTTGCTTTCTCTCACACACAAACAATATATATCCCTATTCGGGCCTCGATCGACACACTCTATACCCTCTCACGCAGTTTGTGTATCTAGATCAGTCTCTCCAAGTCATTCCACTGTTTCGACCTCATGGCGGCACACGCTCTCTCAATCTCTCTTTCTCTATGCATGTCTCGATTAACCTCACTCTTTCTCACACACAAACGATATATCTCCATGTTTAGGCCTAATTTGACATATTCATAATGTACACTCTCTCACGCACATTATCTATCTAGGTCACTCTCTCCAACCCGTCTCACTCTTTCGATCGCATGACGACCCACACTCGCTCAATCTCTCTCTCTCTCTCTCTCTCTCTCTCTCTGTGTGTGTGTATCGATTGACCTTTCTTCCTCCCACGCACAAACGATATATGTACCTGTCTGTGATTGGATCATCTACAAGCTCTCTCTTACAACCCTCACCGTTCTTCCCAAATGTTCAATCGGAAAATACTGTCCAGAACATATATATCTTTTCAACGAATGTCGGGGCACACTCACTTTGTCTCTGCATCTATGTCTCGATTGACCTCGCTTTCTCACGCTGTGTCTTCCACACATTGAAGCTACCTCTCCATCCCTCGCAGAGCCGGAGCTATTTACATTGCGAGGGGGACTCCTACCTTCGATTAATTTGTGAAGGCATTTATTCCGATGGGTTTAGATTATATTTTTGTAGCATTCTCCCCACAACTACTCCAAACACCGTTGCAACCTCCCACCCCTCCCCCAATTGTTTTACCTCTGGCTCGGTCACCACTCTGTCGCACGCCCTTTCTAACCTTCCACGTTGCACCATGTTTTTTTTTTGCAAAACACAAGCACTTATCCTTTGTTCTAGAATCTTCTGTATCATAATTCGCTTTTTTCTAAATGAATTGCGATTTTTTGTTTTTTTTACTTTATGCTCTACAATTCACAATTCCATGAATCTTAAAATAGATTAACTTTTTTATAAAACATATTGATTTTGAATGAGATGAACTATAAGAATTAAACAAACATCTACATCATGCATATATGAATCAAAGCTTACATGCCATGGTGTGATATTTATTCATAATTTGTTTGCCAAATCTCATGCGTGTAATGCGCGTGTACCTTACTAGTATCAGTTAAAAATGAAAAAGGACGAGGATCGAACATGCGACCAGGGCCTTCAAGCCGCATGTCAGTAGGCAACATACGGACGCAACATAGTAGCAACGTTTGTTGTACCCCCCTTTGTTGATATAATGTTTTTATATTACCACAACCTATTTAACGGATAACATGTTTTATATTAACTTTAGTACATTACAGTGGGACCGGCTCGTGAGCACGTACGATTCCACTTCACTTACGGGTGGGTTCCATGTCTGCTCTCTCTCTCTCTCTCTCTCTCTT
>LR738712.1:69970987-70115262 GCA_902687465.1 Secale cereale
TCTCTCTCTCTCTCTCTCTCTCTCTCTCTCTCTCTCTCTCTCTCTCCTCCACCGCACCTCCCTGTCAGCCGGCGCAGCAGTCAACTCACACACCTCCCAGTCAGCCGGCACATCGGTCTGCTCGCACGCCTCCCATCGACTCACACGCTTGCTCGGACAGCACCAGCCGATGAGAAGCGGGACTCGTGGCGGCACGTATGTCTAACGCCCACGGTTTGAATAGTGAAATTGTTCGCGTTAACGTGACATGTCTTTTCCAAAATACCTTGGCTCTTCTTTTGTGCATCTTTTCATACGCAGCTTCTCTCAAATTGGACAAAAAAATACGACAGTCTTTTAGTCCCATATTACGTGACCATGCTCAGTTTCATGAATTTCACGTCAGTTTTGGATTTTCTGGAATTTAAAATCCAGAATTCGAAACAATATCATAACCTGCATCATGAAATAAATTTTCAAGCCATACATCTTTACTGTTGTAGATGGTAATATTTCTTAAGAAAGGATTTGGTCAAACATTTTGCTTAGTTAGACTTTAGACAAGTTATATATGCAAAGTAAAAGGATAATCTCTCTGTACCAGTGCATTGCCTGATATAATAACTCTAGTAGGCACGAACAACACACGAACAAAATCAACAAATGGAGCTCCATTTTATGCTCATCCTCATGTAGTACTATTAGTACATGCAATGTAGTTGACGGGTGACCTTGGGTAGCGGCGACCAAGGGAATTGAACCGCGCTCAGCATGATAGGTAACATGGGCTAGTTACTAAAGCATCCCTCCATTGTTCATCGGTTCTCATCATGGACCGGGGACATGACGGGAATTTCCTAGGGCTGGAATTTTGGTCGCCAGATATTTCGACTCGAAACGTAGAGGCTCGAGTGGAGGCGCGAAGTTTGATATCGTGGTTCTTTTGGTTGGGGTTGGTTACTGTGCATACCACACACACCACCAGCAGGACACGAGCCCGGGTCTGGCTGGTACGCCGTCGGGTGCTACCATTTGACAATGCGAAAGGAATCTTTTTAGGTCTCTCCATCGACAACCCCCTCCCCCCTCACATACTTCATGTATCGATCGATCTTCATTTCTTTGTTAATAGAGCTATTGGTATCCGACACACGCGCGCTCATTATTTCTCTTCATGTTTCGAGCTCCATTTATGTCACACCCCCTCGCACTCTCAACAAATGTATTTCTCACACACAACCTTGTCGTGCCATCCATGACAAACCCTCCCTCTATCTCTCAAGACACGTACATTGCCTTTGTAAAACACCTTCACCGTGCACGCACACACAAAGTCTATCTAGGCCACACTCTCTCGATAACTATCTCCCTCCAGCCCTCACTGCTGCTTCACCGCACGATATCTCGGTGTATCGTCTTTAACATTCAAGTGTACGCTAGGCCACACTCACTCGATCTCTTCCTCTATAAATGACTCAATTGACCCCGCTTTCTCGTGTCGTCTCTCTCACACCGAGACGCTCCCACTACACCTCTTGCATAGGCGGAGCTATGTAGATTGTCGGGGGGTAAGCCCTCGACCTTAGACAAAATTATGAAGCTTTGTTTAGTATTGTTTAGATTATATTTTTTGAACATTATATTTGCCCCCACTTAGGGAGTCCTGGATTAAGGAGTCCTCGGGTGGCCGGATTAGTCGTTATGGGCCGGACTGGTGGGCCATGAAGATTATCGTTGAAGACTATCCCCCATATCTGGATAGGACTCCCACATGTGTAAAATAGAAATTTTAGGATCCCGGTGTAATATTTCCTTCCTCTGCAAGATGATCATGTACAACCCTAGGTCCCTCCGGTGCATATATAAACCGGAGGGTTTAGTCCGTAGCGACAGAATCACAACATCATAGGCTAGAATTCTAGGGTTAGCCATTACGATCTCAAGGTAGATCAACTCTTCTAACCCTATATTCATCAAGATCAATCAAGAAGGAAGTAGGGTATTACCTCGATCGAGAGGGCCCGAACCTGGGTAAACCTTGTGTCCCCAGTCTCCTGTTACCATCAATCCTCAGACGCACAGTTCGGGACCCCCTACCCAAGATCCGCCGATTTTGACACTAACATTGGTGCTTTCATTGAGAGTTCCAATGTGTCATCGACAGAAGGATTAATGGATCGCTTCGTCACCAATGATGTCGCCACCCCCCGGGGGATTTTTCTCCCTAGCCAGCTTTTTGTGTTCGGTGGCTTGGTGCTTCGTACCAACATGGATGGCCACCTTGAGCAGGTTGACAGCTATGCCTCTGGTCATCAGATCAGGTTTGGAAGCTTTTACTATGTTGCTGACATCCCAGGAGACTTGATCTTCGATGGATTCACACCCATGGCTACTACTCCCTGCCTACACGATGAAGACATCTTAGATCTATCATCGGATCCCATCCGGGGGTCGACACCCGCGACGGCTCTGGCCCTAGATCCAGAGTGGACCGCTCTGTCCGAAGACGGGAGGGTCAACTCCACCATAGAAACCACAGATTTAGTGGTGGTTGAGCCGCTCACAGATCTAGAATCGAGCAAGATCCTCCCCACCATTAAAATGTCGGACTTCCCTCACACTACGAGCTTCGGACTTAGGGGATCCGCACTCTCTGGGCTCAATAGAGTGGCTGTCGCCGAGCCTGGTCCTGCAGACCCCCAAACACCTATCTAGTTATCGCTCTTAAATGGGGCACTGGACTTACTGAAATCTCTCACCCTAACAGAGGATTCCCAGCCAAAATATGCCCAGTTTGAACTGGGGGCTGAGGACAGGGAATTTTGCTTCCCACCCACCACCCACTTGGTAGCCACGGTCGAGGACTTAACCGACCTATTAGACTATGCTTCCGAAGAAATCGATGGGATTGACCATGGCGTCGAAGCCGATCTAGGTACAAACCCGCCCATGACCGGGCGATGGACGACCACTTCTACCTATGATGTATACATGGTGGATACACCCAATGAGAAGGAAGACGACGGCGATAAATATCCAGAGCAGGATAAGCCCATCGATGAACCTCCTAAACGCTAGCGTGAGAAATGCCGCTCACGATCGCGTCGAGGAAAGGAAAGTAACATTGACACTGGAGACAATGAGGATCCGGAGGAAGCCGATGACCCCGTAGAGCCATCGGTGGAGCAAGTCGGGTGGAAAGATGGCGAACCCAGTCCCGAACAACTCGCTGATCACGACGATTCCGAAGACAACAACTATCTACCTATGTCCGAAGAGGACGTGAGCATGGGAGACGAAGAATTCATAGTCCCATTGGAACCCCTCGAGCAAAAACGCTTTCAGCAGCAGCTCATTGCTACAGCAAGGAGCTTGAAAAAACAGCAGCAGCGACTTAAGGCCGACCAGGATACGCTCAATGACAAATGGAACGAAGTGCTAGACGCTGAAGAAAGATACATCCATGAGCGCCAAACAAAGTGCTATCCCAAACGCAAACTGCTCACCCAATTCGACGACGAGGCCCTTGTGCCAATTCCACCGAATTATGATCAGGCCGATCAACCAGACCGATCACCTCGTGGACGGGACAAAGCGGCCAGCAATTCCGTACACCAGGTCGCACCTCCCTACCATGAAGGAAAGGATATAGCGGCTCAGGACCATAAGTACGATTTACTTCAGGACCTGAATAGAAAAGCCGGCCAGGCCAGATCAATCTATGGATCAAGAGAACGTGCTCCCACACGAGACGACGTTTATCAAGCCAAGCCAGCTGGGAACAATCAAGTTCGGAACCAACACCAAATACAGATACTGTCCGAATTACGCCACGATGTTGCGCGACACAGGGGCGCTGCACACCCTCTGTGCTTCACCGCTGACGTGATGGATCATCAATTTCCAGAAGGGTTTAAGCCCGTGAACATCGAGGCATATGATGGAATGACGGACCCCGCTACATGGATAAAAGACTTTATTCTTCGCATCCACATGGCTCATGGAGATGACCTCCACGCTATCAAATACTTACCTCTCAAGCTGAAAGGGCCAGCCCGGCACTGGCTTAACAACCTCCCAGAGAACTCCATTGGAAGCTGGGAAGATCTAGAGGATGCTTTCTGGGCTAACTTTCAGGGGACTTATGTCCGGCCCCTGGATGCTCATGATCTAAGTCGCATAATCCAGCAACCTGGGGAGTCAGCCCGCAAGCTTTGGAACCGGTTCTTAACTAAAAAGAACCAAATTGTCGACTGTCCGGACGCCGATGCCTTAGCAGCATTCAAACACAGTGTCCGGGACGAGTAGCTGGCAAGACACCTTGGCCAAGAGAAGTCGAAGACAATGGCAGCCCTTACTACACTCATGACCCGCTTTTGCGCGGGCAAAGACAGCTGGCTAGCTCGTAGAAGCAATAGCACCAGCGACCCGGGGACTTCCAAAGTCAGGGACGGCAACGGCAAGCCACGACGCAGTAAGAACAAGCGTCGAAACATATGACACATCAATAAATGCCGGATTCAGTGGCTCCAGGCCCGATCAACGGAAGAAGCCATTCAAAGGCAACAGAGACAGTCCATGCAGCCTGGACAAAATGCTAGAAAGACCTTGCCAGATCATGGCACCCCTAATAAGCCTGCAAATCACACCAACTGAAATTGTTGGGTCTTCAAGCAGGACGGCAAGTTAAATGCCGAACACAAGCGGAAAGGACCTGAAAGTGAGGACGAGGATGAACCTCGCCAGCCGAACATTGGGGGACAGAAGAAATTTCCACCGGAGGTAAATACCGTGAATATGATCTAAGCCACACATATCCCCAAGAGGGAGCGCAAGCGCGCACTCAGGGACGTTTATGCCATAGAGCTTGTCGCCCCCAAGTTCAACCCATGGTCGGCTTGCCTGATCACCTTTGATCGCAGGGATGACCCAACTAGTATCCATCATGGAGGTTCTGCGGCTCTAGTACTCGATCCTATAATTGATCCATATCATCTTACTAGAGTGACGGCGGCAGCAGTCTAGATCTCATATACCAAGACACTATCTGCAAGATGGGGATAGACCCGTCAAGAATTAAGCCCAGCAACACTACCTTTAAAGGAGCGATACCTGGCGTAGAGGCCCGCTGCACGGGCTCATTAACACTGGAGGTCGTATTCGGCTCTCCTGATAACTTTCGGAGCGAAGAGTTAATCTTCGACATTGCTCCTTTCCGAAGTAGCTATCATGCACTACTCGGAAGAACGACCCTCACCCGCTTTAATGCGGTCCCACATTATGCTTACTTAAAGCTCAAAATGCCTGGACCACGCGGCGTCATCACAGTCAATGGGAACATGGAGCGCTCCCTCCGTACAGAGGAAGACACTGCGGCCCTAGCAGCCAAGGTTCAAAGCGGCTTATTCAAGCCGAACAGTTCATCAATCGTCAAGACCACATACACTGCTAAACGTGTCTGGCCAGCACTACAATGCGGCAGCTCACAAGAAACCGAGCTCGATTAGCAGTTACGCCCCCGCCGACTGCCTTACAAGGCGACAACATACGTACCTCGCATACACAATTACGCCCTTAAAATACCTTGGGCAGCAACGGGGGCACACTGCATTGAAATAGTTCATAGTTCGACTTGAACCTATTCAGACTCTAAAATATATTTTCTTTCAAAGGTTCATTAAAAGAACCCACCTTATCTACGGCTGTGCAGGACATTCTTTTTGTCAGGACCCCGATCCTAAGTCACACCGATCTAGCTGTAACACGTCATATCACTTTGCGGCCTCACGCACGGTAACCCCACGGGTGCCACCTTACCTGGCCCGGGACCGTTTGCGCATTTTGGCACACGTATATGACAGTGTCGCTAGCATCCATATGACAGAGAACCCGGGCCGACATGTCTAGTTATAAACCAAAAGTGGCACTAGATTACAGAGACAGGCATCCATGACCCAGCAACGAACGTGTCGGTCATCAACGTATGAACCCAAGTCGTAGCAAGCTACATGGACTTAAAGGAACAACGCGTGACATTTCCCCTAAGGGACAGACACAGGAACGAAGAAGGACACATGCCGGCCAGCCTACGTGTTCCGAGCAGTAGCAAGCTACCAAGGCTCATTGGAATCACTAGGAGGCATTTCCCTGTAAGGTAGGCTACCAAAGGAAAACAACTAGGTGTCGGATCCCACACATACCAAGCATTTCAATCATACACGCAATATGCTCAATATGTGCAAATACAGCATTGCATCACAACAGAACTCTATGACTCAAAGTACTTTATTTAAAAGGCTCCAAGAGACATTCATAACATATTCATACAGGTAGGGGTCACATGACCCAACACTCAAGTCATACAGTCATACAAGCACAAGCGGAAGCTACATGTCCGAGTACAGACAACTTAGAAAATAAAACAGGCTTGGTGTAGCCTGACTATCTACAAGGCCCTTCACAAGCTCCAGATCACCGTCTGGGTGTCAAGCTACTCATCGACGTCAACGTCTATGTAGAACCCATCAGCAGGGGCAGGGTTCTCCTCTGCAACAGTTATTAAGCAAACATGAGTACAACGGTACTCAGCAAGTCTTACCACAGAACCTATCATACATGCAACATTATCAAAGGGGGTAGTGGAGTTTATTGCAGAATGCCAGCTTTGACCTTGGCTAACCTATACTACACTCTCAACGGATTGGAAGATGTTATTACGAACATGAGTCCTCTACTCACCACATCAATACACTACCGAGAATCCTCTTCCGTCATCCTTCGGAAGGGCCATCCACGGCACTCACACTTATCTTGAGGCTTTTAGTAGTATCCATCAACTTGTCTATGAACTGTAAGAGCAACCAAGTAGTTCGTACCGCGAACAACGGCTATTCGAATAGTTTGATAACCCTGCAGGGGTGTACCTCTTCACACACGCTTCCACCACTTATCGCCGTTTACTCGGCGTGTACTCGGCAACCTTCAAGCGGAAGCCCAGCGGGGGTGTCGGCCACGACCTGACTAACTACTCAAGTCTCTCGTCCAGGTTTATCGCCTATTTGGGTTCCATCCGTGGGGAGATCCGGCCGGGGTGTCGCTCACGGCCCCAAACGATGTGTACAGGGTTCCCGAGTCATCAAACGGGCAACCGGTACACCGTGCCACGTACCTGTCGCATCACAACCCACCCCGAGGGTCAGCGTTGTGCACGACCTCCAGTAAGCTATAAACACCAGAAACTAGTTGCAACTCCTGGACAGAGATCAAGGGTAATTAATAAGCCGAGAGGGTCAATTAAGGATCCCAATGCGTGGTAGTAGCTGTAACTTGAACCACACATACAGATCTCGGGTCCTATGGACGATTCCAATGAAACAACCCACCATGTACTCCTACATGGCCTTTCATCGATACCTTTACCAAGCGTATTCCACACTTCCTTCTCTTTATCGGTAAGACCATTTCACTCTGATCCATCACCCAGATGAATCAGACCAGACGCAACTCTAAGCATAGAAGGCAACATAAACAAATAGCATGGTGGATCACACATCACATGGCTCAATCAACTCCTACACATGCTAGTGGGTTTCAACTATTTACTGTGGCAATGACAGGTCATGCAAGGGAATAGGGTTCAACTACCGCAGCAAGTAGCAGTTCACGCGTTGTTGCCTTAATGCAGTAAACGAGAGCAGGAGCGCGAAGATTGGGTTTGTATCGGAATGATCAATGATTGCTTGCCTGACAAGGTAGTTGTCGGGTACTGCTCTTCAACTGGATACACAGCAGTATCCTCGGGAGCCGGACCTAACACAAAGAATACCGGCGATACAATCATTAACAAACAAATGCAATAATATGATGCATGTTCATGACATGGCAAGATGCATGTGTGCTGGCTAATGCAACTAAAACCAGAAGGGTTTGAACCTATTTGAATCAAAGATTAAAATTGAAGTTCAAACTAATATTTAAATAAGTGCATTATCATGTTTTTGATGTATACAACAAGTTAACTTGTTCAAACATGCATGAAACCAGTGCCATTGGAAAGATTGGATTTTTCTGATCATTTTTCATATATAAATCTTTTCCATCTGAGCTATGGTTGATTTTATATGATTTTTTTGAAGTTTGGGTATTTTCTGGAATTTCCTGAATTATTTTTAAATCTAAAAATCCCAGAAAAACCTTTACTGCGTCAGCATGACATCATGCTGACGTCAGGCAGTCAACAGGGCCAGTCCAAGTCAAACCTGACCAGTGGGTCCCTCATGTCAGTGTCATAGCTAATTAACTGAGTTACTTAGAGTTAAACTAAAACTAATTAGCTGTCAGTGGGGCCATGGCCCACGTGTCAGTGACTAAACTAATTAACTAATTAAAATTAAATTAACACCTAAACTAGGTTTGACTTGCGGGCAGGGCCCACATGTCATTGACCCAGGGGGTCAAACCCGTGGTCAAAACTGGTCCAACTCGCCGGCGTTTAGCCGCCGGCGAGGCCAAACGCGGCGGCGTGCTTCGGAAAACGCCTACGGTGCACGGCTTGAGCTGCGGTTGGGTGCGTTGGATAGCCCTTGCTGTTGCGCGTCGGATGGTGGTGGTCGCCGGACCTGGGGTGGCCGGAGACGACGGCAACGAGCTCGACGGTGGCGACCGGCGTCGGGCGTGTGTGGAGAAACGGCTGTAGGGGCCTAGGCGATGCGTGCGTAGCACCGTTCGCATCTACGTGCTGCGGTGAGTATGTTGGACGGGTGCCAGTGACCAAATGGTCACCGGAGCATCACCGGCGGCGAGCACGGCGGCGGTGCGTGCGGGCGAGCTTCGTGCAGTGCGTTACAGGGCAAAAGAGAGCCAACGGAGAGGGGAAGGAGGTAGGTAGGCTCACAGGGGTTGCAGCAAGCACCGGAGCGAGCTCGGGGGTGGTCGGAGCTGAGCAGAACGGCGAGGGGGATCTCCGCGGCCGGAGTTGGGGAAGAAGAGGTCGGGGGCGTCTCCAGGGCGGGCGAGCGCTCGGGGCTCGGCCTGTTCGAAGCAGTCGAGGACGGCGGAGACGATGGACACCAAGGTGGAGCTCAGGGACGACGTTTGACGCGGCTTCTACGACGGTGCGAACACGGCGGCGTCGGCCATGGCGCGGGGAGAGCGAAGGAGAGGAACTGGGGGGGTGGAGGTGTCTGCGGGGTCGAGGAGGACGTGGACGACCGAACCATCCCTCCAGGACGGCGAGGGGGTGAAGCAAGGCGGCGGGCAGCTGCGTGACGCGCGGCGCGGTCGCCGTCGAGCACCCGCCTGCCTGCCTGGCCGAGCCAAGCAGCTCGCTGGAGCGGCAGCTGGGCTGGGCCGGCAGGTGGGCCGGGTGGGGCGCCAGGTAAGTTTTCTCTCTCCCTTTTTTTTCTATTTTCTTTTCTGTTTCATTTCTTTTGCAGCTTTGTTCATTTAATAAAAATGCCTAAACATTTTTATAACTAATAACACTTGTCATACCTACTGTATATATTATGAATAGTAGGGAACATTATAGTTTATGATTATTTGAGCATTTAAAATATTTTGTAGTATTTAAATGCCCAAACTCAAATACCATATGATTTAATACAAAGCCCTAGATTGTCCTAGAAAATTGTGCACCACTTTTGGCAGAGGTTTAAGACCAAGGCAGAAATGATGAACATTTTGAAGGGCATTTTGGGTACATTGGAAAATATTTTATCAAACCCTAGTTGTTAGGAGAGGGGTGCTGGGGTTTCTGTTAATCCCATTTCAAGTTTCTTTGAAAGTAAACATGATGCACACTCTAGCTAGGTCCTAATGCAAGTGCTAACTAGGGATGTGACAACTCACCCCCACTTAAAAGAATCGCGTCCCGAGATTCAGGTTCCTCCGGAAAGAGGGTGGGGTACTCAAGTCGAAGACGATCCTCCCTTTCCCAAGTAGCTTCACTCTCGGAATGATGTGACCATTGAACCTTGAGAAACTTGATATTGTGGCGTCGAGTGGTGCGCTCAGTTTGATCAAGAATACGAACGGGGTATTCTCGATATGTGAGATTGTCTTGGAGATCAAGCGTTTCGTGGTCCACTCCGCGGATAGGATCCGAGAAGCAACACCTGAGTTGAGAAACGTGGAAAACATCATGAACTCTGGAGAGGTGCGGAGGTAGTTCCAATTGGTAGGCAACTCCTCCTCGTTTGGCAAGAATGCGAAAAGGACCGATGTAACGAGGGGCCAATTTGCCTTTGATACCAAAGCGATGGGTTCCTTTAAGAGGAGTAACCCGAAGGTAAGCCTTATCGCCGACTTCAAAAGTCACAGCCTTATGATGACTATCATATTGGCTCTTTTGGCGAGACTGGGCTATTTTCAATCTCTCACGAACGATGCGAACTTGTTCCTCTGCTTCCTGGATCATATCCGGGCCAAAGAATTGTCTTTCCCCGGTCTCTGACCAGTTAAGAGGTGTTCGACACCTTCGTCCATATAGAACTTCGAAGGGAGCTTTGCCCAAGCTGGCTTGATAACTATTGTTATAAGCGAATTCGGCAAATGGAAGACATTTTTCCCATTCCATACCGAAAGAAATGACAGAGGCTCGAAGCATGTCTTCCAGAATTTGATTGACTCGTTCCACTTGACCACTTGACTGCGGATGGAAGGCAGTACTGAAAGAGAGATGAGTTCCCATAGCATTCTGGAAACTTTCCCAAAATCGTGAAGTGAAAAGACTTCCACGGTCTGAGTTAATCTCCAACGGTACACGATGAAGTGATACTATTCGAGAGATATATAAGTCTGCTAGCTGGCTAGCGGTAATACTCTCCCGAACAGGCAGGAAATGAGCTACTTTAGAGAGGCGGTCGATAACGACGAAGATAGCATTATTCCCTTTCCTGGACCTGGGAAACCCGGTAATGAAGTCCATACCGACTTTATCCCATTTCCATTCAGGAATAGCTAAAGGCTGAAGGGTGCCAGCAGGCCGTTGATGCTCTGCTTTGACTCGACGACAAACGTCGCAGTTAGCAATGAACTGAGCGATTTCTCTCTTTATCCTAGTCCACCAGAATCTTTGACGTAGGTCGTGATACATTTTGGTACTACCGGGATGAATCGTGAGAGGAGATTCATGAGCCTCCTTAAGAATCATCTGTCGTTGTTGTGGTTTCTTGGGCACCACCAAGCGGTTCTCGAAGTACACTACACCTCGATCATCCATAGAGAAACTCCTAGCAACTCCGCTAGCAATGTTCTCCTTGATCCGAGATATGCCTTTATCATACCGCTGGGCAACTATGATTTGATCCATAAGGGTAGGTTTCGCCACCAAGGTGGAAAGGAATCATCGAGGAACAATGTGAAGGTTAAGCTTACGAAATTCCTCGTGGAGAAGTGGTTGACTTTGTTGTAACATTAAATTGTTACAATATGACTTACGACTTAGTGCATCAGCAATGACATTGGCCTTTCCAGGAGTGTAAGTGATTCCTAAGTCGTAGTCGGTGAGTAACTCAACCCAACGTCTTTGCCTGAGATTTAAATCCGGTTGGGTGAAGATATAATTCAAACTTTGGTGATCAGTGAAGATTTCACAGCGATTACCAAGGAGGTAATGTCGCCATGTTTTAAGTGCATGGACTACAGCTGCAAGCTCTAGATCATGAGTAGGATAGTTATCCTCATGTTGACGCAACTGTCAGGATGCGTATGCAATCACTTGACGATCTTGCATGAGAATGCAACCTAGTCCTTGTCGCGAGGCGTCGCAATAGATTATAAAATCCTTGGAAAAGTCTGGTGGTACCAGTACAGGTGCAGATGTGAGGCGTCTTTTCAGTTCCTGAAAACTGGACTCGCACTGTGGGGTCCACTCAAACTTTTTATCTTTCTTGAGGAGTTCGGTTAGAGGTTTAGCAACCTTGGAGAAGTTCTCGACGAAACGTCGGCAATAGCTCGCTAAGCCAAGAAAACTCCTAACTTGCTTGACCGATTCAGGGGGAGTCCAATCAAGTACGGCTTGAATTCGCTCGGGATTGACAGCAATACCCTTGCCAGAGATCACATGACCTAGATAGGTTACTTCTGGCAACCAAAATTCACATTTAGAGAATTTGGCATAAAGGCGGTGCTCTCGAAGTTTCGTCAATACCAGCCTTAAATGCTCGGCATGATCTTCCTTGTTCTTGGAGAAAATGAGTATATCATCGAGGTATACCACGACGAATTTATCCAAATACTCCATGAATATAGAATTCATTAACCGAGAAAAGGTAGCTGGGGCATTGGTTAATCCGAAGGACATGACGGTGTACTCATATTGGCCATAACGAGTAATGAAAGCCATTTTAGGAATGTCCCCGTTCTTGATTTTGATTTGATGGTAGCCCAACCTCAAATCCATCTTAGAGAAGACTGAGGATCCAGCAAGCTGATCATACAGGTCGTTGATCCTGGGAAGCGGATACTTATTCTTTATGGTGACCAGATTGACAGGTCGGTAATCTACAACCATCCGCTCCGTTCCATCCTTCTTCTTAACGAAGAGGACGGGGCAAGCCCAAGGGGAAGAACTAGGACGGATGAAACCTTTTTGCAAAGACTCATCGAGTTGTTTCTTTAGCTCAGCTAATTCTAGTGGTGCCATCTTATAAGGTCTCCTAGAGATTGGGACAGTTCCAGGGATAAGATCTATCACGAACTCGACATCTCTGTCAGGTGGAACTCCTGGCAGTTCTTCTGGAAAAACATCCGGGAAGTCACGGACTACCGGGATATCTTCGAGTTCTGGTAGAGGGCTGGCATTAAGAGAGTAGAGCTGACGTTCAGCCATTCGGGCCAAGACATTGACTATCTTGCCGGATGGATGTGTAAGTTGAACGGTCCTAGTAAAGCAATCAATCTTGGCATAATGAGTTGTCATCCAATCCATACCCAAGATGATGTTTATGTCCGAGGACTTGAGAGCGATTAGAGATGCAAGGAAAACAAGTCTATCGACAAGAATTTCATTTCCATGGCTTACCCTAGAGGTTTGCCACTTTGAACCAGGAGTTTGAATAACCATGGAAGTAGGCATGTCACAAAAAGTCATGTTCTGCAATCGAGCATAGCTCTCAGATATGAACGAATGGGATGCTCCAGTATCAAAAAGAACAGATGGCGGATGGCAGTTTACGAGAAGCGTACCAAGGACGACGTTAGGATCCTCATAAGCTTCTTCGGCAGAAACATAATTGACATGACCACGTGCAGTGGGGATTGGCTTGACATAGTTCACCTTGCCGGTTGGCTTACCACGGCCAACGGGTTTTCCTGGCTGATTCTGGGGACAATCACGCATGTAGTGTCCCGGTTCTCCACACTTGAAACATGTCACAGTGGTGGTGCGTGGAGCAAAGTTGGAGGGTGGACCTCCATAGGTCTTAGCAGGTGCAAACTGTTGAGTTGGGCGAGGCGCCTCATAGGATGGCCTCGGTGTGTACTTGGGTGGTAGAGCAGTGTTAGGAACCCACACACGGCGCTTGTGAGAGCCAGAGCCGGATGAGGAACCAAAGTCTCGAGTATGCTTGCGGGTGGCCTCGAAGTCGGTCTGGCCTGTCTCAGCACTGATAGCCTTGTTAACCAACTTCTGGAAGGAAGTGCACTCGTGCAGACGTAGATCTCAACGAAGTTCAGGGCTGAGTCCCTTGCGGAACCTCGCCTGTTTCTTGGCATCGGTGGATACTTCCTCAGGTGCATAGCGTGCCAGATTACCAAACTCACGACTATAGCCATCCACAGTTAAACGGCCCTGGGTGAAATTGCAGAATTCCTCCCGCTTGCGATCCATGAGACCTTCCGGAATGTGGTGTTCACGGAATGCCTCACTGAACTCAACCCAGATAGTGACTTGGCCAGCAGGACGCATAGCTTCAAAGTTTTCCCACCAAAGACTGGCAGGGCCCTCAAGATGGTAGGCGGCGTAGATAACCTTGTCAGCTTCGGCCACACGGGCAGAGTGTAGCTTGTGGGTGATACTACGTAGCCAGTCATCAGCATCCAGAGGTTAAGTGGAGTGATGGAACTTTGGTGGACACATCTTGATAAAATCGTGGATTGACACCACGTCATTCCTCTGACGGAACCCAGTGTTCTGCTCTATGCGTTCCAGCAGACGGTTGGTCTCTCTCTTGTTCCGTTCTGCTTCAAGCATAACTTCCGCCAAAGAGGGTGGCTGGGGCAGATTTCCATCTCTAGCCCCACTAGCCTCACCCTACTCCTGAGCAGCAGGAGTGTTGCGAGTGTTGACCATCCTAGGAAAACAAAACAACGGTTTAGACAAGGATGGCAAAAATTTGACATAGAAGTGCAGAATGTAATGGATGACACAGAATGCAGAGATGTTCATCCGTACGAAATGGTAATATAGGAACTGCTATATATACACCAGTGGTCATACACACCATACAAAGTTTAGTACAAGCCAAGGCTAAAGTACAACTACGGTGAAAGACGATACATCCCATCAGAGGCAGGAACTCAGTACACACTAAGTCATATTCCACAAGACGCGCGGGACTGTGGAAATACAACTACTACAATACTACTACTACCACGGACTAGCTTAGACATTCGCGTAGTAATCCTCGTAAAGATTACCACCGTAGCCTGGAAGTGGTACAGATGGATCTTGGAACTCGCGAGCACTCGAAGGCTGTGAACCATAGGGGCATGGGTGTGGTCTCGGTCCCGATGCTGGTGGTAACCGATGCCCACGTGGAGGTGTAATACCCCCAACGTCATGCCAATCCATGCGATCAGGCAGACGAGTCCGCACGGGGTACAAATCCCGCATGTCCAGGTATCCGGCGTGCACAGCAGGTGCAAGCCGTGTCAAAGTAGTCCAGTGAGCGGCTCGAGTGTTATACAGCTCCATTCGGAGGGCACGGACCTCACGGTCCCTATCCTCCAACATCTGAACAGTAGTCTGAAGCAGTGGCTCTTCATGAGCAGCATCAGTATACAGACCAGTGTAGTAGCCTTCCTCTCCGGGGAGTGAGGCTGGCATGTAACAGAACTCAGTGTTCAGCAACAGGGCATGCCTAGCACGGAGAATGGTCATCATCGAATAAGCGGCATCCTGCACTGCCATCTCGATGGTAATCCCGAATCCATAAGACCAATGGATGGGATCATTAGCTCCGGGATATGAGGGGTATATCCGGACTGTGCAGAAATACTGACTTTGATTGAAATCCCGGTACTGTTCCTCCACAGTATATTCAGGATACCAGCGATAACCGGTCTCAGTCATCACACGGACTAGCATGGCCGTGTGACCGGGCACATTAATGCACCGAGTCAAACGAACCACTTGGTGAGGGATGCGGCCAGACATCTGAAACACGGAATAATGCAAAGGCATTAGTGTTTCTGGAAGAAATCGGGCAGCATAACAACTGTAAATGCTCAAACAAAGATTTGAGACATCATACAAATGATAGCATAGCCACTCAACAATTCCATATCAAGGTTCCGGTTCAACAATCATCATACTAAAAGGATAGAAACTGAACTGAGGCTTGAAACCAACAATCCTAAGAGTCTACGGATTAGTAACACGTGAACCTAGTAAGGATAAGAGGCCTAGTCCTAATTCCCCGTAGAAAGAATAGACAGACTCAGATCAGAAGGGCATAAGGTAAAGGAGTAAAAAGAGCCTTACGTTCCCTTCCACAATCAATTCCCCTACATATAACTAAGAATTTTTCTAGACTCAACATCGACCAGTTTGGCTTGAGAAACCTACAGGCAGTCCAACTCTGATGCCAACGATGTCAGGACCCCGATCCTAAGTCACACCGATCTAGCTGTAACACGTCATATCACTTTGCGGCCTCACGCACGGTAACCCCACGGGTGCCACCTTACCTGGCCCGGGACCGTTTGCGCATTTTGGCACACGTATATGACAGTGTCGCTAGCATCCATATGATAGAGAACCCGGGCCGACATGGCTAGTTATAAACCAAAAGTGGCACTAGATTACAAAGACAGGCATCCATGACCCAGCAACGAACGTGTCGGTCATCAACGTATGAACCCAAGTCTTAGCAAGCTACATGCACTTAAAGGAACAACGCGTGACATTTCCCCTAAGGGACAGACACAGGAACGAAGAAGGACACATGCCGGCCAGCCTACGTGTTCCGAGCAGTAGCAAGCTACCAAGGCTCATTGGAATCACTAGGAGGCATTTCCCTGTAAGGTAGGCTACCAAAGGAAAACAACTAGGTGTCGGATCCCACACATACCAAGCATTTCAATCATACACGCAATATGCTCAATATGTGCAAATACAACATTGCATCACAACGGAACTCTATGACTCAAAGTACTTTATTTAAAAGGCTCCAAGAGCCATACATAACATATTCATACAGGTAGGGGTCACATGACCCAACACTCAAGTCATACAGTCATACAAGCACAAGCGGAAGCTACATGTCTGAGTACAGACAACTTAGAAAATAAAACAGGCTTGGTGTAGCCTGACTATCTACAAGGCCCTTCACAAGCTCCAGATCATCGTCTGGGTGTCAAGCTACTCGTCGACGTCAACGTCTATGTAGAACCCATCAGCAGGGGCAGGGTTCTCCTCTGCAACAGTTATTAAGCAAACATGAGTACAACGGTACTCAGCAAGTCTTACCACAGAACCTATCATACATTCAACATTATCAAAGGGGGTAGTGGAGTTTATAGCAGAATGCCAGCTTTGACCTTGGCTAACCTATACTACACTCTCAACGGATTGCAAGATGTTATTACGAACACGAGTCCTCTACTCACCACATCAATACACTACCGAGGATCCTCTTCCGTCATCCTACGGAAGGGCCATCCACGGCACTCACACTTATCTTGAGGCTTTTAGTAGTATCCATCAACTTGTCTATGAACTGTAAGAGCAACCAAGTAGTTCGTACCGCGAACAACGGCTATTCGAATAGTTTGATAACCCTGCAGGGGTGTACCTCTTCACGCACGCTTCCACCACTTATCGCCGTTTACTCGGCGTGTACTCGGCAACCTTCAAGCGGAAGCCCAGCGGGGGTGTCGGCCACGACCTGACTAACTACTCAAGTCTCTCGTCCAGGTTTATCGCCTATTTGGGTTCCATCCGTGGGGAGATCCGGCCGGGGTGTCGCTCACGGCCCCAAACGATGTGTACAGGGTTCCCGTGTCACCAAACGGGCAACCGGTACACCGTGCCACGTACCTGTCGCATCACAACCCACCCCGAGGGTCAGCGTTTTGCACGACCTCCAGTAAGCTATAAACACCAGAAACTAGTTGCAACTCCTGGACAGAGATCAAGGGTAATTAATAAGCCGAGAGGGTCAATTAAGGATCCCAATGCGTGGTAGTAGCTGTAACTTGAACCACACATACAGATCTCGGGTCCTATGGACGATTCCAATGAAACAACCCACCATGTACTCCTACATGGCCTTTCATCGATACCTTTACCAAGCGTATTCCACACTTCCTTCTCTTTATCGGTAAGATCATTTCACTCTGATCCATCACCCAGATGAATCAGACCAGACGCAACTCTAAGCATAGCAGGCAACATAAACAAATAGCATGGTGGATCACACATCACATGGCTCAATCAACTCCTACACATGCTAGTGGGTTTCAACTATTTACTGTGGCAATGACAGGTCATGCAAGGGAATAGGGTTCAACTACCGCAGCAAGTAGCAGTTCACGCGTTGTTGCCTTAATGCAGTAAAAGAGAGCAGGAGCGAGAAGATTGGGTTTGTATCGGAATGATCAATGATTGCTTGCCTGACAAGGTAGTTGTCGGGTACTGCTCTTCAACTGGATACGCAGCAGTATCCTCGGGAGCAGGACCTAACACAGAGAATACCGGCGATACAATCATTAACAAACAAATGCAACAATATGATGCATGTTCATGACATGGCAAGATGCATGTGTGCTGGCTAATGCAACTAAAACCAGAAGGGTTTGAAGCTATTTGAATCAAAGATTCAAATTGAAGTTCAAACTAATATTTAAATAAGTGCATTATCATGTTTTTGATGTATACAACAAGTTAACTTGTTCAAACATGCATGAAACCAGTGCCATTGGAAAGATTGGATTTTTCTGATCATTTTTCATATATAAATCTTTTCCATCTGAGCTATGGTTGATTTTATATGATTTTTTTGAAGTTTGGGTATTTTCTGGAATTTCCTGAATTATTTTTAAATCTAAAAATCCCAGAAAAACCTTTACTGCGTCAGCATGACATCATGCTGACGTCAGGCAGTCAACAGGGCCAGTCCAAGTCAAACCTGACCAGTGGGTCCCTCATGTCAGTGTCACAGCTAATTAACTGAGTTACTTAGAGTTAAACTAAAACTAATTAGCTGTCAGTGGGGCCAGGGCCCACGTGTCAGTGACTAAACTAATTAACTAATTAAAATTAAATTAACACCTAAACTAGGTTTGACTTGCGGGCAGGGCCCACATGTCATTGACCCAGGGGGTCAAACCCGTGGTCAAAACAGGTCCAACTCGCCGGCGTTTAGCCGCCGGCGAGGCCAAACGCGGCGGCGTGCTTCGGAAAACGCCTACGGTGCACGGCTCGAGCAACGGTTGGGTGCGTTGGATAGCCCTTGCTGTTGCGCGTCGGATGGTGGTGGTCGCCGGACCTGGGGTGGCCGGAGACGACGGCAACGAGCTCGACGGCGGCGACCGGCGTCGGGCGTGTGTGGAGAAACGGCTGCAGGGGCCTAGGCGATGCGTGCGTAGCACCGTTCGCATATACGTGCTGCGGTGAGTATGTTGGACGGGTGCCAGTGACCAAATGGTCACCGGAGCATCACTATCGGCGAGCACGGCGGCGGTGCGTGCGGGCGAGCTTCGTGCAGTGCGTTACAGGGCAAAAGAGAGCCAACGGAGAGGGGGAGGAGGTAGCAAGGCTCACAGGGGTTGCAGCAAGCACCGGAGCGAGCTCGGGGGTGGTCGGAGCTGAGTAGAACGGCGAGGGGGATCTCCGCGGCCGGAGTTGGGGAAGAAGAGGTCGGGGGCGTCTCCAGGGCGGGCGAGCGCTCGGGGCTCGGCCTGTTCGAAGCAGTCGAGGACGGCGGAGACGATGGACACCAAGGCGGAGCTCAGGGACGACGGTGGACGCGGCTTCTACGACGGTGCGAACACGGCGGCGTCGGCCATGGCGCGGGGAGAGCGAAGGAGAGGAACTGGGGGCGGTGGAGGTGTCTGCGGGGTCGAGGAGGACGTGGACGACCGAACCATCCCTCCAGGACGGCGAGGGGGTGAAGCAAGGCGGCGGGCAGCTGCGTGGCGCGCGGCGCGGTCGCCGTCGAGCACCTGCCTGCCTGCCTGGCCGAGCCAAGCAGCTCGCTGGAGCGGCAGCTGGGCTGGGCCGGCAGGTGGGCCGGGTGGGGCGCCAGGTAAGTTTTCTCTCTCCCTTTTTTTTCTATTTTCTTTTCTGTTTCATTTCTTTTGCAGCTTTGTTCATTTAATAAAAATGCCTAAACATTTTTATAACTCATAATACTTGTCATACCTACTGTATATATTATGAACAGTAGGGAACATTATAGTTTATGATTATTTGAGCATTTAAAATATTTTGTAGTATTTAAATGCCCAAACTCAAATACCATATGATTTAATCCAAAGCCCTAGATTGTCCTAGAAAATTGTGCACCACTTTTGGCAGAGGTTTAAGACCAAGGCAGAAATGATGAACATTTTGAAGGGCATTTTGGGTACATTGGAAAATATTTTATCAAACCCTTGTTGTTAGGAGAGGGGTGCTGGGGTTTCTGTTAATCCCATTTCAAGTTTCTTTGAAAGTAAACATGATGCACACTCTAGCTAGGTCCTAATGCAAGTGCTAACTAGGGATGTGACACTTTTCCAGAGTTCTCTTTCCTTTTTTGTAGGCGGCCATCATAACTCCCCTCTTCAAGGACATATTACAAAGGACAAAACGGCGCAAACGTGCAGCAGGGCCCCCCATCAAAATTTCTTTTTTTCCGTTAGTTTCAGGCTCTCTGTAAACATTTTCCCTTTTTTAGTTTCTTTCCTTCTTTTGGCATGTAAAATGCTCACGATGTTATTGGCACTATCTGTAACCACGCGGTTCGCCGTATTAGATAGAATATAAAAGAAGCAGTTTGTTCCAATTCACTTGGAATTCGTTTTATTACCACATGTGTTCTCTCCCTACATCAGATTGCCACATGTGCCTTTAATGTAGACTACATATCAGGGGCTGTACTGGGCCTGGCACATTTTCAAGTCCGAACACCTATAGGGAACTGTTCGGCGTCCCGGATATTGCATTATATGCATCGGCTCTGAATCATATCTTGGGTCTATAGTTGGGATGCCCGGCCCCTGTGCTTACCACCTTACGTTCCACATTGCTCGGCTAAGGTAGTAAAGGGAGAACTACTATAATTGTACTTCTGGTTCATCCGGTCAAGTACCTCAGTAGAGAAAGCCGAAAACTGACTGTCATGATAAGCGAGAGCTGGTCAGCGATTCGGTGACCTAGTGTTATACTACGATCGATACCGATCTACTCCGTGTTATACGAGGGGCTGGTCTTCGCCCAGACGTGTAAAGTGGGCACCATAGTTCGGAAAGCCGCACACGCACTAGGGGCTAGTACTTAGCCCCAGAAGTCAAGCTCCTATGGCTAAGTGAAAGCATTAAAGCCACATAGTCTGATTGCCTAGTTCGATCCGCGGACACCTCCTTTACGGACCAAGACATTGGAGTGTTCACGCGCAATATCGAACACCCCTATAGCATCTACATGGGGGCTAAAGCCGACGACTGGAAACTTTCAGATATAAACAAACGGCCGCACAGGAGGAAAAGTCGTTTGCAATACAAAAGCGCAAAATTATATAGACATTAGTTCATAAGCTTAGTCTTTACAATCCGAATACAATTACTCAAATATTACATCTTTTGAGCACTGGCCCTCTACAATGCGGGCTCCTTCTAGGACATCACCGAAGTACCTTTCCGGCCTCCGATGATCCTTGCCCTCCGGCGGGCCAGTAGTCGCTATTTCAGTGGCCTTCATCTTTGCCCAACGCATCTTGATGCGGGCAAAGGTCATCCATGCGCCTTCTATACAGGCCGAACGCTTCACAGCATCGACCCACGGCCTCACATCCATGAGCCGCTTCACCAAACCAAAGTAGCTACTTGGGATTGGACCAGTGGGCCATAGCCGGACTGTCAAGTCCTTCATGGTTGTACCCGCCATGTTGTGCAGCTCGATCAGCTGCTTCATCTGGTCGTTCAGAGGTACCGGAAGTTCTGGCGCATGGAATTGCAACTAGAACAACTTCTCCGTGTTGTTCCCCTCCTGGGCTCGAAAGAATTGGGCAGCATCGACTATGCTCTTCAGGAGATCCGCAAACGCAGCTGGAGAACTCCACAATCGCGTCAGCGCAAGATACCTCTGACCTCCAAAGATACTCTGCAGAAGAAAGGCGTTACCAGCCGCTATATGCCGCGCTTGTTTGATCTCCTCACTATTCACTCCGCGCCTCCTTAGCAGCATTGATTGCCGTATTGAGTTCGGATGCTTGCTCTGAAGTCTTCCGCTCCAATGCCTCACACTTGTGAATAGCATCTTGCAGTTCTTCTTCGACTTCGGCCACCCGCGACTCATGCTGTTGACGCACGGCATGTTCAGCCTTCAGGTCGGCAATCGCTTTGTCAGCGGTTGCTTTGCTCACCTTGGCCTCTTCCTTGGCCTTTGCGAGCTCGCCCTTAAGGGCCTCGACCTCAACGGCGCCAACTGTTGCGTAGTCATATCACCAAATGAGTTCACTCTCACACATATAGTCTTTTGACATTTCAATTTTTCGAAAATCCGCATACCATGCATTTCAACAAAACGCTTGTAGACGCGGTCGAGCTCCTCGTCAGCTAGTTGAAGCTTCCGATTGAGCTCGGAAACCTCTGCGGCTGGGCAGATGCCGCCACTAGTGAAGCCTGACACGGTTTGCTCTGTTAGATGCTATAACATGGATCCGTTGTCCGATTCGTTTTAGAATCAAACCAAGCATCAGGGGCTACTGTCTGTATAATAGGTTTTATAACCTATACATGTATACAATGAAAGAGTTCTTTTTAGAACATTACGTCACATACCTCAAAGCCTGTCAGTAGGCCGTTGAAGGCTTTATTCAGTCCGCTTTGGGCAGATAGAATCTTCGCCATGACCGCACTCATCAGGGTGTGGTGTTCCACTATGATGGAAGCACCTCGTAGTACTTCCAGCAGCGTGTTCGGTGCCTTCGGATTGACAAAGGGTGCCGTTGGAGCTGTTGCTCCTCCCCCATCGTGGGGGGCTGACTTCCCGATTCTGCAGCCGCACTGGACTCCGGAATGGTGTTCGGCAGGGGCCCGGATTGCTTTGGCTCCCCGTTAACGGTTGCCATGGGGACTGCTTCCCCTTGGCTGATGGCGGCCGAGGTGTCCACCTCGGGCACCTTTTTGTCCGCCCTATATCCACCTCCTTGCGCAGGAGATGCTAGTAGGGAGGACACCTCAGTGTCCCCTAAGATGGGCGACGAACCCCGCAGTGGCGTGTCGCTCTCCACCATCTCCGCCGGTAGAGAGTTCCCAGATGATAGCGAAGAAGTGGGGAGTGTGTGGGGTGGGCTGTATAAAGACAGGTTGAAATTACTTAAATGATGAATACTGTTTGAGCCGAACACAAGCAGCGACCGCCTGAATACTTACAATTCGTCTAGGGGCTTGATCCCGGGCTGTACTCGAAAACTTTGTGTGGATGTTGAGTTCGAACTGTCCGGGATGTTCAGTTTCTTCTTGGGCGCCGACATGCCCTCATCTATGGGGGCCGCCCTCTTCCTCCCCCTTGCCTTGATGGGGGAGTCGCTCTCTTCCTCCTCCTCCTCTTCTTCTTCGTCCTGGGAGGAGTGGGCATCAGTTTCACTGGACACTATGTCCGTGGGACCCTTAGGGCTGGGGTCGCTCTTGACCTCCTTTCCCTTCTTCTTGGCCTTTGTGGCACCCCTGCTCAGAGCAACCGGTTTACCTTGCATTGCCAGCCCAGTGATCTCGTCTTCTGGCAATACACAACAACATGGTACAGAAACAACCGCTTTATTGATGCTAATGGAATTACATTGGTTTGATATTACATCTGGGTTCGAGGCCAAGCGGCACACACGGTGCTGCTGAACAGTATGTACATATTTAATGAACATGGTAGGGCCTCGATCACACAAACTACACGACAGCGGAAGAGCGACGAAGCGGAACTCCATAGCACTGGGACACCAATGTGGACACGGCCTAGACACAAGGTACGCTCCGATGTGAATCGACTTTCCTGAAAGTTGGCATAACACGCCAGGTTAGTACATTGAATGTACTTGCAAGCTCATAACAAACATAAATATGATGACATACAATATCCATAAGTTAATCAAATTAATTCAATGCAAAAAAAAACTACTACTGGTGCAATGAAGCTAATACTTACTCCGAGTCACACAGACTCGCTTACCAATTGGGTACCTCGTAACCAAACGGTGACCAGAACCGGGTCACGACTGAGATCAATTCCTCATTAACAACTTCAGCGTTCATGAATCACCTCGAGACACATGCATCGTATCAACCAATTAATTTGGAAGATTAATTATAAAAGTTGATCCATGGTGTGACTTACTTCCGAGCTATGCCCATGACCGAGGACGCGGCTATCGATAGATTTAAATACACTCTGCAGAGGTAGCACACTTTACCCACAATACGGAACCCTGGCCTCGCACTCCCATACGTGTCGTCCAAAAGATTCCGACAAAACCCTCCCCTTGTCATGACACTCTCCCGGCCACTCCGACCATTTCCCTCCCAGGGCTAGGTCTTGGGTGGCCCCGTGTCTACCAAAGACACCAACGGCCACCGTCATGGAAAAACGGTCCAAATAGGGACAAGGTACCATAAAATTTAAAACAAGCACACAAGGTTATGTCGGCTTACCGGGCCAGGGTATGCACGCCCATAACCTTCCCTCGCGGGAGGCACCGGTGAGAGGCATAACAAAGGGCCGGGTCAAGACCTCCCATAAGGTAAGCGTGGTCGCACTGAATAAAAACCCGATTCAGTGGCACCATGATGTGATCAACATCATATTCAAGTTGAACTTAATCAAGTTTTACTTTGGTAAAGTATTTTTATCAAACTCATGACATAATGCAAATAAACATGCAACTACTTGTCATGCAAAACAAACACTCATAGTTATGGATCAAACTTTTCAACATTAATATCTTGCCAAACTAAAGTTCTTCTCTGGTTATAACTTATTATTATTATCCAGCAATATTTTTATTAGTTCATCATCTAATTAAAATATCACTAAGTAAAATAACTATCATACACTTCCATAACACAAATCTAATGTAAAAATTTCTACTCTACTTAGCCAAACCAATTTATGCATTCAACCAGTAACATCAAACAAGCATATTCAATAGAATAAAGTTACTACAATTAACCAAAATTTATTTATCAAATTTTTAAATGCAAATAAGATCTCATATTCAAGTAGAAAACCATAGATATTGAAATAACACCATCCAAATGCTGGTGTGGCTTGCCTTAGTGTAGAGCAGGATCACGCCCCTCTAGGTTTGCTTCAAGACAAGTTTATCCTTCTGAAAAGATTTTAAAACCACAAAAACAATTATCAAAATACATTCTGAAATTCACCAGAAATTCTAAACAGCAAGGAAAATTCCACCCTTTGGTGTGCTGCTAGAGCTTTCTGAAACAAAGACAATGCAAAAAGAATCAAATCATTTGGACTTGTGGTTCAGAAATGGTGGCTGGTCAAAGTTTAGTCAAAATTCTGAATAAAATTTGAATTAAACAGAAAACCAGGGGGCGACGTCGAAGGCGTAAACTAGAAGTGCGCCTCCACTTGTACCACTTCGGGCGCGAGTGGTGAGACCGACATGTGGGTCCCACGCGTCAGGAGAGAGAGGGGGAGTGCGAGATCAGAGAGAGGCGGGGCTTCGCCGGAGCTCACGCCGACGACGAGAGGATTTGGGGCTAGGCTAGAGGGATACGACTGAAGCGGGGCTCGTGGCGCACCTGCCCATACCCGTAGCTCGGCGTGGGGTGGACGGAGCTGCTCCCGGTCGGGCTCACAAGCTACAGTGGCAGACGGAGTTCGCCGGAGAGGTAGAAGACGATGACTAGAGGCAGCTCTGAGGGCTCAGCGGTGGCCAGGCAGCACCAACAGCCTCCTAATGCTCCGCCCGAGCAGTTGTTTGAGCTCGAGAGGTTCTAGAGCGCGGTGGCTGGACGGCGGAGGTCGCTGGAGTCCTCGGGTCGGGGCGGCGGCCAAAGGCCTGCCTGACCGAGCTGTGGCCTGTCTACGTGTTTGTGGGGATGGTGTGGAGTGGTGCGTGGCGAGGACTCGAGGAGGGGGTCGCTATATATAGCCGAAGCGAGAGGGGGGGAACGTGTCGCCGCCGGAGCATTCTGGACACGCGGCGAACAGCGACAAGAAGCTCCAACCCAATGGGGTAAACGCTCAGTGACGATGCAGGAGGTTGCCTACGCTCGCGGACAAGCATAGGAGGCGGTGGGGGAAATGGACAAGCGCACTGTGGCATTTTGGCCACGACGTGCTCGTGCTTGCTGCGGCAGCTCCGGCGTTGCCGAGCTCCAGGGAGCGGTCAAGGGTGATGGGTCGGGGGTGGTGGCGCGGTGCGGCAATCGTCGGCGAGCTCTGGAACGAGCACGCGTGAAATAGAGAAGAAGGCGCCAGCCAGAGCGCGTCAAACGCATGCCAGGCACCGTGTCCTCACGCGGTCACCGCCCTGGCATGGGCAAGACAACGCCCAAGTGCTGTCAAACCATGTCTACGTGTTCGTCCGTGCAGTGTTAAGTCTAGGAACATTGATGGTTCATGCTCAGGGCGACCAGATGCGACTTAACCTTGTTGGCAAGTTTTTGACCAGAAACTTGGTCGCCAAGTTAAGCAATCTTCTAGAAGGCCATTAGGGCTAATCTCCTGGGGTTTAGGGTTTCTTAGGAGGGTGCTTAAGCCCAAGAAAGCTCAAGTCCAAAAGCTCAAGGAAAAATGCACTTGCTGTACAAAGTGCATTTCTGGTCCAGAATGGAAATGATTTTCTATAGCAAAAATAATACAAAAAGTGATGCTATATTTTTGCATGGGAAGGTGTGCCAAGGTTCTAAGAATATTCAAGAATTATCTCATGATTTTTGGAGCAAGAAAAATTAGGGTTGCTTTGGAGCACTAGTCTCCAAAGTAGGTTTAAGATGGGAAAATGAATATTTTTCCTTTATGAAAAATATTC
Organism: Secale cereale; assembly: GCA_902687465.1. NCBI lineage: Eukaryota > Viridiplantae > Streptophyta > Magnoliopsida > Poales > Poaceae > Secale > Secale cereale. The sequence continues at coordinate 69,997,390 of LR738712.1, forward strand.
CTAGGATGATTTTAGGGTTTTATCAGAGAAGCATATTGGAATGAGGGGTAGATAAGCCACTTGGTTGAAAGTCAAGGGTAGGACCAAGTGACAAGTCCATCTGAAATGATTCCAAAGCCCAAATCAAAGCAATGCAGAAACCACGTTAGGAAAGAGAGAGAGGGCAAGTCCGGAAAAAGAGAGAGGAAAAAAATCTAGGCTGTCACAAACCTCCCGCACTTAGGATGAATCTCGTCCTCAAGATTCTGTTTCTTGGGAAAACCATTCTGGGTATGCAGTCCTTAAAAATTCCTCTCTTTCCCAGGTTGCTTCTTCCTTGGTGTGATGTTCCCACTGAAATTTATAAAACCTTATTTCTTTGCTGGGGGTAACCCGGACTGTCTGATCCAAAATCCTGATTGGCTTTTCTTCATATGTCAAATCCTTAGCCAATTCTATTTCTGCCATATCAGTCCTTTTCTCCGGTGGCGAAATGCATCTTCTCAGCTGTGAGATATGAAACACATTGTGCACTTCTTACAATTCTGGTGGCAATTCCAACTGATATGCCACTACTCTGACTTTGGCCATGACCGGAAACAGACCGATGTATCGGGGAGCCAATTTTCCACGGGTCTGAAACCACTTGACTCCTTTCATCGGGGTGACTCAGAGATATACGTGTTCTCCGGGTTCCATGCTGATCTAACGGTGTTTGGCATCATAGTAGCTCTTCTGTCGCGATTTGGCCAGCTGCAGTCTATCTCGGATTTCTCTGACTTGCTTCTACGCTTTGAGTATTAAATCAGTCCCGAAAATACGGCTGTATCTGGTTTGAGACCAGTTTAATGGAGTGTGGCATTTCTGACCATACCGGGCTTCATAAGGTGACATCTTTAAGCTGGTCTGGAAACTGTTGTTGTAGGAAAACTCGGCGTAAGGAAGACATTCTTCCCACTTGGTTCCTTGGGCCAACACGCAGGCTCGGAGCATATCTTCGAGTATTTGATTTACTCGCTCAGTTTGCCCATCTATCTGAGGATGATAAGCCATGCTATATTTCACAGCGGTCCCCAAGGTTTGATGTAGTCGGGACTAAAATGCGGAGGTGAAGAGTGATCCCCTGTCGGAAGTGATAGTCTTGGGAACTCCATGCAGACTGACAATTTGTGATACATATAGTTGCGCAAGTTGATCTGCTCGGTAGGTGGTCCATATAGGAAGGAAGTGGGCCACCTTGGTTAGGGTGTCCACTATGACCCATATGGCATCATTTCCTCGGTGAGACCTTGGTAGTCTGGTGATGAAATCCATGCAGATATCGTCCCATTTCCATTAGGACACTGGCAGAGGTTGGAGGAGTCTGGCGGGATTTTGGTGTTCTGCCTTTACCTTGTTGCAGGTGTCGCAACATGCCACAAAGTACGCGATGTCTTTCTTCATTCCGTCCCACCAGAATACCTGGCGAAGGTCTTCATACATCTTGGTACCACCTGGGTGAATTGAGTATGGCGCTTCATGTGCTTCTGCCAATATTTTCTGCTTCAAGCCTTCAAGCTCGGGTATGCAAATCCTTCCTCGGAACCTTAGCGTACCTTTTTGATCTCTAGAAAATCCGGTGCGCGTCCTTTGTGCATCTTCTGAACATATAACCTCAATAGTTTGTCATTTGCCCAAGCACTACGGATTTCTCCCTCAAGAGTAGGGGCAACTTCCAATATATTGGCAAGGCGGGTATCAGTGATCACCAAATTGAGTTGAGTGATTTCTTCATAAAGCTCAGGAGGCAATAAATCCATGAGAGCGTTAAGGTTGGCTGGTTTGCGGCTGAGGGCATCAGCCACCACATTAGCTTTGCCCGGGTGATGTTTATGCCGAGGTTGTAATCCTTAACCAACTCCAGCCATCTTTGCTGTCGAAGGTTCAAGTCGGGCTGAGTGAATATATACTTGAGACTCTTGTGGTCGGTAAATATTTGACACCTCTTTCCAATCAGATAGTGCCTCCAGATCTTCAAAGCGTGCACCACTGTGGCCAATTCCAAATCATGAGTAGGGTAGTTTCCTTCGTGTTGCCGCAGTTGTCGGGATGCATAAGCCACGACTTTGCCATCTTGCATAAGCACACATCCCAATCCTTTTCTGGATGCGTCGCAATAGACATCAAAACTGCGGTAAATGTCTGGAAGTGTTAATACCGGAGCTGATGTTAGTCTGGCCTTCAACTCATTGAAACTCCTTTCGTAGTCCTTATTCCATTCAAACTTCTTATCCTTCTTGAGGAGCTCAGTCATTGGCTTGGCGATCTTAGATAATCCTTCAATAAAACGGTGATAATATCTGGCTAGTCCAAGGAAACTTCAGATTTCTGAGACTGTTGTTGGTGCGGACCAATCAAGTACATCCTTCACCTGCTTGGGTCCAATGATATTCCTTCAGCCGAGAGGACATGCCCGAGGAATCCCACTTGCTGAAGCCAAAATTCACATTTGCTGAACTTGGCATAAAGCTGATGGTCGCGTAGCCTTCGCAAAACTGCTCGTAGATGCTCCTTATGTTCATCTTTGCTCTTGGAGTAAATGAGGATGTCGTCAATGAACACCACCACGAATTTGTCCAAGAAATCCATAAACACTTTGTTCATCATATGCATGAAGAAGGCTGGGGCGTTGGTGAGGCCGAAGGACATAACGGTGTACTCATAAAGACCGTACCGAGTGGTGAACAAGGTCTTAGGAATATCCTCCTTCTTTATCTTGAGCTGATGATATCCGGTCCTCAGATCAATTTTTGAGAATACTTTGGCCCCACTAAGTTGATCGAACAGATCGTCAATCCTTGGTAGTGGATACTTGTTTTTGATGGTGACATCATTCAGCTGTCGGTAGTCCACGCACATTCGTAGGCTGCCATCCTTTTTGTCCACGAAGATCGCTGGGGATCCCCATGGTGAAGAGCTTGGGCGGATATATCCTTTTTGTAGCATCTCATCCAGTTGTTTCTTCAATTCCACCAATTCTAATGAAGGCAATTGATAATATTTCTTGTGTATCGGAGTGGTTCCTAGTACCAAGTCGATTGCAAACTTCAATTCTCTATTTGGTGGCATGCCTGGCAATTCTTTAGGAAATACATCTGGGTACTCACTGACCACTTGAATTAATTCCACTTCTCCTGGCATGGCGGTGAAAACCATATCCTTGATGGGTATGCGCTTGCGGGCATAAAAACTTATGATGTGACCTTCCGTATTTTTCATGGTAACTTCTCTGGTCGCACAATTAATGCACACTTGGTATTGAGTTAACCAATTCATGCCCAGAATAACATCCAGCTTATTGGAGTCGAGGATAATAAGAGATGGTGGGAACTTGATGTCAATTTCCAAATTGCGGCATACGAGATTTCTACTAAGCATGGATCCTGGGGATTATACCAGCATGTGTTTTCCCAAAACCGAGCAAGGAAAATTGTTTTGGGCAGCAAAACTCTGAGAAATAAAAGAGTGGGAAGCCCCAGAGTCAAATAAAATTACCGCGGGTATGTTATTAACAAGAAACATACCAATGACGACTTCTGGGTCCGCGTGGGCTTCGTTTGCGGAGAGGTGATGAATTTGCCCCTGGGTTATATCTGGGGCGGAATACGGCTCCATGAAGTTGACTCACGGATGGAATGGAGCGGCTTGCTTGTTGTTCTTGGGGCACTGTCTGGTGTAATGTCTGGTTTGCCCACAGCTGAAGAAGGAATTGTTGCGCTGACAATCTTCACGCACTGGACTGGCCACGACATTCTTGACTTGAGTGTTGTTCTTGTTCACATTCTGCTGCTAGTTGGGTTTGTACTCAACTGAGTCTGTTGCCAAATACGAGCTTTCTACATCGGTTGCATATCCTTCTTCGGCTCGAATTTGCGCTTGTGATCATTAATAGCTGGCTTGGCGTCGTGTAGGAGCTTGTGTTCTTTTTCTGCGATGAGGGCCTTGTTCACCAAGGTCATGAAGTCCAGAAAATCAAACATGCTGAGGGTGCACCTGAGATGCTGATTCAGTCCGCCAAGAAACCTATCGATCTTCTGTTCTTATGTGGTCACATCGTAGAGTGAGTTCCGGGCCAAATGGTTGAATTTGTTTAGGTAATCATTGACTGTCATGCTTCCTTGATTGAGGGCGAGGAATTCATGCTGCTTGATCTTCATAATCCCGGTGGGAATATAATACTTGCGGAAATGATCCTTCAATCTATTCCAAGAAATTTCCTCGTCCACGGGTGCTTGGTGGCTTCTCGCCCCCTCGTTGGTTACCCCAAGTGGAAGGTTTGAGATGCAGTGTAGCAGAAGTTTTCCCTTGGCAATACCAAGGATCGATTTCCCTGAGACTCCCAGTTTCAACAAGAAGGTGTCAACTGCTAACGGCGCCAGATATTAGCAATCAACGTGGACCTGCACAGAGATACAAATAACTTTGCTCCCAACGAGTACAGAGAGGTTGTCAATCCCTCCGGCCTTGTAGTTTACAAAGGATCAAACGCAAGTGATAATAGTGATAGGTATAATTGCAATAGTAAGTAAAAAGCGGAAAAGTAAATAGCGGATGTGATCAATGATGGTAATATGGACCGGAGTCTCATGATGTTCACTAGTGATGTCTCTCTCCCAAAAGACGATAAAACTGCTATGTGAGGTAAACGAATTACAGCTGGGCAATTGACAGGACCATGTGCGCAAACCAATGCTGACTAAGTTGCAAGAAAGGTAGAGGTTCAAAGCATGGGCGGTACGCCGAGGTAAGTAGACCGAAGTCCATCTGCATCTACTACTAATCATCCACCTTGAGATATCTATCCAGAACATCTCGCTGGTATTAAGTTGCGAGTCCCACCCATAGTGTAAACTCAAAGCAACAGACAACTGCATTAAAAGAACTTTGCGTAAAGTAAACAATCCTTGCACCCGTGGGCACAAGCACCGTTGTTTTCCCCCTTGTGGCAACAGCACATCCCCTAGACTCATGTTTCTGTCACTCAAACTAGTCATCGAGGGGCATGAACCCACAATCAAGCATAACGTTCCCTCTTGGAGTCACTACCTACTACTTGGCCAAAGCAATAAATAACAACGGAGAACATGCAAGAATTACTTACGAACATAAATATAAAAGAGGTGGATCAAATATATTACTCAAACACAATCTGAACATAATCTCATAATCCATCGGATCCCAGCAAACTCATCATAGCAACAGCATAAGGATTACATATGTGCCTCGATCATGTAGGGCAGCTCACGAGGACTAATTAGTGAAGCACAAGAACGGGAGGAGAACATCACATAGCTACTGGTCATGGACCCATGGTCCAAGGGAGACTACTCACAACTCATCCGGAGGCGTCCATGGTGGTGGAGAAGCTCCCGGTGGTGATCCTCCCCTCCGGCAGGGTGCCGGGAAGAGTTCTCCTGGTGCTCCCGATCTTGGAAGCGGCGGCGGCGGAACAGAGATGAGATCACGAAAAAGAGTTCCCCTCTCGAGGGTTTCGGGAGACGCTTTAAATATATGCCAAAGGGGGGGCATCAGACGAGGCTCGGGGGGCCCAGGCGCCCCCCGACGCGGCCCAGGGGGGGCGCGCCACCAGGGCGCCTGGGGCCCTGGTGGCCCCCCTCCGACTGTGCTTCGGGTGCCTGGTAGCTTCTGGAACGCTGATTTTTTATATAATTTTTCTGGATTTTTTCTGGCAGTTCTCGTAATGTGAAAACGTGAAATACAAAAACAGCCGAAAACAGAAACTGGCACTGGGGTGCACTGAGTTAATAGGTTAGTCCAAATATGATCAAAAGTGTATGGAAGTGTATAAATAACATAGCAATATCACCCAAAAGAGGCATGGAGCAAGAAGAAATTATAGATACGTTTTGGACGTATCAACATCCCCAAGCTTAATTCCTGCTCGTCCTCGAGTAGGTAAATGATAACAAGAATAATTTCTGTGGTGACATGCTATTAACCATATAGGACTTTTTCATAGTCACATGACAAAAGCTTACTGAGACAATGAATCTATAGTAATTAAGTTGCCTCATGAGAAAATCACAAAGAACTGAAAGTTTTACAATATGATACTGAAACATCAAATAGATTTGTAATGAACATGGTGTGCAAATATGATAAAGTGATATCTAGCTTGCCCCCTTTTGTGAAGCAAAACATAAATGCTGGGGCACCTCCAAGGTTTAAGTGATGACTAGATACAATGATTTCAGAATAAACGATATCACAATCATGCAAAAGACAATGCTACTTTGGGACAATGCACATTACACTCAGAATGACAATCATGCTCTCAGTAGTTGGTGCTTTAAAAGAAGGTGGAGACTCTCGAACCGTGGCTTTTGTTGGCAAGGTTGAAAACCCGTAGTCGGAAACAAAGACAAAACATGTACCAGAGCTCTTGGTTTTAAAACAGAGGTAATAATTTTTTTTAGATCATGCATGTTTCGTCAACGAATGCTAGCAGAAAACTCAATCACTTCTTGAGATGGACAAGTTTCAAGGAACGGCTCCCGAATGAGGACGATCACATCCTATTAATCTACTTTGTTTATCACTGCCAAAGTTTTCTGATTTCTCATGAACAAAGCATGAAGGAGGTTTTGTTTGTTATATTATCTTTTTGAGCCGGGCGCACTCAATGCCAGTTCCTTCTCGTATTATGGGTTTGCACATTATACATGCAATCCCGGGGTGAAGCTTGTCCAACTTAAAAAGATCATGAATTAACTACTACTTCCTCATGAACTTACAACAGAGGCACAAAATAGGAATGTTTTTTTTCTTTGAATAATTTCGAGATGGTACATGCAAGCCTCCGTTAGGAATGGCAGCTAAAAACCATGTAGGAAGGTATGGTGGACTCATATGGCATAACTGGATTAAAAGGATGTGGATGCACAAGCAGTCAGTCCACTTAGTACAGGTGGAGGTTAGCAAAAGACTGGGAGCGACCAACTAAGAGAGCAATGACGGTCATAATCATGCAGAGCGACAAAGAAACATTGAATCAGGCATGGAAGTTATATCGCTACTCAGAAACAAAAGATCATCAAGGCTTGACAGACTTTCTTTACAGTCTTAAATATGCGTGAGCATACACCAAGTCAATCAAAATAAATTCTTTGAAGGAAGATATTACTAAACCATACCACATCATAGGCAAACAAATCATGTTGGTACTCCAATAACACATTGGGAATCCCCCAGCTATTTGAGACTAACCATAAGAAAACATGAACTACTAAGCGCCATTATGCATGTAGCATCTTTATCATAGACATATCAACCAATGCAACGGAAGCAAACTCTCTCTTAATAAGATAAACATGATAACTAAAGAGAGTTCAAGCAACCAACTAAACAAAAGCTCTTTAAAAAGATAAGCATGAAAGTTAAGAGCTAAGCATGATAGTAGGTATTAAAAGACAAAGAACACACACAACAAAGATAGACATGAAAATTCTATGTTATGTTCTAGGTAGAAGTGGAGCGTGTTTCTCTCCCACATAAAGAAAGCTGAGTTCCGACTCGTTATGAAGAGCTAAAAGAAAACTAAAAGGAAAACTAAAAGCAAGACGCTCCAAGCATAGCACATAACACATGAAGTGATTAAAATATAGTGGAACGAAAGACGAACTGATAATGTTGATGGAGAAGGGGATGCACGGGGGCATCCCCAAGCTTAGACGCTTGAGTCTCCTTGAATATTTCTTGGGGGTGCACGGGGGCATCCCCAAGCTTGAGCGTTTGACACTCCTGAATCTTTTTATCATCTTCCCTCGCACACTTGAAAACTCCCTTCATACATAACTCATCATAATCTGATTAGCGAGGTTAGTACCCATAATAAAATAATTGTTCCTTGCTGGAAATAAAGATATTCTTGAAGTTCTACTGTTTCTCAAGATTGCCAAAAGGTTTTTGCAAAGAAAAAGCAAGCTCTAGGTTTGCAAAATGAAGGAAAGGCAAAACAGGACAGAATCTGTGAAAAACAGAACAGCAGGTAGTAATTGATTTTTCCGGGACACTTCTGCAACTCTAATCAAAAAACTCAGAACAGACGCACGAAAGAGAATTATATAGAGCACGCTGTCGAAAAAATTCAGACCAAAAATATGATCTGGTGATTTTATACGAATTTTTCTATCCAAGGACAGAATCTGTTTCCTGGACAGCACGTCACACTTTTGAACTTTCTTGCAATCAGAGGCTACACTTGGCACAAAATTTGAAAAGTAAAGATACAATGATGATGCTACAGTAGTAACAACATCAAAACACAACAAAAACAAAATAAAATTTATTCATTGGGCTGCCTCCCAAAAGCACTTTCTTTTATGCCTTTAAGCTAGGCATAATGCATAGAGGTCAAGTTGTATCAATTGAACCATCATCAAGATCATCAAAAAGCTCTTCAATAATACAACTAGTCTTAAGAGGACTCTCAAATAAAGGCCTCATAGAGATACTTCTAGGGAGAAGACCAAAAGGATAAAAGTCAAGGGAAGATTCATTTATAAATTCATCAAAGGGAGGTGTTTCTTCCAAAGTCTTTACAGTTTCAACCCCTTTGGCAATAGATGGATTACTTTTAGAACGGGGAGCCTTTGGAACGTGAACGAACTTAGGCTCCCTCTTTGCCGGAGTTTCTACCTTTTTGGTTTTGATTGAGGAGAAAGTAGTTCCTAGAGTATCAAAGATTTCCTCAATCTTGTCTATCCTAGAAGAGTCCAAGTCATGGAATTTAACGGTCTCCAAAGTTTTGAAAATTTTATGCGTGGAGCTATCAAGCCTATTCAAATTCCCTTGGATCTTATGATCCAACTCATTTATCTTATTAATGCTTGGCATCTCTAGCTCTATTTTTTCAAGTTTTTTCATAATGTGAGCTAGGGTGATGTCCTCTTGAATGCTAACAATGGGGGGATTCCCAACAAGATTTTCAATAATACTAAGAGACTCCCAAACTGGGGCTTCTACGAAATTCACATTGATAGCAGTATCTAGAATAAACCTATTCCAAGAAGTAATTCCAACAAAAAAATTTCTAAGCAGGATAGTAGTAGGTTGCTTCTTGGTGGCTCTTTTTTGAGAATCATTAATTCTATACCAAGCATCTTTCAGACTTTCCCCACCTCTTTGTTTAAAGGTGAGAACTTCTGCCTCGTCAAAGACAAAAGGACCCGACATAATGACAACTAAAGAATAAGATAACTATTTTTGTGATTTTCGATAAAAGATACTAAAGCAAAAACTGAAAGGTAAACTAACAAGACTAAAAGCAAAGGTAAAAGATAGTGTGCAACTCCCCTATCCTGAAGAGTGGAGTCCCCGGCAACGGCGCCAGAAATTGCTTTGCTTGGTGGCTTCTCGCCCCCTCGTTGGTTACCCCAAGTGGAAGGTTTGAGATGCAGTGTAGCAGAAGTTTTCCCTTGGCAATACCAAGGATCGATTTCCCTGAGACTCCCAGTTTCAACAAGAAGGTGCCAACTGCTAACGGCGCCAGATATTAGCAATCAACGTGGACCTGCACAAAGATACAAATAACTTTGCTCCCAACGAGTACAAAGAGGTTGTCAATCCCTCCGGCCTTGTAGTTTACAAAGGATCAAACGCAAGTGATAGTAGTGATAGGTATAATTGCAATAGTAAGTAAAAAGCGGAAAAGTAAATAGCGGATGTGATCAATGATGGTAATATGGACCGGAGTCTCATGATGTTCACTAGTGATGTCTCTCTCCCAAAAGACGATAAAACTGCTATGTGAGGTAAACGAAGTACAGCTGGGCAATTGACAGGACCATGTGCACAAACCAATGCTGACTAAGTTGCAAGAAAGGTAGGGGTTCGAAGCATGGGCGGTACGCCGAGGTAAGTAGACCGAAGTCCATCTGCATCTACTACTAATCATCCACCTTGAGATATCTATCCAGAACATCTCGCTGGTATTAAGCTGCGAGTCCCACCCATAGTGTAAACTCAAAGCAACAGACAACTACATTAAAAGAACTTTGCGTAAAGTAAACAATCCTTGCACCCGCGGGCACAAGCACCGTTGTTTTCCCCCTTGTGGCAACAGCACATCCCCTAGACTCATGTTTCTGTCACTCAAACTAGTCATCGAGGGGCATGAACCCACAATCAAGCATAACGTTCCCTCTTGGAGTCACTACCTACTACTTGGCCAAAGCAATAAATAACAACGGAGAACATGCAAGAATTACTTACGAACATAAATATAAAAGAGGTGGATCAGATATATTACTCAAACACAATCTGAACATAATCTCATAATCCATCGGATCCTAGCAAACTCATCATAGCAACAGCATAAGGATTACATATGTGCCTCGATCATGTAGGGCAGCTCACGAGGACTAATTAGTGAAGCACAAGAATGGGAGGAGAACATCACATAGCTAATGTTCATGGACCCATGGTCCAAGGGAGACTACTCACAACTCATCCGGGAGGCGTCCATGGTGGTGGAGAAGCTCCCGGTGGTGATCCTCCCCTCCGGCAGGGTGCCGGGAAGAGTTCTCCTGGTGCTCCCGATCTTGGAAGCGGCAGCGGCGGCGGAACAGAGATGAGATCGCGAAAAAGAGTTCCCCTCTCGAGGGTTTCGTGAGACGCTTTAAACATATGCCAAAGGGGGGCATCAGACGAGGCTCGAGGGGCCCAGGCGCCCCTCCCCCCCGGCGCGGCCCAGGGGGGCGCGCCACCAGGGCGCCTGGGGCCCTGGTGGCCCCCCTCCGGCTGTGCTTCGGGTGCCTGGTAGCTTCTGGAACGCTGATTTTTTATATAATTTTTCTGGATTTTTTCTGGCAGTTCTCGTAATGTGAAAACCTGAAATACAAAAACAGCCGAAAACAGAAACTGGCACTGGGGTGCACTGAGTTAATAGGTTAGTCCAAATATGATCAAAAGTGTATGGAAGTGTATAAATAACATAGCAATATCACCCAAAAGAGGCATGGAGCAAGCAGAAATTATAGATACGTTTTGGACGTATCAACGGGCCATATGGCTTTAGTATTATCCCACCATATCGCGACAGCTCCTTCAAGATAATGCGTTGCGAAGGGAACCTTGTCTCCTTCATCGGTGTGAGCAATTTCTAGCTTCATCTCAATAGTCCTTAACCAGTCGTCGGTGTCCAATGGATCAATGGCTTGGCTGAAACTGGGAGGCTTGGTTCGCTGAAAATTGGACAGCTTGGACTGATGGCCATTCTGATTTCCATTCTGTCCAACCATGACTTGCACACTTTTTAGTATTTCCAGCAGATCGTTGGTCCTTCTTTCTTCAAACATTCACAGGATTTGCTCAGTGGAAGGTGGATGAGGCGACGGAGGCGGAGGTGGCTGGTATGGCTCGGGGGAATGTCTTGCCTGCCTCGCGGAGCGGCGTACAAGGACATCCTCACAAGCTTGGCTGCTGCTGCCCCCGCGCGTCATCCTATTATTTGTTTTCGCAAATACATAGCAATCGTGATGAGAAAAATCCAAAAGGGAGGAAAGCCATTGACAAATCCCAGAAGAAAACAGCGAGAGAAAACCAAAACGAATAAAAAGGTTCCAACATAATTATACATAGAATCAGCATGAAAGTAAACATTACATCAGTTCTACTGCCCTCATACATGAAACTAAGCATCATGTCACGCGCGGTTACACCCATACATCATAATTATAACTAGAGCGATACTCGAACAATCTACTGCTCGGACTGTGCTGCTGCGGGCTCCTCTCCTGAGCCGGACCCCGATCCTGAACTGATAGCGGAGACCTCCGGGTTAAGAGAGACGCGACGGTGCTGAATCGAGGGCTCGTCCTGAGGGACGGGCGTGGGATGAGAACTAAGCATAGGGGCGGCAGGAGTAGCGGTAAGGGACGACCACGCGGCAGGAGCACTGCGAGGGGTCACCGTCAGAGGGTTAACGGTACCCTGCGAAGTCACCGGGGGAACGGAGACAGAAGAAACTGGAGTGGTGTAGATGACAGTGGGAAGAGGGTTCCTGGTGCGAGCAACATCGAGAGCTGCCCGGGTGCGTGCTAGTTCCCGAGCTAACTCGTAGTTCAGGAGGTAACTGGCAATGATATATCGAGAAAGGTGGCTAGTGGGACGATCGCATGTAGGATTAATCACAGGAAAACAGATACGCCCATTCTCGTGCAGAGATGGGTAAAAGAAAAGACCTAGGTGGGTGTGCATGCGAACCTCATTGTAGCGCAAGTCTACAAGAGCTTCGAGTGCAGCAAACTGAACCGCCTGAGATGGCGTAGAAGCAAGACAACACTTAGTGGAACAAGTGTAAGTGCCGGAAGGGGTACTATTGTGTAGAGTGACTTCAGCATAATACTCATATACTGCCCCGGCCAGATGCTCCCGATACACACGATACTCTGGATCAGCACCCGCTGGATAGAGTCGTCGCCACACATTCTGAAGCAGGTGCGGCGATGTGTTCGGAGCTGGATCAGGATGGTAGATGATCGGTACTGGAGCCATCTATACTCACAAACCAAACGGTTAGTGATAACAACAAATAATCATGCATGCCATGCAATAACCAATTTCTATGACTATCGGCATTTAAACGAGGCTACCTACCGTTCAACTAACGCACTAATGGTCTAGCGTGTCCTACGATCAGCGGACTCTGATACCAAGCGTTGTGGCACCCCGGCTCAGAGCAACCGGTTTACCTTGCATTGCCAGTCCAGAGATCTCATCTTCTGGCAATACAAAATAACATGGTACAGAAACAACCACTTTATTGATGCTAACAGAATTACATAGGTTTGATATTACATCGGGGTTCGAGGCCAAGCGGCACACACGGTGCTGCTGAACAGTATGTACATTATTTAATGAACATGACGGGGCCTTGATCACACAAACTGCACGGCAGCGGAAGAGCGACGAAGCGGAACTCCATAGCACAGGGACACCGACGTGGACACGGCCTAGACGCGAGGTACACTCCGATGCGAATCGACTTTCCTAAAAGCTGGGATAATACGCTAGGTCAGTACATTGAATGTACTTGCAAGCTCACAACAAACATAAACATGATGATAGAAAGTTAATCAGATTAATGCAATGCAAAAAAACTACTACTGGTGCAATGAAGCTAATACTTACTCCAAGTCACACGGAGTCACTTACCAATCGGGCACCTTAAAACCAAATGGTGACCGGAACCGGGTCACGACTGAGATCAATTCCTCATTAACAACTTCAACGTTCATGAATCACCTCGAGACACATGCATCATATCAACCAACTAATTTGCAAAATTAATTATAAAAGTTGATCCATGGTGTGACTTACTTCCGAGCTATTCCCATGACCGAGGACGCGGCTACCGATATATTTAAATACACTCTGCAGAGGTAGCGCACTTTACCCACACTACGGAACCCTGGCCTCGTATTCCCATACGTGTGGTCCAAAAGATTCTGACGAAACCCTCCCCTTGTCATGACACTCTCCCGGCCACTCCGGCCATCTCCCTCCCAGGGCTAGGTCTTGGGTGGCCCCGTGTCTACCAAAGACACCAACGGCCACCGTTGTGGCAAAACGGTCCCAAACGGGGACAAGGTACCATAAAAACAAAAACGAGCACACAAGGTTATGTCGGCTTACCGGGCCAGGGGATGCACGTCCATAACCTTCCCTCGCGGGAGGCACCTGTAAGAGGCATAACAAAGGGCCAGGTCAAGACCTCCATAAGGTAAACGTGGTCGCACTTAATAAAACCCGATTCAGTGGCACCATGATGTGATCAACATCATATTCAAGTTGAACTTAATCAAGTTTTACTTTGGTAAAATCTTTTTATCAAAATCATAACATAATGCAAATAAACATGAAACTACTCTTCATGCAAAACAAACACTCGTAATTATGGATCAAACTTTTCAACATTAATATCTTGCCATACTAAAGTTCTTCTCTGGTTACAACTTATTTTTATTATACAGCAATATTTTTGTTAGTACATGATCTAATTAAAATATCACTAAGTAAAATAACTATCATACACTTCCATAGCACAAATCTAATGTAAAAATTTCTACTCTACTTAGCCAAACCAATTTATGCATTCAACCAGTAACATCAAACAAGCATATTCAACAGAATAAAGTTACTACAATTAACCAAAATTTATTTATCAAAATTTTAAATGCAAATAAGATCTCATATTCAAGTAGAAAATCATAAATATTGAAATAACACCATCCAAATGCTGGTGTGGCTTGCCTTAGTGTAGAGGAGGATCACACCCCTCTAGGTTTGCTTCAAGACAAGTTTCTCCTTCTGAAAAGATTTTAAAACAACAAAACAATTATCAAAATACATTCTGAAATTCACCAGAAATTCTAGGAAGCAAGGAAAATTCCACCCTTTGCTGTGCTGCTAGAGCTTTCTGAAACAAAGACAATGCAAAAAGAATCAAATCATTTGGCGTTATGGTTTAGAAATGGTGGCTGATCAAAGTTTAGTCAAACTTCTGAATAAAATTTGAATTAAACAGAAAACCAGGGGGGTGACGTCGATGGCATAAACTAGAAGTGTGCCTCCACTCGTACCGCTTCGGGCGCGAGTGGTGAGACCAACAGGTGGGTCCCGCGCATCAGGAGAAAGAGGGGAGTGCGAGATTAGAAAGAGGCGGGGCTTCGCCGGAGCTCACGCCGGCGAAGAGAGGGCTTGGGGCTAGGCTAGAGGAATAGGATTGAAGCGGGGCTCGTGGTGCACCTGCCCGTACCCGTAGCTAGGCGTGGGGTGGAAGGAGCTGCTCGCTGTCGGGCTCGCAAGCTACGGTGGCAGACAGAGTTCGCCGGAGAGGTAGAAGACGACGGCTAGAGGCGCCTCTGAGGGCTCAGCGGTGGCCAGGCAGCACCAACAGCCTCCCAATGCCCCACCCGTGCATTTGTTTGAGCTCGAGAGGCGCTGGAGCGTGGTGGCTGGACTGCGGAGGTCACCGGAGTCCTCGGGTCGGGGCGGCGGCCAAAGGCCAGCCCGACCGAGCCGTGGCCTGTCTACGTGTTCGTGGGGATGGTGTGGAGTGGTGCGTGGCTAGGACTCGAGGAGGGGGTCGCTATATATAACCGGAGCGAGACTGGGGGACGTGTCGCCGCCGGAATACTCTGGTCACGCGACGAACAGCGATGAGAAGCTCCAACCCAAGGGGGCAAACGCTCAGTGACGATGCAAGAGCTTGCCTACGCTCACGGACAAGCACATGAGGCGGTGGGGGAAATGGACAAGCGCACGCACGCAGTGTGGCATTTTGGCCATGACGTGCCCGTTCTTTCTTCGGCAGCTTCGGCGTCGCCGAGCACCAGGGAGCAGTCAAGGGTGATGGGTCGGGGGTGGTGGCTCGGTGCGGCAGTCGTCGGCGAGCTCTGGAACGAGCACACGTGAAACAAAGAAGAAGGCGCCAGCCAGAGCGCGTCGAATGCATGCCAGGCACCGTGTCCTCACACGGTCACCGCCCTGGCATGGGCAAGACGACGCCCAAGTGCTGTCAACCCATGTCTATGCATTCGTCCGTGTAGTGTTAAGTCTAGGAATGTTGATGGTTCATGCTCAGGCCGACCAGATGTGACTTAACCTTGTTGGCAAGTTTCTTAGCAGAAACTTGGTTACCAAGTTAAGCAATCTTCTAGAAGGCCATTAGGGATGATCTCCTGGGGTTTAGGGCTTCTTGGGAGGGTGCTTAAGCCCAAGAAAGCTCAAGTCCAAAAGCTCAAGGAAAAATGCACTTGCTGTACAAAGTGCATTTCTGGTCCAGAATGGAAATGATTTTCTATAGCAAAAAATATAACAAAAAGTGATGCAATATTTTTTTCATGGGAAGGTGTGCCAAGGTTCTAAGAATATTCAAGAATTATGTTAGGATTTTTGGAGCAAGAAAAATTAGGGTTGCTTTGGAGCACTAGTCTCCAAAGTAGGTTTAAGATAGGAAAAATGAATATTTTTCCTTTATGAAAAATATTCCTAGGATGATTTTAAGGTTTTATCAGAGAAGCAAAGTGGAATGAGGGGTAGATAGGACACTTGGTTGAAAGTCAAGGGTAGGACCAAGTGACAAGTCCATCTGAAATGATTCCAAAGCCCAAATCAAAGCAATTTAGAAACCACGTTCGGAAACAGAGAGAGGGCAAGTCCGGAAAAAGAGAGAGGGCAAAAATCCAGGTTGTCACAGCCTTCTTCTCCGGCACCTTGTACAACATCGGAATCAGCATGGCCGTTAGCTGAGGCGTGTCTGGGTCTTCGGGTAGCGGAGCTGGATAGTTGATCCGCTCCACTTTCGTCATCCATGCCTGAATGGAATGTAAAAGTTCTAACTCCTGTTATAATTGAAATATGGACAGGGTACGAATTTGCAAAATACTGATTACCTCTAAGGCCGAAAAATGATGTTGAAGCCCTTGTCCTAGGTCTCCTCTGGCCACCCCTTTTGTGCCTTGAAGAGCTGCTTCCAGATATCTTCGTGCGTAGTGCCGAAGAGGCGCTTCAGGGTTCGGAGCTCTTTCGGATTGAACTCCCATATGTGGGAGTCCCGGCGTTGGCAAGGGAGAATGCGGCGGAAGAGCATCACCTGAATCACGTTAGTGAGGAGGGTGCCCTTCGCTGTCATGCTGGAGATGTGATTTCAGAGTGTATGCAGCTCCGTCTGAGACCCCCAATCAAGGCCCTTGGTGGTCCATGAGGTTACCCTCTCTGGGGGACCAGATCTGAATCCAGGCGTCGCCGCCCACTTGGCATCGCAGGGTTCGGTGATATAGAACCACTCCTGCTGCCAAATCTTGTTCGTCTCCACAAAGGCCCCTTTTGGCCAAGTGGTGTTCGGGAGCTTACTCACCATGGCTCCCCCCGCAATTCGCATGTTGCCCTTTGACCACCGTCGGCTTCAGATTGAAAATCTTGAGCCATAAGCCGAAGTGTGGGGGGACGCGGAGGAATGCCTCACATACAACTATGAAAGTTGATATGTGGAGGATAGAATTCGAGGCCAGATTGTGGAAGTCCAGCCCGTAGAAAAATAGGAGGCCCCGGACAAAGGGGTGAAGCGGAAACCCCAGTCCCCGAATAAAGTGAGGGATGAGAACCACCCTCTCACCCGTCTCGGGGATGGGGATCACCTGGTTCTTGTTGGGAACCCGGTGCGCTATGTCATTGGCAAGGTATCCTGCACTCCGAAGATTCTTCACGGTCTTCTCTGTGACCGTGGAGGCCTCCCACTTGCGCTTGGAACTGGTTCCAGTCATTGCTGGAGAGGGAGGCGATGGTGGAAGAGTTAAGAGTTGCGGGCACTGGAGCTGTGGGCGCTGGGGCTAATGAGATTGGGAAGCTAGGGCTTGAGGAGAGCGTGAGGTGAAAGGGGAAGGATCTGAATCCTTTTATAGATGGTGAATATCAAACGTCTCCCCACTCTTGAAGTAAAATTTGCCGGTTCCCAACGCAATCGTGTGTAAGGCATGGTTGGGTTACCCATGTCATATTTATAAGGATCTCGTGATAAGCGGGCACAATATCTGCTTCGACAAGACGTGCCAATGGGGCTATGCCTCAAAACGCAAAACTAGAGTCAAGAAAATGGTTCAAAATATTAAAGGGTCAAACGTGACACTTCACTGAAAGGTTGTCAGTAAAGACACAGTGTCCATTTTTCGATACCTTGCCTTTGAGGCTAAGGGTTGTACTAATCATGCAGAACCAGACATAGTTCCTTTGTGCTTGGAATAATGCTTCATATGTTCGGAAGGAGGAAACCGCCTTGCAATACCGAAGACAGTACGCGTTCCGGACTCATCGTCATCGAAGACTGGTTCAGGGGCTACTGAGGGAGTCCTGGATTAAGGGGTCCTTGGGTGGCCGGATTACTCGTTATGGGCCGGACTGGTGGGCCGTGAAGATTATCTTTGAAGACTATCTCCCGTATCCGGATAGGACTCCCATATGTGTAAAATAGCAAGTTTAGGGTCCGGGTGTAATATTTTCTTCCGGATGATCATGTACAACCCTAGGTCCCTCCGGTGCATATATAAACCGGAGGGTTTAGTCTGTAGTGTTAGAATCACAACATCATAGGTTATACTTCTATGGTTTAGCCACTACGATCTCGAGGTTGATCAACTCTTGTAACCCTATATTCATCAAGATCAATCAAACAGGAAGTAGGGTATTACCTCGATCGAGGGGGCCCGGACCTGGGTAAACCTCGTGTCCCCAATCTCTTGTTACCATCGATCCTCAGACGCATAGTTCGGGACCCCCTACCCGAGATCCGCCAGTTTTGACACCGACACCCACCCTCCCAAACACCGATGGGTTATGCACGACCCCCTGGGAGAATATCATGTGCCCCCACACCTTAGATGCTATATGGTGATACGAGTTCCTTGGAGTGTGTAGATCTGATATATAGCGGCTCCAAAGATTTCTTAATATTTTTTTGCAATAAAGCTTAATGAGTTTGGGAATTGCACACAATTAGGACCAAAACTACTCAAATGTCGTTGGATCCCATATCCAACGGTCTCAAAGCTCGTATCATCGTAGTACCTAAGATGAGGGAAGACCTCATATTCTCTTGTATTTAAGAATATCACGTGCTACCACACCTTATATGTTGTGGTGACACAAGTTCCTCAGAGCCGTTGGATCTTAGATCCAATGGCTACTTGGTGGTTCAAATGTTTTTTGCATAAAAGCCCCCAAAAAGTTCGGACACAACCCACAAGCACATAGACTACTCAGATGCCATTGGATCTCAGATCGAATGACCTCGAAGCTCGTATCATCGTAGCATCCAAGCTGCGAGAGCACCTGATGTTTTCTCGCACGGGGGAATATGATGTGCTCCCACACCGTACATTTGGTGATACGAGTTCCCGGGAAATCTAATGGCTCGCAGTAATGTTTTTGCAATATAGGCCTCAAAGAGTCTGGGAATTGCGCATAAAGTACAAATACTACGCACATGTCATTGGATCTCAGATCCAACAACCTATATGCTCATATCATAGTAGCAACTAATTAAGCTGCAGAGAGCACCTAATATGAGCTACTGGGAGCCGTTGGATCCAAGATCCAGTGGCTCACACGAGGCCTGGATGTTTTTCCCAAACAAACCCTTAAAGAGTTTGGAAATTGCAAATAATTACCAAGACCACTTCCAAGCCATTGGATCTCAGATCCAACGACGTAAAATCTCGTATCACCATAGCATCTAAGCTGTGGGGGCATGTGATATTCTATGTCACTGTAATTTTTGTTCCTAAACTTGCAAAATACGTGTAACTTCAGCCGTAACTTGTCAAACCACGCAAAGTGTTTGTGCAAAAAAAAATCCTACACCGAAATATCCGAACAACACACAGGTGTAGCGACCAGACCTCAAACAGTCTGATCTCCGTGCATCAGTGTCATCCCTGGATCAGTAATGCTGACACGCACGGTACTTGAAGGATTTATAACAGAGTAGCAATCACGCACTTATTACATCGATAGTCCAACGATGAATTTATTACAAATAATATGGCTGAAGGCCATCTAACACGATAACAGCGGAAGGCTTGGAAGATAAGTGAGTCCATCAACTCCAGCGGCATCACTGAGTATAGAACCACGACCTAAAAGGGCATCTTACTCGTCGTCTGAAAAGTCTGCAACATGAAACGTTGCAGCCCGAAAAACGGATCAGCACATGGAATATGCTGGCAAGGTAACACAAGAGATGCAATGAAAGTAAAGCTATACTATATGCAATATGGCTGGTGGAAAGCTCTATGGTTAAGTTTTTGCGTAAAGCCAATTTTTCCCTACTTCAAAGGAATGTATTTTGATTAACTATCATGGTAGTTGAAACATCGTTGAGAAGATAGACATCCTCTCAACCCCAATTAAAAATAATCCTTAACCCAACAAAATTAAATTAAAGTAACATGTTGAGATGCACATGATAATCCAAGTACCAGATACTCAAGACGTCCATAACCGGAGACATGGCTAATCATGGTCAGTTTGTACACTCTGCAGAGGTTAGTGCACTTTCCCCACAAGACTCAATCGCCTCCGTTTGGTTTCTCGCACTGCATGGTGTTTGAGAAACGGATGATCGAGACACAGTCTTTCCGAAGAGGTCCCCTTAACCAGATAGATAGGCTGGTACACCTACAAAACCCAACTACATCGGCTAGCCCATCATGGAAAGGTTTCCCACAACTTACTCAACTATGCCAGAGCCCATATTGGCATGTGGCTGCACACGGAAGTTTCTAGTATGAAAAATCTCATGATCCCTTTGAGCCTGGGTGGCGGTCCAAAAGAAAAACAGGCAATCCTGGAATACCTAGATGCCTCAATCCACCCAGATGTGTATTAAACTTGCCACCTTAAGTTGAACCATCAATTAACAACTCACATCTGTCATGGATTTCACTCAAACCCAAACCACGTCTACGAGCATAGCATGTCCTAACAGCAAACGTAGAAGTAACTCCCAAGGGTTTGAATGTAATGCAGGTAATAGGTACTACCTCAATCTACTTTCCAATCCCACAAGTTAATTGATCCTACTCATGCAATGTGTGAGGGTTTGACCAATGCAATGAAAGCTAGGTAATTGGAAAGCATGATCAAAGTGTTACTTGCCTTGCTGATGATCCGCAAAACCTAGAGACTCAAAGTAGCAAGCGGCGCACTCCGGGTACTCTATCGCAATCAAACAAACAAGCATACAATAAGTACTTAACTAATGCACGGGTAAAACTCAAATAAGAGATCTAACCAGAAAGTTCAACTTAAGAACTCCGGTTTGCAAAATGAATCAACTCGGAAGAAGCAACGAAACTCAAACTGCAAAAGAAACGAGCTCCGAATTACTAGTTGGCCTAAAGTCAAATTTTACATTAGCCAAAACTTTGTTCAGGTTGATCTAACATAAAGAGGGCTTCGGGACGAAGATCTGGGATTTTGAATCACCTGATTCCGACTCTCGAGCGAAAAGAAAAACGGAAAACAAGATCAGGGCAGAAATCTCGATAGGAATAACCGCGGATAAATACCCCGAAAAAGAAAAACGATGAACAGGCTAATGAACGAACGTTCCTGTCTGCGGTTAACTAATGAAAACCGTTCGTTAAAACGAACGTACGGACGAACGTCCGCTAAATAACTAAACCGACGAAAACCGAACCGATCTATTTAAAAAAAAACAGATCTAGGCTTTTTCCTAAAAAAACCGATCGGGTCTTTCGAGAAAAAAAAACCGATGGCGGCGTATACCTCGGCGGCTCCGGTGAGGGGCGGCTCCGGCGGGGCGGCGGCTCCGGCGAGGGGCGGCGGGGTCCGGTGGCGCGGGCGGTGGCTCCGGCGGCGGTGGCGTGCGGCAGCGGCGGCGGCGGCGGCTTGCGGCAGCGGCGGCGGCGGCGGCTGCTGGCGGGCGCTAGGGTTAGGGTTCGGCGCGGCGTGGGCTGACGGCGACGACGGGCCGGCTGCGGGTGCTTATAAAGCCCAGGAGTCCTGGGCTAATAAGACTCCTAGTAGGTTTCCTTTTTTTTCTAAAAGAGTGCCGGTGCAGAAAAACTAACGAAAGAAATACCAAACTGACTCCAAAATTCCCGAAATAAATTTTCACCGTCCTCTAATAATATTTAGGACAAAGTGAACATTTTTCCCGGACCTAAGTGCCCTTTTTAAAAATGCGTATTTTTCCTATGCAAATGAATCCGAAAATAAATCCAGAAAAATACCAAAAGTGATTTTAATATTTTTCCTCCAATATTTCTGTTATTTTTGGAGAAGTCATATTATCTCCGCTCATTTATTTTATTTAGAAATATTTTTAGGAGAGAAAAATAATTAGAATCACACTGTCCTCGTACCGGTATTCGAGCGAACTCAAATACGAAAACGGTAAAATTCCCAACTCTCTCCGTAGGTCCTTGAGTTGCTTAGAATTTCGAGGAACGCCACGAACAAAAATGCAAAAACATAAAATGCAATTATGATCTATGTATAACATTCCAAATTGAAAATTTGGGATGTTAGAAACCTACCCCCCTTAGAATGAATCTCGCCCTCGAGATTCGGCTTGGCTAGAGAACATGTGTGGGTGGTCCGTGCGTAGATCATCTTCTCGCTCCCAGGTGGCTTCTTCCTCGGTGTGGTGACTCCACTGAACTTTGCAAAACTTGATAACCTTACTGCGGGTAACTCTGCTCGAAAATTCGAGAATCTTAACGGGCTTCTCCTCGTAGGTCAAATCGCTGTCCAACTGAATTGCTTCCAGGGGTACTGTGTCTCTAAGCGGTATATCGGCCATCTCCGCATGACACTTCTTAAGCTGCGAAACGTGAAACACGTCGTGCACTCCTAACAATCCTTCGGGCAATTCCAACTTATAGGCAACCTCTCCCATGCGTTCCAAAACACGGTAAGGTCCCACAAATCTCGGGGCTAGCTTCCCTTTAACTCCAAAACGTTTAACTCCTCGTAGAGGCGATACTCTCAGATACGCTCTATCTCCGATCTCATAGGTTATCTCCTTACGCTTCGAGTCGGCATAACTCTTCTGCCTGGACTGAGCTACCTTCAGTCTATCTCGAATCAACTTAACCTTCTCCTCAGACTCTTTGATTAAGTCTGGTCCAAACAACTGTCGGTCTCCAACTTCATCCCACGACAACGGTGTTCGGCATCTCCTTCCATACAATGCCTCGAACGGTGCCACCTTCAAACTGGCCTGATAACTGTTGTTGTATGAGAACTCTGCGTAAGGCAAGTTGTCATCCCAACTAGATCCATAATCTAATGCACAGGCTCTCAGCATATCCTCCAAAATCTGATTGACTCTTTCAGTCTGTCCATCTGTCTACGGGTGAAATGTTGTGCTAAACTCAAGCCTGGTACCCAAAGTTTCATGTAACTGATTCCAGAACTTTGAGGTAAACTGGGTTCCTCTGTCTGATACGATGCTCTTCGGAACTCCATGCAAACATACAATTCTGGTCATGTATATCTTAGCCAACTTTGCACTGGTATAAGTGGTTTTCACCAGAATAAAGTGGGCTACTTTCGTCAATCGGTCTACTACTGCCCAGATTGAATCATATCCTGCTTTGGTCCTGGGCAATCCGGTGATAAAATCCATGCCAAGCTTCTCCCACTTCCATTCGGGTATTGGCATAGGTTGTAACAATCCTGCTGGCTTCTGATGTTCTGCCTTTACTCTCTGGCATACATCACAAACTGCTACATACTCCGCAATATCCTTCTTCATACCGGTCCACCAGAAAATATCCTTCAAATCCAAATACATCTTAGTATTTCCTGGGTGAATCGAGTATGGTGAATCATGGGCCTCCTGTAAAATCAACTTCCTGATCTTCGGGTCATTGGGCACATAGATTCGATCCTCAAACCATAGGGTGTCATGTTCATCCTCACGAAATCCTTTAGCTTTTCCTTCGCTCATCCTCTCCTTTATAGCGACAACCTCCTTGTCAGCTTTCTGAGCTTCTCTGATTTTATCCGTCAGGGTAGAATGGATTTCTAATATTTCTACATAGCCTTTCGGAACTATCTCCATACGTAGTTCTCGTAGGTCCTCGGCTAACTCCTTTGGAAACTCCTTCATCATTAGGGTATTGACATGGCTCTTACGGCTTAGCGCATCAGCTACTACGTTAGCCTTTCCGGTGTGATAATGTAATCTCATGTCATAATCCTTAATGAGTTCCAGCCATCTCCTTTGCCTAAGATTCAACTCCTTCTGAGTGAATATGTACTTCAAACTCTTATGATCCGTATATACTTCACAATGGTTTCCAATGAGAAAATGTCTCCACGTCTTCAATGCATGCACTGCGGCTGCTAACTCCAAATCGTGGGGGCATAGTTCATCTCATGAGGTTTCAGTTGTCCTGAAGCATACGAAACAACTCTTCCTTCCTGCATAAGAACAGCTCCAAGTCCTCGACATGAAGCGTCGCAGTACACCTCATAATGCTTATGTTGATCTGGCAGAATCAACACAGGGGATGATACCAACCTTTTCTTCAACTCCTGGAAACTAGTCTCAAATTCTTCGGTCCAACGGAACTTGGTGTCCTTCTTTAACAACTCCGTCATAAGCTTTGCAATCTTCGAGAAATTCTCGATAAATCTCCGGTAGTATCCTGCGAGTCCAAGAAAACTCCGGATCTCTCCAACGGTCGTCGGTGCTTCCCAATTGGTCACAGTGTCCACCTTGGCGGGATCTACTGCTATTCCTTCTCCGTATATAACATGTCCGAGGAATCCGACTTCCTTTAACCAAAACTCACATTTGCTAAACTTGGCATATAACTGATGTTCTCTGAGCTTCTCCAATACCAAACGCAAATGCTCTTCATGCTCCTCTTCATCCTTCGAGAAGATTAAGATATCATCTATGAACACTACGACGAACTTATCCAAATACTCCATAAACACTTTGTTCATTAGGTTCATAAAGTATGCTGGTGCGTTTGTCAGACCAAACGACATAACGGTATACTCGTACAACCCATACCTAGTGGTAAAGGCCGTCTTAGGTATATCTTGCTCTCGGATCTTCAATTGATGGTACCCTGATCGCAGATCGATCTTAGAAAAGACCTTAGCTCCTTGCAATCTATCGAACAGATCGTTGATCATTGGCAGTGGGTACTTGTTCTTGATCGTTACTTCATTCAATCCACGGTAATCAACAACCATTCTTAACGATCCATCCTTCTTCTCCACTAGAAGTACTGGCGAACCCCAAGGCGAAGAACTTGGGCGTATGAATCCTTTATCCAGTAACTCCTTAATCTGCTTCTTAATTTCCTCCAAATCCTTTGCGGGCATCCTATATGGTCTCTTAGAAATTGGCCCGGTGCCTGGCAAAAGCTCAATCAAAAACTCTATATCTCTATCCGGTGGCATGCCAGGTAACTCCTCTGGAAACACATCCGGATAATCCTTCACTACTGGCACTTCCTCCTGAACAACTTCCGTGAGAGAATTTACTTGAGTCCTTGTAGGCAAATGCCTAGATACATACTTAATCCTTTTTCCCTCCGGGGTGGTGAGCAAAATAGACTTACTGGCACAGTCAATGTTACCTCCATACTTCGATAGCCAATCCATACCTAATATCACATCCAATCCTTGTGACTCCAGAACTATTAGGTCAGAGGGGAAAGTATGGCGTCCTATGCTCAATGGCGTCTGAAAACATCCTTGGTGTGCCATATAATCTGCTCCAGGTGAGCTTACTAACATGGGGGTCTTAAGAACTCGGGTGGACATCCTATGTCTATTAACGAATCCCCTTGAAATGTATGAATGCGATGCACCAGTATCGAAAAGAACTATTGCGGTAAAGGTCTTAACCAAAAACTTACCGACAACAGCATCTGGTTGCTCTTCTACCTCCTCCACGGTCACGTGGTTCACTTGTCCTTTGTTGAACGGGTTGGGCTGCTTCCCGGCGCTTCCCTTACCGTTCCCATTCTTAGCTTCTGGGCATTCATTGGCATAATGTCCAGTCTTCCCACACTTGTAACAAGTGGCATGGCTAAAATCCCTCTTGGTGGGTGTGGACTGTGTAGGGCGGTCCTGGTTTCCATTGGCTCCATTCCCATTCCCATTGCCATTGCCATTCTTGGTGCCATGATGGTTGTGTGAGCTACTTCCTCCATGGGTATGCTGAAACTGTCCTACTGCTTTAGAGGTAAAACGGGGCTTCTGCTGAGCTCCAGAATTATACTTTCCTTGCCCATACTTCCTCTTGCGACTCTCAATCTGTTGATGCTTCCTTTCAATCATCAGGGCGCGGTCAACCAACTCCTAGTAATTGTTGAAAGTTGCCACCATCAACTGTACACTCATCTTATCATTCAGCCCTTCCATGAATTTCTCCTGCTTCTTGGCATCTGTGGCCACATCATCTGGGGCATAACGAGATAGGGTACTAAACTCATCCACGTACTGGGCCACAGTACGATTCCCTTGGCGCAAATTGCGAAACTCCTGCTTCTTCATACTCATGGCTCCAGTTGAGACATGGGCGGTACGAAAAGCTTGCTAAAACTGATCCCAAGACACATTGGCTACGGGGTAAGTGGCTGTGTAATTCTCCCACCATGGTGCGGCTCGTCCAGACAACTGGTGTGCGGCAAATCGCACCTTCTCAGCCTCCGAGCAATTGGCGGTTGTCAAATCCCTTCCAATCTTGCGTAGCCAGTCATCAGCCACAATTGGTTCGATGCTGCTAGCAAACACGGGTGGTTGCAACCTTAAGAAACGTGTCAGGTTGTCCACGGATGGTGGTGGTGGAGGGTTGTTGTTGTTGTTGTTGTTCTGGTTGTTCTGGACAAGAAGTTGCATCAGGGTGTTCTGCTGCTGGATCAACTGAGTGAGCTCAGGGGGAAACTCGAATTCACGTCTTGGAGGCATCTGATGGGTGTAGAGGGAAGAGATTAGAATAGAAAAGAGGTCTAAGGGAAATCACTACCCATATGCACATGAGAAAAACACACAATCATATCACACCAATCAATTTTCAAACAAGGTCTTACTAACTAACGATCGTTACAAAAAGGTGTTCTAAATCTAGTATTTGGTGGTAAACTACTAGTCACAGGGTGGTCATCTAAAAATATTGATCGGCAGAGGATTCCATAATATCTCCTCCAGCTTCATCTTCATAGTCTTCATCCTTGCTATCCTCAGCTTCCGAATCTGTGTCATCTATGATGATATAATCCTCCGGTGGAATCTCCTTGGGTTCTTCTTCCTCGTCTTCTTCTCCCATGAGTATCCCTAACTTCCGGGTCAAATCATCATTCTTCTCCACAAGTATCTTCATCTCCTCCTCATATCCATCGCATGTAGACTTGAGTTCTTCCTCTAGCTCCAAATTCCTATTTAGGGCCTTCTTCAAATCTATCATCCCTGCACACATCTGGTGCTCCTGGCGACGAATGTGGTGGTTCAACTCCTGGATGAATGCTGCAATGGATATACCCTTCCGTGTGCTGATCATATCCCAATTCTCATCTCGGCGTCCACAAATCTGATAGATAGTGTCCTTTAGCTCCTGCTGGTAGACTTCTCCAATCCTTCTCATAGCAATGTGAGCTGCCATACTCCTTCCTAGGCTCCATGTGGGTGCATTAAAGGAAAATGCTATGAGTGAGTGATACGTCCAAAATGTATCTATAATTGCTGCTTGCTCCATGCCTCTTTTGTGTGATATTGCTATGATATTTATGCACTTCCATACACTTTTGATCATATTTGGACTAACCTATTAACTCAGTGCACCCCAGTGCCAGTTTCTGTTCTCTGCTGTTTTTGTATTTCAGGTTTTCCCATTACTTAAATTGCCAGAAAAATTCCGGGAAAAATATATAAAAAATCAGCGCTCCAGAAGCTTCCACGCGCCAGAAGTGGGGCCAGAGGGGAGCCAGGGGCAGCCCAGGCGGCCAGCCCACGCGGCCCCACCCCTGGCCGCGCCGGGGGGGCGCCTGGGCCCCCCTCTCCGTCTCTGGTGACCCCCTTTGGCACATATTTACCACCCGTCGCGAAAACCCTGATTCCAGACCCCTTTTCTCCAGAAGCTATTCCGATCTCCGCCGCCATCGCCACCAAGTTTCGGGGGACCAGAATTCCTGTGCCCGCATCCTGCCAGGACAGGGAAGTGCCCCCGGATTCATCTCCATCGACGTTGCTTCCTCCCTCCATGATGCGGGAGTAGTTCCTCCTCGGGGCTGAGGTTTCTACCAGTAGCTATGTGGTCAATTCTCTCTCCCATGATGTGATCTTCGTTGTGATCATAGGCTATGTTAATCTAGGGTGATCCCATGATATTTCCCCTCCCACTATGTATTGGATTGATGTACTCACTTGTCTTTATCTAGTATAATCTCTGAGACCAAGGTGGCAGCGGTCTATTGGACATGGATTAGAAGAATATTTTCATGAGTGATTTTCTCTTTTGTGTGTTGATTGAAGATTGAGAGTCTCTTGGTGCTTGTCTTTGACTATCCTTGAGATATGTTGTGGTGATTGTGGTACTCTCTTTGGATGGCCGCGGTGACATTGGGAAATCCATAGATTGAGAACTACGAACTTTGAGGTGTGATTTTGTAGCCCTACATAATTCTCGTCCTCTCTTGACCATAAAGGAATGACCTCCGAGTGCGTCCCCCTTGCATGTTTTATGGGAAATATCATGTGATTCGATTATGTTAGTGTTGTTGGGAGTTGCCACTAGTGAAAGTATGATCCCTAGGCCTTGTTTCCACCATTGCAATACCATTTGTGCTCACGTTTACCACTTGTTTGCTTGCTGCACTTTTTATTACAGATTTATATTACTTTACTTTGCCACTCCTATCATCCATATTTTACCATCTCTTCACCGAACTAGTGCACCTATACATCTGACAAGTGTATTATGTGTGTTGGGGACACAAGAGACTTCTTGTATCTTGATTGCAGGGTTGCTTGAAAGGGGTACGTTCAACCTCCACTTCCCTGAGTTCGATAAACCTTGGGTTACTCACTTAAGGGAAATTTGCTGCTGTCCTACAAACCTCTGCTCTTGGAGGCCCAACACTGTCTACAGGAATAGAAGCGTGTAGTAGACATCAGTGAGGTGACGGGTGCGAACGTCCTTCCTGGAACTTGAGCTTGAATCAACCAACGCTCCTCCTCAGGTAGAGTGGCATTGTAGGTTCTAGTGAAACTTGGTAATCGAATGTTTAGATATCTGGTGACTTCCTTCAGGTGTCGTCCAAATGGTGTATCTTCATCCGATTGCATGAACTTGTGCTTTGCTTCCACCATCCTAAAGAATAGAAAAGATGAGGAGTCAGAAGAGTGAAGAGTGAGTTGTGTTCTAGGGCTTGTCTTAGTGGGCGTGTCCTACAGTCAACGTGTGCTCTGATACCATCTTATAGCGACCAGACCTCAAACAGTCTGATCTCCGTGCATCAGTGTCATCCCTGGATCAGTAATGCTGACACGCACGGTACTTGAAGGATTTATAACAGAGTAGCAATCACACACTTATTACATCGATGGTCCAACGATGAATTTATTACAAATAATATGGCTGAAGGCCATCTAACACGATAACAGCGGAAGTCTTGGAAGATAAGTGAGTCCATCAACTCCAGCGGCATCACTGAGTATAGAACCACGACCTAAAAGGGCATCTTACTCGTCGTCTGAAAAGTCTGCAACATGAAACGTTGCAGCCCGAAAAACGGGTCAGCAGATGGAATATGCTGGAAAGGTAACACAAGAGATGCAATGAAAGTAAAGCTATACTATATGCAATATGGCTGGTGGAAAGCTCTACGGTTAAGTTTTTGCGTAAAGCCAATTTTTCCCTACTTCAAAGGAATGTATTTTAATTAACTATCATGATAGTTGAAACATCGTTGAGAAGATAGACATCCTCTCAACCCCAATTAAAAATAATCCTTAACCCAACAAAATTAAATAAAACTAACATGTTGAGATGCACATGATAGTCCAAGTACCGGATACTCAAGACGTCCATAACCGGGGACACGGCTAATCATGATCAGTTTGTACACTCCGCAGAGGTTAGTGCACTTTCCCCACAAGACTCGATCGCCTCCGTTTGGTTTCTCGCACTGCATGGTGTTTGAGAAACGGATGATCGAGACACAATATTTCCTAAGAGGTCCCCTTAACCAGATAGATAGGCCGGTACACCTACAAAACCCAACTACATCTGCTAGCCCATCATGGAAAGGTTTCCCACAACTTACTCAACAATGCCAGAGCCCATATTGGCATGTGGCTGCACACGGAAGTTTCTAGTATGAAAAATCTCATGATCCCTTTGAGCCTGGGTGGCGGTCCAAAAGAAAAACAGGCAATCCTGGAATACCCAGATGCCTCAATCCACCCAGATGTGTATTAAACTTGCCACCTTAAGTTGAACCATCAATTAACAACTCACATCTGTCATGGATTTCACTCAAACCCAAACCACGTCTACGAGCATAGCATGTCCTAACAGCAAACGTAGAAGTAACTCCCAAGGGTTTGAATGTAATGCAGGTAACAGGTACTACCTCAATCTACTTCCCAATCCCACAAGTTAATTGATCCTACTCATGCAATGTGTGAGGGTTTGACTAATGCAATGAAAACTGGGTAATTGGAAAGCATGATCAAAGTGTTACTTGCCTTGCTGATGATCTGCAAAACCTAGAGACTCAAAGTAGCAAGCGGCGCACTCCGGGTACTCTATCGCAATCAAACAAACAAGCATACAATAAGTACTTAACTAATGCACGGGTAAAACTCAAATAAGAGATCTAACCAGAAAGTTCAACTTAAGAACTCCGGTTTGCTAAAAGAATCAACTCGAAAGAAGCAACGAAACTCAAACTGCAAAAGAAACGAGTTCCGAATTACTAGTTGGCCTAAAGTCAAATTTTACAGTAGCCAAAACTTTGTTCAAGTTGATCTAACGTAAAGAGGGCTTCGAGACGAAGATCTGGGATTTTGAATCACCTGATTCCGACTCTCGAGCGAAAAGGAAAACGAAAAACAAGATCAGGGCAGAAATCGCGATCGGAATAACCGCGGATAAATACCCCGAAAAAGAAAAACGACGAACAGGCTAACGAACGAACGTTCGCTGTCTGCGGTTAACTAACGAAAACCGTTCGTTAAAACGAACGTACGGACGAACGTCCGCTAAATAACTAAACCAACGAAAACTGAACCGATCTATTTAAAAAAATAGATCTAGGGTTTTTCCTAAAAAAAACCGATCGGGTCTTTCGAGAAAAAAAACAATTGGCGGCGTATACCTCGGCGGCTCCGGCGAGGGGCGGCGGGGTCCGGCGGCGCGGGCGGTGGCTGGCGGCTCGGCGGCGGCGGCGTGCGCCAGCGGCGTGCGACAGCGGCGACGGCGGCGACGGCTGGCGGGCGCTAGGGTTAGGGTTCGGTGCGGCGTGGGCTGAGGGCGACGGCGGGCCGGCTACGGGTGCTTATAAAGCCCAGGAGTCGTATTATCCAGAAAAATACTAAAAGTGATTTTAATATTTTTCCTCCAATATTTCTGTTATTTTTGGAGAAGTCGTATTATCTCCGCTCATTTATTTTATTTAGAAATATTTTTAGGAGAGAAAAATAATTAGAATCACACTGTCCTCGTACCGGTATTCGAGCGAACTCAAATACGAAAACGATAAAATTCCCAACTCTCTCCGTAGGTCCTTGAGTTGCTTAGAATTTCGAGGAACGCCACGAACAAAAATGCAATTATGATCTATGTATAACATTCCAAATTAAAAATTTGGGATGTTGCAACAGGGGGGGCCCACTTGTCATTGATCAAATTTGGACCTAAAACTAACAAATCAGATGGACGAGATTCGAACTAGCAACCTGGAGTACAAAGCGTACGTCGATAGCCTTTTTTGCATCGAACGTACGTCGATAGCCTGAAACCACAACGGTTGTCGGCTTTGTCGCATAACTTGATTTTATACAGTAATATATTGAGTAGAGTGCAGAGGGAGTAGCTCATCAACACGTGCATGAACGTTGACTGACTTACTGGTGGGTCCCATGTCTATCATCTCTCACTCCTCTCCATCTAGTATAGAGGGAGTGGCTCGTCAACACGTGCATGAACGTTGACTGACCAGACGAAGAGCGGCCCGAGCTTGCCGCGGTGTTATTATAACTAAAAAATGCTTGGAAATTAGATGAATCACCTAGAACAAGAGACGTTGTGGCTGGTCGAGACGGAGCTAACCACACCAATCCTTCATGCCACGTTAGCATGATGAAGCCATGTGGCTAGCGGGGTGTTTTCGACCGACTGGTTGGGTCCCGAGGTCAAACCATATGTAGTTTGACACAGTTTATTTTTACACGCACATTTTTCCTCTGTGCCAAGACGTGGCACACATTACCGCGCGGTTTCTGGGTCCTCCCGGGTGGTGCATGCATATTTTCTTCCTTGTCGAGACGTGGGACGCCCTACCGCGCGTTTTCTGGGTCCTCCTCAGTCGAAGCAAGTAAATGAGTCGTCAAATCACAAAAGCCCACCTTTCCCGCCGAGTACGTAAGTGAAGCACGGTAGCTAGCTAGTTGGGCTAGTGCGGCCGATTAGCTAGGCTGCCGCCACATTTGTTTTTTCACCCCTTTTTTCTCTGCTTGTCGGTTGGTAAATTTAAATATCCACAGTTGTGTTGCACTGGTCTTTGGGTGCGGCAGGCGCGGCAGGATTTTTTTTTGATTGACGGGAGCATGCGCAGCAACAATTAGTCATGATAGCTCTGCCTGTAAAACCCACTGCTCCCTGAAGTGAAAAGTCATCGATTGGGCTGGCTCCCTCCGCCTTCCCTTAGATTGCATTGCCTTTCAACCGTTTCGCCACCTTTTCTTCCTCTCCCCATTGCTTCTACCTGGTTCCATGGCAGCACACCGAATCACAGACTCTGAGGTGAGGCACATGACACAGGAGCTCCATGCCAAGGATGCAGAGCTCAGGGCCAAGGATATGGAGCTCAGTGAGCTCAAGGAGGAGAGGAGTGCCATGCTCCTCCTTATGTGCGGGAGTTCACGGAGCTTTAAAAGCGGCAGGCATCCACCACAAAGATGCTCGCGGCGTCGGCGGTGTTTCTGCAGAAAGCGGGAGATGCGATAGGCGGTCAGGCGAGCTGGCTGGACCGCGAGCGGGGACCGATCGTGACAAGGTTCTAGATCGCCTCGACAACTTGCCAGACCATGTTGCCCGCAAGTGTTGCGGCTGCACGATGCCTATTGTCGTGCCAGCGCGAGCATGCCGACCTTCGGGTTAAACCCATTCTACCGCCCGATCGACTTCAACGATCTGCGGCTTCCTGACCTGGTCTCCTTCTTCACCTATATCTCCGAGGAGCTGAGCCGTCTCCGCGCGGTGGTGGGGGCAGAGCTGGACAAGGAGGGGTTTCGGGCGGTCGTCGCCGTTGTCGGGCAAATCCTCTCAGGGCTTCGTCACCAGAATCCATTCGTGCCATTGGACGTTGTATTTGACGAGCCGGCTCTCATTGACAGGGAATGGGCTCTACGGGCGGTGGCACCCTACATCATCACCATCGTGTGCCTCGAGAAGTAGAGGGACTTCGGTGGCGTTTAGGCGCGCATGCTCTTTTTTTGTGAAATTGTGCATTCTCATTTCAGCACCCCTCTTCATGCATGCTCTGCATGCTCCTAGTGTATTTGTGTTACCTAGTGTGGGCTCATGCACCCTTCATGCTCTGTAGCACCGTACTCTTCGTGTGTTGTAGTCCTAGTTGTGTTAACATTGATCTCACTGTTCATTCTTCTCGACCATATAGTGAAAAAAGGGGCATGTTACATAACTGTTCATATAGTTGACCTGCGCACAACATCTTTTTTTATCGTCATATCTTCCTGCGCTAGCTACAAGATTATAGTACAGACATATGAACCACTGCACATGCCAAGTATTAGGAGTACTGTGTAAGTTCAAGTGGCTACCGTGTTTCTCACTCCTCCATCGTACGAGTCTAAACACTTGATGTAATCATTTTTTCAGAAATAGTGGACACGCTCTACTCTGGGGATCATCCTCGACGGTCGTCGGGAATCTTACTACTCACTTGCGCCGATGTGTGGGCTAGCCAGCATAGGGGTGCACTTGCCATGTACTAAATTACTCTGTACTAGAGTGCACAACTTCACGGTAGACTACATCGGTCTAAGCGCCGCAGTAATGCCCAATGAGCCATCAAATCACTAAACCCCGACCATTCTAGCAGTAAGTTGGATGGACGAAGCAACCATCATTTCACTCTTCGCCCTCATCTTCCTCTCTTGAAGAAAACCCCAACTCGCTTCTCCCTCATCTTGTTCCTCATTTCTTCGAGAAAACCCCGACACGCTTATACCATTGTTCTTCTCTCCCAAAGAAGGAAATGTGAGCGCATAAATGGTGTTTTCTGGCCAAGGCCTGGTCTTGCAACCCCGCGACCGATCCTAACCCCCTCTCTGTTCTTCTTTTGGGTTTGTGATTATGGTTTCTATAATTTTATTTCTATTTGACAGTTTCTTGATGGACCCTGGAGCACCGGCCGAAGTGATGCTGGCTCTGGCCAAAGCCGTCGGGGCTCAGGGTACCAAGAAGCGCAAGAACCCTGCCGAGACTACCATAGACACGCTCAAGTACATTGCCCTGTCCAAGCCCTCCTCTTCGGGATTCCACGTTAAGCGGGTCCAGGTAATATCTCTTCTTGACGATCTTTTTGGCGATCTTGATCGTGTTTTTTCATCTAACATGCACTAGTTGTACTAGTAGTACAACTTCCTGGGTCATCTTGCATGTGATTTGTGTGTGCCAAATCACGGTTCTAAACTGCTCTTTTGACCAAAACATGCGAGAGGTTGACATACATATGATTTTGGCACATAACACTGATTTCTTGTAGATTACTTTCAACTACTTTATGAACATCAATGCTAGCTGTAGGAAATGCAAAATTATAGCTCTCATGCCTTTGAGGAAATTATAGTAGCCTCAGTAACTTGTGTTATGAATATTGCAAGTAATCCCTCTGCTCTCATGCCTTTGAAGACATGTTCTAGTGTCTTTGTTCACTCATTTGTGTGCGTATATGTAGTCTTATATGGAGTCAAATATCAAAAATCATCTTATATTTATGAACGAATGTAGTAATAAAATATTTGGTTTCTATTTGAATTAAAACCAGTACCGCGGTGGAGATGAAGTTCTCAAAGTCATGCCGTGTGAACTGGAAGACCTGAGGATGAGTTCTACTACTAAACTATCCAACTGATGTGTCCTTGTCGTCACGTGTGGTGAACAAGCGTTTTCCTGTTGCATTATTGTCAGGCGTGTTCCCGAGGGTGTACTTCACCACAATAATTTCCTAGTTGTGCCTTTGATTACGAAGGGTGTGGTTCTTGTAAAGCTTCCTGACAAATCTGATGTGGACTATCTTCATCGTCATGTTTATGAGTGGAAAGACCACTCTGTTAGGTTCTGCAAGGTTGAACAGATGGCGATGATGCCGGTAGACATTTCTCACGAAATCCATGGCCTAGTCAGTTATGTGGGGTACATCCTGTAGGTCGATGGCAACAAATAGTATGCAAAGTTTAATTAGTGCAACTTTGCTTGTTGTAGTAAGCACTACTTGATCAGTACTTGATTTGTGTGTGTGAACCCTATATTGTATAGTACTGCCGCTTTTGTTGTGTGGTGAGTCATGAGAACTATCTATGTTAATGTTTGTCCACTTAATTTAGTCTATATATTTTGAAGTATCTAGATCATCTTTTTTGTGAGGACGGTTTATCAATTATGATTACACTCCAATATTTGTATGCATTGCAGGGTTTATCGCACTCACCAGGATTTCCAGTCCCATGGATGTTTGCTCCAAACGAGGTGTCACGACCTTTGGATTATCCTGCTTGTGGGAGTAAGTCGGGGCCCTTCATGCCACCCGTAATTGGACAATCAACCTTCTATTTAGAACTTGAATATAGTGATATCCCGGCAAGGATTGACTCGTGTCACATTAAGTAAATCTTATTGATTTACTGTCATGTTTTCTTACTTTTGCTGCAATTTTGTGATGTAGGTTTTGCCATGTCACATTCGTTACAGAATAAACCGTTCAGTTTGCTCTATGATGGTTATTTTAGCAGGATTCAATTCTTATGATGTGTCAGTAACGAAGGCACTGTCCATCATGTATATTACTGGACACAATTGGACCAGTCTGTTGCCTGAGTACAATCTGAAGCCCTGTGATGAACTGCAGTTTGTTTTAGCAAACATGCCACAATTAGTCCTTCTCGTGATTGAAAGAAGTGAAGAAGAAGAAGACTGGATCCAGGTCACGGAGCCTAGCGAAGTTAGAAAGCTGAAGTACAAAATCATAGCAGAACAGAGACGATCGTTGTTGTCACGCACATCGGTACCACCTTCAGCATCAGATCGAGCACCGACACCTGCTCCGACGGCACTAGTTCTAGCACTGACAGTGGCAGCAATTCAATCTGTTCCACCAAAGGATTGGGCACCAACCGCGTCAGCGGATCAGGTTGATCTACTGGAGGATCAGGTACCGACACGGGCACCTGCTTCGACACCGACACCAGCTCCACAAGGAGCACCATCTCCGGCATTAGCAGCATCGGCACTACCAGTCCCACTGGCACGGGCACCAACAACGGCTCTGGCACCTGCACCAACACTTCAAGTTTCACTCTCATCTGCTCTGGCCAATGCAGCGGCAATGGAACCAGCAATTGCACCAGCATCAGGATGGGCTACAGTTCTCACTGTGTATACCAAAGTCCTTACAAAAACCGACATCTCCACCTTCTTGGTAAGCATTGGCAGCCCAAGTGCTTCATTCTTTTTCCTTTCCATGTTGTTTCAGAGTTTTCACTGTGTTGATCTAACTGTTTGTGTATGTCTTCTTGTTTGCAAACAGAGAATTCCTAGAGCAACGAGGGAGTCGTTCAATAATCCGGGCGACCATGGCCAAGTTTCTCTTACCATGCACAACCTTGGTGTGAATGAACCTGCTCAATATACCGTAAGTACAAAGGATGGTTGCATGATGATTGATGCTAAAGGATGGTCAAGGTTCAAAACTCTACCAACTCTTGCGGTTGGGGATGATGATGTCAAAATCGAACTTTCTCAGCAAGGAGAGATGGTCCTAATCAACTTTGAAATTCCTCAATAGCAACACGCAACTGTCGAACTGATCTATCCTCCAAAAGCTTTTGATGTAATTATATGGCATGGTGAAACAAGTGGCATGTGTGTATAAGTAGTACGATAGTATTATTTGTCACATAGGATATCGTGAAAGAATTGCAACTCTGATTGCTCGTTAGGAACTATCGTTCGATTTCATTCTAGCAAATGTCGTGCTTTATTTAATTTTCTGTATTCGCCTAGCGACATCATCTAAAACCAGTGAAGTATCGATCGCTTGCAATATGAAATGCGCTGAGTTAGAACACATGCCCCCCAAACATGCAGGCCCACCGGCCTGTGGCCCAAAGTCCAAAAAATGTGAGCATGTCTGAGTATTATCTTCTCTGCTGAACCCCCATATTATGTTATATATATTCCCCTTGATTTTTCTTATGTAAGTATAAAGTTGTGATATAAAAGATATTTATATTTCTTTACAGAGGGAGTATCTCTCTGTCAAAAATATATTTATGTGTAACTACTTACTCCTGCCTTTCTACTTCCTTTCGCTGATATGTGGG
Source organism: Secale cereale (assembly GCA_902687465.1). Taxonomy (NCBI): domain Eukaryota; kingdom Viridiplantae; phylum Streptophyta; class Magnoliopsida; order Poales; family Poaceae; genus Secale; species Secale cereale. The sequence continues at coordinate 70,034,773 of LR738712.1, forward strand.
GCATCCGGCAATGGGGTCCACGTGCCATGCAGCAAATTAGAGTGCACAACTGCATGGTAGACTCACCCCGGTCGTAGCGCCATAGTAATGCCCAATGAGCCGTCAAATCACAAAACCCCCCACCTTTCCAGCTTTAGCAGTAAGCTGGACAAATGAAGCAACAATATTTCACTGGGCCTGAAGCCCCTTCTCCCTCGTCTACTTGTTCAGAGAAAACCCCCTCTTGGTAATTGCATAGGGTTTTCTCACGGAGAACCAGGTACAAATTCTTCATCCACCCCCGATAAATCCATGTCCCTTGGTCGCAGGTAATCCTAGGATGGCAGCCGCCACCGTTGATGCATTTTTCTTCCTACTGAATCTAGTGTGTTTTATTTGTAGTTCCCAAAGAGCGAGGAACCTACAGGTTTCTGCGTCCTCAGCGAGACGCCACACTTGTTCCTTCTCATCCTAACACATGATTTCAAAATGTGCACAATATGTTCCTAGAATCCTCTTCTGTCCAGGAGGGTGGGGGTTTTTGAACATGTTGTTGACTAATTTGGAAATTTGGAATGCTATATTTGGATAAAAGGTACTAATACCATGGTCAACACTGACGTGAAGGAGGAAATTATTTCTGGATTTGGATAGCAAATACATTGTGTTCTCATATTATTTTTCCTGTAGTGCATTCCTTGCTCTGCGAGAACACATGTACTCAAGATGGTTGGCTGCTACTTCTCGAGTTTGTGTTGTATTCCCTCGAAGAGGAAAGGGAGATGCAGCACAGTAGCGTAAGTATTTCCCTTAGTTTTTGAGAACCAAGGTATCAATCCAGTAGGAGACCACACGCGAGTCCCTCGCACGTGCACAAACAAATAAGAACTTCGCAGCCAACGCGATAAGGGGTTGTCAATCCCTTTACGGTCACTTACGAAAGTGAGATCTGAAAGAGATGATAATTTATATTTTGGTATTTTCGTTTATAAGAACAGAAAGTGAAAGCGGTAAAAGTAAAGTAGATGTAGATTGATATGTTGAGAATAGACCCGGGGGCCATAGTGTTCTCTAGTGGCTTCTCTCATGATAGCGATATTCTACGGTGGGTAAACAAATTACTGTCGAGCAATTGATAGAAAAGTGAATAATTATGAGACTATCTAGGCATGATCATTGTATATAGGCATCACGTCCGAGACAAGTAGACCGACTCCTGCCTGCATCTACTACTATTACTCCAGACATCGACCGCTATCCAGCATGCATCTAGTGTATTGAGTTCATAAGAACAGAGTAACGCCTTAAGAAAGATGACATGATGTAGAGGGATAAACTCAAGCAATATGATATAAACCCATTCCTTTTATCCTCGATGGCAACAATACAATATGTGCCTTGCTGCCCCTACTGTCACTGGGAAAGGACACCGCAAGAGTGAACCCAAAGCCAAGCACTTCTCCCATTGCAAGAACTATAGATCTAATAGGCCAAATCAAACCAATAATTCGAAGAGACTTGCAAGGATATTATGAGCACACATAGAGAGTTCAGAGAAGAACCAAATATTTCTCATAGATAATCTTGATCATAAACTCACAATTCATCGGATCTCGACAAACACACCGCAAAAAAGAGATTACATCGAATAGATCTCCTCGAAGATCGAGGAGAACTTTGCATTGAGATCCAGAGAGAAAGAAGAAGCCATCTAGATACTAGCTATGAACCCGAAGGTCTGTGGTGCGATGATGATGATGTAGAAGCACTCTGTGATGGATCGCCCTCCGGCGGAGCTCCGGAACAGGCTCCAAGATGGGATCTCACGGGAACAGAAGGTTACGGTGGTGGAATTAGGGTTTTCTCTCTGTTGCTGATGGTTACGGGGTACGTAGACTTATATATGAAGAAAGAGGACACCGGGGGACGCTCGAGGGGCCCACGAGGCAGGGGGCGTGCCCTGGGAAGGGGGGCGCGCCCCCACCCTCGTTTGGCATCTCGTGGCTCCCCTTGCATGGTTCTCAAGTCTCCCGTGCGTGATTTTCTCCAAAAATAACTCTCCCAAAGGTTCATTCCGTTTGGACTCCGTTTGATATTCCTTTTCTGCAAAACCTTGAAACAGGCAAAAAACAGCAATCTGGACTGGGCCTTTGTGTTAGTAGGTTAGTCCCAAAATTGAGATAAAAGTGTATGACAAAGCCCATTAAACAACCAAGACTTCATAAATAATAGCATGGAACAATAAAAAATTATAGATACGTTGGAGACGTATCATCGGCCTTTCCATAACTGAATGCCCCATTTTAATGGTCACATTGAAGACAAGCCATGCATATAAGTTTCGAGTTGGGTTCCTGAACCAAGAAGATCGCTGCTTTTTTTATGGCCGAACTTGGATAAACTTTCTCAAGTGTTAGAGACTGAAAGTTGGCGCACGAATGTTGATGGAAATAGCATAACCTGGTCTCATCTCCACTGTGATCTTCCATCCCGACGTCTTTCCAGTACTTCATCCATGTTAGTTTTCTATCTGGTTCTTCCATGTTGCCTCAATTACTTCTTAATCCACCTATTCTATCAAACTAATCCCAATTTAACTTTAGAAGTAGCAACGATTTGTGATTCCCTTCTCTCACGAAGATGCTACTTCTAACCAATATTCTTATAATTGGTGGCACGTGTAGGTTATTTCAAAGTTAAGCACACTGCTCATTTGTTATTCTATAAGAACTCGACTGTTACTGATGGCACTGAAGTTGACTGGGATGACATCCACCAGTTCCTACACTTTATTGATCGTCTTGAGGTCCTTGTGGGGCGTTGCAATGGTGGAAGGCCACGTGGGATATGTGTGTCACTGCTGCACACGTTGAACAGGTCCAATTGTGTCGAGAAACTTATGGTACAAGTTGTTTTCTATTATATATGTTGTTCATAAACTCTTGCTTATACAAAGTTTTACATATGTGATTTTCTTGAAACAGAAACTGCCCAGTTCTATTGATCATATACAGATGCTTGACCATGGTCGGGTCAGACTACCGCTTGGTCACAACATGATCTTTATGTCGACCTACTCCATTTCCCTTGGAGGTGAAAAGATACTTATTCATGGGTGGTCTCAAATAATGAAGGCCCGTACATCTTGGAGAATAGGATAGAAGGTTATGCTCATGCTTTTCCATGGCTCTGAAGCGAATATCTTGTTTATTGACTACATTGCAAGATGAAGCCGGTTTTAGAAGGTTGCGGATGCGTGCGGTGGCGCATGGGCTTGTCCTGGGGCTTTGTGGCCTCACCCTTGGTTAACTATAGGCAAAGTAGCAATGTTCGAGGCATGCTTTGTACGGTTGAACCTGTCTAAGTACTCATCCTGCTTTCAACTATGGTTGTTAAGTGCCCCCTGCTGGTTTCAGTTAAGGTTGTTAAGTACTCCTGCTGCTTTTATAGTCTGTCGTGTTTCTTCAGTCCTGTCTTCCTCCAGCCTACCAAACCAAACCAGCGTCGGCGAGGCCGCCTGCTTCCACCTCCCACGTCTGGCTGCGCCTCAGCGCACGCATCGCCGCCCCATCGTCCCCTAAATCGTTAACGCCGATGTCCGAGGCCTCGCCGTCGTCCTCCATGCGCTTTGGTGCACTCGCCGCGGCACCGCCCTCTCGCGTTGTCAACATGGGGAGGATGACACTAGGGGCCCACCATGGAGAGAAGAAGACTGTAGCTTAGATAATCTTATTGATGGCATAGATAAAGAGTGGGTGTTTGATTCAATGTATCAATGTACTTTATCATCAAACTTATCTCCGACCGAACTTGGCGAAACAATTCATGGCAGGCCTTCGGCTTCAACCTCCGAACAAAAGGTCGGAGTGTTTCCGGATACCATGTTTGAATGTAATAAACACTCATTATGTTCGAAAACCAAGCAATCCGGTCATATTGCTTGAGCAAACAAAATTTGTTCGGGGAGTTATGTTATATTACTATTTAATGTAAGAAACATCTTCCAAAGAAAATAGTTCCATTAACGGTTCATTTCCCTCGGTAAGCGTGCTTGATTATGCATGCGTAGGCTTTTGATCTAAAAGATGGAATTATGGGCAGTGTCGGAGATATTGACCATGGTGTCTTCATCGACCCTCAATAGCATTTCAAGACATCGGGGCTAGATGTGCCCCTCCAACCGTCCGCAAGCCAGGCCGCCTCGTTGGGCCGTCTGGTCCGGCGAGCCGACTGTAGAAGGTGGCTTGACATTATCAGGTGGCTCCAGAGAGCCGTCATCTAGCAGGCAGCCCTGCGCCTCCTCAAAGTCTACACCCACTTAACCATGACAAGATGGGGCATGGCTACAGTGTGGCCTGCCACCCCGGAATCCAGGGCAAGTGTGGCCATAGTGCGGGTGTACCATGCGGTCAACCCTCGTCTGGCACGACACTATAGCCACGTGACCCATGACATCACCCACGCCAGAGGGAGCCATGCTCCCATGACGAGCAGGCAGTACGGCCCGCACGTGGCGGGCCCTACCTGTCTGCGAGCTACCAGAAGGCGGCAAGTCCCCAGCAGGCGGCGCCAAGGGTAGGCCGGCATCGAGCAGGCGGCCTTTCCCCCCCTTGGAGGCTGTGATCCATTAAGCTGATAAGATGGGGCGTGGAAATAGTGTGCGCCCGCCAGGCGGCGGGACTGTAGCCATGCCCTCCCCGACAAAACCTACGTCATCAGAGGTGAGGCAACAGTGAAAGGCAGTCAACCTGGCCCGCAGACGGCGTGCCCTACCTAATGTACATGTCTCCAGCAGCCGGCGTCGTGAGACGCTCGTGGCCGGGTCCCGCACCTGGTCGAATTACCATTGTACCCCTGAGGGGTAGGCCTATATAAACCCCCCAGGTTTCCCCATACAAGGGGGTCGAAACCCTAGCAACTAGAGACATTCCTAGAAGGAGGAGATAGAGCTAGCCTTGCCCTCCTTCCTCCTCTAGCTAACACAGCTCAGGGAGCAACCTTGTAGCTACCGTATTGATGATAGTCATGATGCTGAGTCCCCACAAAGCAGGATTAGGGGTGTTATCTCCACGGAGAGCCCCGAACCAGGGCCGGGTGACGTTCTCTTGTCCCCATGCATGATTAGCCATCCTATGACATATGTCGGACCAAACCCCCGACATTTGGTGCCCACCATTGGGCAAGGTGCACCGTCGTCTGGAAACACGTTCTGGACGGGAATTCTATTCCTTCTTGGCGAGCGCAGCCAGCCCGGCACGCCCGATGGCATCGACACGGTAGCGCTTCGTGGCGCAGAAGCTGTCTACGCTGCGAGCAACCTCGCTGATCTCCTCGGCGGGATCCGCCTCTATGACGAGCCCGCTCCGGATGCAGGAGCGGCCAGCTCAGAAAGCTGCCTCGTCGAATTCCTCGGCAAGCTCCACATCGTCGACGAGCTCGCCTCCAACCTGGAGTCTGTTGGCTCCATCGACCCGCCTGTCGAGATGGTCATCGACTCCGACACGGCATCCGCCGACGCCTTCCCCAATCACGTGGTGGTTGTCAATGATCCACTCCCCCCCCCCGCGATCAGCAGCGCCAGCATCATCACCGTCACGGAGGTGCTAGCCACAAGCCACGACGAGCCCTCAAACAGAGCTGGCCAGGACCCATTGCAGGCGGCAATGAGGGACCTGTCCACTCCCATCGCTGCGGGAATTGATGGAGCGACGCTGGAAACGCTCTGTGTCTCGCTCCTCGACAACGCCAACAAGCTGGCGGCCATGAGGCGCCTCACCGAAGCCTATCAGCGCGAAATTGACCGTCGTGTGGGTGGCACCCCGGCTGCTCGCGAGCCTAGCAGGGCCGGCACGGTCCGGCAGCGTGGTGGTACCCTCGCCAGCATGCTGGGGGCTACACGCCCAGTTTATGCCGTTGGATATCCTACGTGCCGCCCAGGCGGCGGCGGAAGAGGTGGACCATCTGGAAGGAGACGAGCTTCGCTGCATGACGGTGCCTGTCCAGCAACTCCTTGACACGATCGCCGAGCAGCACGAGGCTCGCTGCCGCATGCTAGAAGCCGGCGCGCAATCTGAGAATTGTCCTCCCCGTCGCGAGCAAGGAGCGACCTCCCGTACTCCAATAGGCGGCACTCACAGTCGGCAGGACCAAGAGCCGGCTGCTAGCCGTAGTCGGTGCACCCGCATCCCCATCGAGCACGACCAAGACGGACGCCCACGAGCAGTGGAACGGCGGGGCGAGTACTCGTCCTCCCCTCGCAAGCAGAGACGTGTATCCCCGCCGCCTGTTGAGCATCCGACTCTCGGAGGCCGACTGGGCCACCGCGAAGGAGTCGGAGAAAATGATGCCCCCCATCGGATCGACCGACTGGCTCGATCCCTGGCTGTCGAAGAAGAAGATGCAATCGGCATGCCTTGCTTTGGCCCCCGCATCCGCGACGAGCCCTTTCCCAAAGGGTTCTCGCTCCCTCGAGACACTCCCAAGTACAACGGATCCATGAAGCCGGAAGACTGGTTGGTTGACTACTCCACAGCTGTCAACAAAGCAAACTGCAACAAGCGCATTGCCGTGAAGTATGTTCCACTCATGCTCCAGGGCACGGCCCGAACATGGCTGAACAGCCTCAAGCCCTACAGCGTCAATAGCTTGCTAGACTTCACTGATGTATTCACCCACAACTTCACCAGCACTTACAGCACCGAGTCTACCCGCGATTACCTGATGCGTTGGGCCGAGTTGTGCAACTCCTGTGAAGGGGTGCATGAGGTACAAGCCATAGAGTACTTTACGACCGGGTGTAGAGAAGGCACCCTACTCAAGCACAGGCTCCTCGAACAAGTATGCCACGGCCAACACCTCCATGAAGTCGGAGCTGCGCGTGGACGCTTCTGGAAAGATGACTCCCCCGGCTCCTCGAACGTCGGATGGAGACTCCAGTCGGTGTTAGCAGAAGACGGATAACAAGCACAAGGCTCCCCAGCCGGCTTCCAACAGCCGACAGGTGGCAGCAGTTGAAGACCAGCAGCCGGAGGGGCAAGTCGGCCCAAAGCGTCAGAAGGGCGGCAAGCCCGCCTGACAGCGTGCCTTCTCCTTCGAGAAGGCCCTTCACAATCGTTGCAAGTTCCATAGCGGCGCGAAGTCGTTGATACGTCCAAAACGTATCTATAATTTCTGCTTGCTCCATGCCACTTTTGGGTGATATTGCTATGATATTCATACACTTCCATACACTTTTGATCATATTTGGACTAACTTACTAATCCAGTGCACCCCAGTGCCAGTTTCTGTTTTCGGCTGTTTTTGTATTTCGGGTTTTCACGTTTCGAGAACTGCCCAGAAAAATCCAGAAAAATTATATAAAAAATCAGCGAACCGGAAACAACACTGCGTCCGAAGGGCAGCCTGGGGGGGCACAGGGGCTCCAGGCGCCCTGTGGGTGCGCCCCCCCCCCCCCCTGGGCCGCGCCGGCGGGGCGCCTGGGCCCCCCGAGGCTCCCCCGGTGCCCTACTTTGGCATATATTTAAAGGGTTCCCCGTAACCCTCAGAACAAGACTTCTTTTCGCGATCCCATCTCTGTTCCGCCGCCGCCGCCGCTTCCAAGATCGGGAGCACCAGGAGAACTCTTCCCGGCACCCTGCCGGAGGGGAGGATCACCACCGGGAGCTTCTCCACCACCATGGACGCCTCCCGGATGACTCGTGAGTAGTCTCCCTTGGACCATGAGTCCATGACCAGTAGCTATGTGATGTTCTCCTCCCGTTCTTGTGCTTCACTAATTAGTCCTCGTGAGCTGCCCTACATGATCAAGGCACCTATGTAATCCTTATGTTGTTGCTATGTTGAGTTTGCTGGGATCCGATGGATTATGAGATTATGTTCAAATTGATCTTGAGTAATATATTTGATTCACCTCTTTTATATTTTAGTTCATAAGTAATTCTGGCATGTTCTCCGTTGTTATTTATTGCTTTGGCCGAGTAATAGGTAGTGACTCCAAGAGGGAACGTTATGCTCGATTGTGGGTTCATGCCCCTCGATGACTAGCTTGAGTGACAGAAACATGAGTCTAGGGGATGTGCTGTTGCCACAAGGGGGAAAACAACGGTGCTTGTGCCAGCGGGTGCAAGGATTGTTTACTTTACGCAAAGTTCTTTTAATACAGTTGTCTGTTGCATTGAGTTTACACTATGGGTGGGACTCGCAACTTAATACCAGCGAGATGTTCTGGATAGATATCTCAAGGTGGATGATTAGTAGTAGATATTGATGGATTTCGGTCTACTTACTTTGGCGTACCGCCCATGCTTTGAACCTCAACCTTTCTTGCAATGTAGTCAGCATTGGTTTGCGTTCGTGGTCCTGTCAATTGCCCAGCTGTAATTTGTTTACCTCACATAGCTGTTTTATCGTCTTTTGGGAGAGACATCACTAGTGAACATCATGAGACTCCGGTCCATATTACCATCATTGATCACATCCACTATTTACTTTCTGCTATTTATTTACTATTGCAAAACACTATCTATCACTACTATCATATTGCTTTTAACCCTTTGTGAACTACAAGGCCGGAGGGATTGAAAACCTCTCTGTACTCGTTGGGAGCAAAGTTATTTGTATCTGTGTGCAGGTCCATGTTGATTGCTAATTGCGCCGTTAGCAGTTGACACCTACTTGTTGAACCTAGGAGTCTCTGGGGATTCGATCCTTGGCATCTTTGCTAGGGGAAAACACTTCTACTTACTGCATCTTACACCTTCCACTTGGGGTAACCAACGAGGGGTTCGAGGCCCATCAAGGAGTAATTTCTGGCGCCGTTGCCGGGGACTCCACTCTTCAGGATAGGGGAGTTGCATGCTATCTTTTACCTTTGCTTTTTAGTCTTGTTAGTTTACCTTTTATTTTTGCTTTAGTTCCTTTTATCGAAAATCACAAAAATAGTTATTTTGCTTGCTTGCTACTATGGGTTCCACCGAGAACACCAAGTTGTGTGACTTCACTAGTCACAACAACGATGACTTTATCAGCACACCTATCACTACACCTGCCACTTCAGCACCTTCGTATGAAATTAAACCTGCTTTACTGAACTTAGTCATGAGAGAACAATTCTCCGGTGCTGGAGATGATGCTGCTTTACACTTGAACAACTTTGTAGAACTTTGTGATATGCAAAAGTACCAAGAAATAGATGGTAATATTGTTAAGCTTAAGCTTTTTCCCTTCTCTTTGAGAGGAGGAGCTAAAATTTGGTTTCAGTCTTTGCCTAGAAATAGCATAGATTCATGGGACAAGTGCAAAGATGCTTTTATCGGAAAATACTATCCACCTGCTAAGATTATCCAACTTAGAAGTAACATCATGAATTTTAAACAATTGGATAATGAACACGTTGCCCAAGCTTGGGAACGTATGAAGTCTCTTATCAAAAACTGCCCTACTCACGGTTTGACTACTTGGATGGTTATCCAACCTTTTTATGCAGGCTTGAACTTTACCTCGCGGAACTTGTTAGATTCGGCCGCGGGAGGAACTTTTATGTCAACTACACTTGGTGCTGCCACGAAGCTTCTCGATGAGATGATGACCAACTATTCCCAATGGCACACCGAACGCGCTCCAACAGGTAGGAAGGTAAACTCTGTCGAGGAGATTTTCTCCCTTAATGAAAAAGTTGACTTGATTATGTCTCTACTTTCGAAGCAATCTACTGTTGATCCTCGTGATGTTCCTTTAAATTCTTTGATTGCTCAAGAACAAGTAGATGTTAACTTTATCTCTAGAAATAATTTCAACAACAATGCTTATAGGAGTAACTTTGGTAACAATTCTAGACCGTTCCCCTCTAACTCTTATGGGAACAACAATGCTTATCCTAGTACCAAGAACTCCAATACTGAACTAGAGACTATGCTTAGAGATTTCATCACTACCCAAAAAGCCTTTAATAAGAATGTAGAAGAGAAACTACATAAACTAGATGATCTTTCTTTTAAGGTAGACCACTTAGCCAATGAGTTAAAATTGCTAAAAATTGAAACTTCTCCACTTAAGGAGAGGGAAGTCATCCCTATTAATGCTACTCAAGTACAAATTAATGAAAATATTAGGATGATGGCTAAGCTAAAATAAAGATGGGCTAGAGAAAGGGAGGAAGAGGAAAGAATTAAGAGCCTTCCTACCCACCACACTGTTGCTACTATCCAAGTTATTGAGGATGTTCACACTCTTAGCAGCCAATGTACTCCTGGTCCCAATGGACCTATTAATGGTGATGCTATAGAAACTACCAAACAGGTGAGCCTTAGGGACACCACTACTACTTTACTTGATGCTCGTGACCTTGATTTTGATAATTGCACTCTTACAGAAGTTATTGATTTCCTTCACAAAATGTCTAGAGATCCCCGCACTAGCACGCTTAACCTTGCCTTCACAGAGCATATCACTAATGCTCTCATCAAAGCTAGGGAGGAGAAACTTGGAGTAGAAGCCTCCATACCTAGAAAGCTAGAAGATGGTTGGGATCCTATGATAAAAATTTATTTGAATGACTTCTCTTGTTATGCATTATGTGATGTTGGTGCTAGTACCTCTGTTATGCCCAAAAGGATATATGATATGCTTAAATTGAAACCTTATGATTCTTGTTCTTTTGGTGTTCGTCTCGTTGATTCTTCCATAAAGAAACCTTTGGGGAGGATTGACGATGTTCTTATTGTTGTCAATGATAATTATGTGCCCGTTGATTTCACTATCATGGATATTGAATGTGATCCTTCTTTTCCAATTATTTTGGGACGTCCCTTTTTGCGCACCGTTGGTGCTATCATTGACATGAAAGAGGGTAATATAAAATTTCAGTTTCCTCTCAAGAAAGGGATGGAACACTTCCCTCGTAAGAAAGTCAAGTTACCTTTTGAGTCCGTTGTACGGGCTAGTTATTCTTTTACTCTTGATAAAACTTGATCTATGCATTATGCCTAGCTTAAAGGCATAAAAGAAAGCGCTTTTGGGAGGCAGCCCACATGAATAAATTTTTTGCTTTTGTTGTGTCTTGATGTTGTTTACTGCTGTAGCATCATCATTGTATCTTTGCTTTTCATATCTGTGCCAAGTATAGCCTCTGATTGCTAGAAAGTTCAAAAGTTGTGAGGTGCTGTCCAGGAAACAGATTCTGTCCTTGGATAGAAAAATTCGTATAAAATCACCAGATCATCTTTTTGGTCTGAATTTTTTCGACAGCGTTCTCTATATAATTGTCTTTCGTGCGTCAGTTCTGAGTTTTTTTATTTGAGTTGCATAAGTATCCCGAACAGGTCAATTACTGCCTGCTGTTCTGTTTTTCACAGATTCTGTCCTGTTTTGCCTTACCTTCACTTTGCAAATTAAGAACTTGCTTTTTCTTTCTAAAAACCTTTTGGCAATCTTGAAAAACAGTAGAACTTCAAGAATATCCTTATTTCCAGCAAGGTATAATTATTTGATTAAGGGTACTAACCTCGCTAATCAGATTATGATGAGTTGTGTATGAAGGGAGTTTTCAAGTGTGCGAGGGAAGATGATAAAAAGATTCAGGAGTGTCAAGCGCTCAAGCTTGGGGATGCCCCCGTGCACCCCCAAGAAATATTCAAGGAGACTCAAGCGTCTAAGCTTGGGGATGCCCCCGTGCATCCCCTTCTCCATCAACATTATCAGTTCGTCTTTCGTTCCGCTATATTTTTATCACTTCATGTGTTATGTGCTATGCTTGGAGCGTCTTGCTTTTAGTTTTCCTTTTAGTTTTTCATAACGAGTCGGATCCCAGCATTCCTTTATGTGGGAGAGAAACACGCTCCACCTCTACCTAGAACATTACATAGAATTTTCATGTCTATCTATGTTGTGTGTGTTCTTTGTCTTTTAACTAGCTACTATCGTGCTTTGCTCTTAGTATTCATGCTTATCTTTTCAAGAGCTTTTATTTAGTTGGTTGCTTGAACTCTCTTTAAATACCATGCTCATCTTATTAAGAGAGTTTGCTTCCATTGCATGGGTTAATGTGTCTATGATAAAGATGCTACTTTCATGATGGTGCTTAGTAGTTCAGGTTTTCTTTTGGTTAATCTCAGATAGCTGGGGGGTTCCCAATGTGTTATTGGAGTACCAACTTGGTTTGTTTGCTTATGATGTGGTATGGTTTAGTAATATCTTCCTTCGAGAATTTATTTTGATTGACTTGGCGTATGCTCACGCATATTCAAGACTGTAAAGAAAGTCTGTCAAGCCTTGATGATCTTTTATTTCTGAGTAGTGATATAACTACCATGCCTGATTCAATATTGCTTTGTCGCTCTGCATGATTATGACCGTCATTGCTCTCTTAGTTGGTCGCTCACAGTCTTTTGCTAACCTCCATCTGCACTAAGCAAATTAACCATGCAATACATAGCTCATGGGAAAGTAGCCTTAAAACTATTGTGGTAAAGAATATGTTGCCTATGTATCTTATTTCTTATGAGTTGCTTGCTGAGCGGTAACCATGTTTCTGGGGACGCCATCAACTGTCACACTTTTGTTGAATATCATGTGAGTTGCTATGCATGTTCGTCTTGTCTGAAGTAAGGGTGATTTACCGTGGGTTGAATTAATATGCATATTGTTAGAGAAGAACATTGGGCCGCCAACCAAAGCCATGCATCATGGTGGAAGTTTTAGCTTGGACCTTAATCCTCAATCTCTCATGAGAATATGCTTATGCATTAAAGAGGAGTCCATCATCTATTTTCTATGTTGTCCCGGTATGGATGTCCTCAAGTTGAGATCTATCAAAAACGAGAAATCAAATGCGATCTATCTCCTTGGACCTTTGTACAGGTGGCATAGAGGTACCCCTTTGTGACACTTGGTTAAAACATATGCAATGCAATGATAACCCATGGAGATCCGAGCTAGTTAGGACAAGGAGCGAGCACTATTAGTATTCGATGCATGAGGCTTGCAACTTATAGGATGTTTTATGCATGACACATATGAAGTACTACTACCGTTGACACAATTGCTTCCATGTTTCAAAATAAAAAGCTCTAGCACTTCAAGCACCAACTACTGAGAGCATGATTGTCATTCTGAGTGTAATGTGCATTGTTCCAAAGTAGCATTGTCTTTTGCATGATTGTGATATCGTTTATTCTGAAATGATTGTATCTAGTCATCACTTAAACCTTGAAGGTGCCCCTGCATTTATGTTTTGCATCACTAAAGGGGGCAAGCTAGATATCACTTGATCATATTTGCACATCATGTTCATTGCAAATCTTTTTGATGTTTCAGTTTCATGTTGTAAAACTTTCAGTCAGTTGTGATTTTCTCTTGAGACAACTTAGTTACTTTAGAATCATTGTCTCAGTAAGCTTTTGTCATATGACTATGAGAAAGTCCTATATGGTTAATAGCATGTCACCACAGAAATTATTCTTGTTATCATTTACCTACTCGAGGACGAGCAGGAATTAAGCTTGGGGATGTTGATACGTCCAAAACGTATCTATAATTTCTGCTTGCTCCATGCCACTTTTGGGTGATATTGCTATGATATTCATACACTTCCATACACTTTTGATCATATTTGGACTAACTTACTAATCCAGTGCACCCCAGTGCCAGTTTCTGTTTTCGGCTGTTTTTGTATTTCAGGTTTTCACGTTTCGAGAACTGCCCAGAAAAATCCAGAAAAATTATATAAAAAATCAGCGAACCGGAAACGACAGTGCGTCCGAAGGGCAGCCTGGGGGGGCCACAGGGGCTCCAGGCGCCCTGTGGGCGCCCCCCCCCCCCCCCCCTGGGCCGCGCCGGGGGGGCGCCTGGGCCCCCCGAGGCTCCCCCGGTGCCCTACTTTGGCATATATTTAAAGGGTTCCCCGTAACCCTCAGAACAAGACTTCTTTTCGCGATCCCATCTCTGTTCCGCCGCCGCCGCCGCTTCCCAGATCGGGAGCACCAGGAGAACTCTTCCCAGCACCCTGCCGGAGGGGAGGATCACCACCGGGAGCTTCTCCACCACCATGGACGCCTCCCGGTTGACTCGTGAGTAGTCTCCCTTGGACCATGAGTCCATGACCAGTAGCTATGTGATGTTCTCCTCCCGTTCTTGTGCTTCACTAATTAGTCCTCGTGAGCTGCCCTACATGATCGAGGCACCTATGTAATCCTTATGTTGTTGCTATGTTGAGTTTGCTGGGATCCGATGGATTATGAGATTATGTTCAGAATGATCTTGAGTAATATATTTGATTCGCCTCTTTTATATTTTAGTTCATAAGTAATTTTTGCATGTTCTCCGTTGTTATTTATTGCTTTGGCCGAGTAATAGGTAGTGACTCCAAGAGGGAACGTTATGCTCGATTGTGGGTTCATGCCCCTCGATGACTAGCTTGAGTGACAGAAACATGAGTCTAGGGGATGTGTTGTTGCCACAAGGGGGAAAACAACGGTGCTTGTGCCCGCGGGTGCAAGGATTGTTTACTTTACGCAAAGTTCTTTTAATGCAGTTGTTTGTTGCATTGAGTTTACACTATGGGTGGGACTCGCAACTTAATACCAGCGAGATGTTCTGGATAGATATCTCAAGGTGGATGATTAGTAGTAGATATTGATGGATTTCGGTCTACTTACTTTGGCGTACCGCCCATGCTTTGAACCTCAACCTTTCTTGCAATGTAGTCAGCATTGGTTTGCGTTCGTGGTCCTGTCAATTGCCCAGCTGTAATTTGTTTACCTCACATAGCTGTTTTATCGTCTTTTGGGAGAGAGACATCACTAGTGAACATCATGAGACTCCGGTCCATATTACCATCATTGATCACATCCACTATTTACTTTCTGCTATTTATTTACTATTGCAAAACACTATCTATCACTACTATCATATTGCTTTTAACCCTTTGTGAACTACAAGGCCGGAGGGATTGACAACCTCTCTGTACTCGTTGGGAGCAAAGTTATTTGTATCTGTGTGCAGGTCCACGTTGATTGCTAATTGCGCCGTTAGCAGTTGACACCTACTTGTTGAACCTAGGAGTCTCTGGGGATTCGATCCTTGGCATCTTTGCTAGGGGAAAACACTTCTACTTACTGCATCTTACACCTTCCACTTGGGGTAACCAACGAGGGGTTCGAGGCCCATCAGTCGTCCAACCACATCACCCGGAAGTGCCACTGGCTCACCCGAATTGCAAAGGGCGAGGGCCTACCTCCTCCGCTTGCTAGCCCGTCAGCTTCGCCTCCCAGGCAGCCGGCAGCCCGACCAGTTGGCGCAGTCCAAGATGAGTTCCCTGAAGAGCATGGGGCTTATGTCGTCTTCACCAGCATGGCAGATGACAGGCACAACCGGCGTCAACAGCACCAGGAGGTGAATGCTGTCGCCTCAGAGGTCCCGAAGTTCATGCACTGGTCCGAGAAGCCCATCAGTTGGAGCCGCGCTGACCACCCGGCCATCATGCCATCGTCGGGTGCTTATGCCATGGTTCTGGACTCAACCTTCTCAACAGACTAGCGGGCATGCCGTTTCTCCCGGGTCCTGATAGATGGTGGCAGTAGCATCAACATCCTCTACTGCGACACCATGGAAAAATTGTGCATCAAAGAGAAGCAGCTCCAGCCCGCTCGGACCGTCTTCCATGGCATCATCCCTGGCCTCTCCTGCTCTCCAATCGGAAAGATCAAGATAGATGTACTGTTTGGTGATAAGAAACACTTCCGCCATGAGCCAATCTGGTTCGAGGTGGTAGATCTGGAAAGCCCCTACCACGCTATTGGGCGGCCAGCACTCACCAAATTCATGGCGGTGCCCCATTATGCTTACCTCAAGATGAAGATGCCGGGTCCCAAGGGCATAATCACTATTGCTGCTGAGTATGAGAAGTCAGTCGCCTTTGCTGCTGCCAGTAGTCGGCTGGCCGAGGCCCTTGTCATAGCTGAAGAGAAACGCCGTTTCGATCGGATGGTGGCAATGGCCGGCGAGCAGTCGACCATACCATCCGACCCCATGGACGCGAAGCCTCAAGGCTCTTTCTAGCCGCCCAAAGAAACCAAGAAGATCGCCCTGGATCCGGCACACCCAGAGAGATTTGTTGTCGTAGGGTCAATCCTCGATAGCAAATAGGAAATCGAGCTCGTCGATTTCCTCCGTGAGAATCGGGATGTCTTCGCATGGTCCCCCAAGGACATGCCGGGCGTTTCGACAGATTTCACGGAGCATAAGAAGCATGTGAGGTAGGACACGAAGCCGGTCAAACAGCTGCTTCGCCGTCTGTCAGAAGAAAAAGGAAGAATTGTTGGTGAAGAGATTGCCCGACTGCTAGCAGCCGGCTTCATCATGGAGGTGTTCTACCCAGAGTGGCTCTCCAATCCAGTCCTCGTGCTGAAGAAGAACAACAAGTGGTGCATGTGCATTGACTACACTAGCCTCAACAAGGCCTGTCCCAAGGATCCTTTTGCCTTGCCTCAAATAGATCAAGTGATCGACTCCACAGCCGGATGCGAGCTACTGTCTATCATTGATGCTTACTCCAGCTATCACCAGATCAAGCTGGATCCGGCTGATCGACTGAAGACCGCCTTCCTCACACCATTCAGCGCCTTCTGCTACCTGGCCATGACGTTCGGCTTGAGAAATGTCGACGCCACATTTTAGAGTTGCATGCAGAAGTGCCTCCTCAAGCAGCTTGGCAGAAATGCCCAGTCTATGTAGACGATATTGTGGTGAAGACAGAGAAGCGCGACACCCTTCTGAAAGATCTCAAGGAGACCTTTGATAACCTACGCCGCTTTCAAATCAAACTAAACCCAGAGAAATGCGTCTTCGGGGTGCCAGCCGGCTAGCTCCTTGGCTTCCTGGTTTCTGAATGCGGCATCAAATGCAACCCTGTGAAAATCAAGGCCATCGAGAGGATGGAGAGGCCAACCCGGCTGTGAGACGTCCAGAAGTTCACCGGGTGCTTAGCATCTCTCAGTCAGTTCATTAGTCGGCAGGGTGAGGAAGCTCTTCCCCTGTACCAGCTGATGACGAGGCTTTCCTCAAACTCAAGAAGATGCTGACCACGCCGCCTGTCATGGCAGCTTCGACTGCTAAGGAACCCATGTTCCTTTACATCGCGGTAACCAGCCGGGTGGTCAGCATTGTGATCGTGGTCGAGCGCCCAGAAGATGGCAAGGCACAACCGGTCCAGAGGCCCGTCTACTACCTGAGCGAGGTGCTGTTGGCCTCCAAGCAGAACTAGCCTCACTGCCAGAAGATGTGCTACGGCGTGTACTTCACCGCCAAGAAGCTCAAGCAGTACTTCCACGAGCACTCCGCCACGGTCGTCTGCACCGCCCCACTTGCTGAAATCATAGGCAACATGGATGCGTCAGGCCGGGTGGCGAAATGGTCCATCGAGCTAGCCCCCTTCAGCATCTTCTACCAGCCCCGCACCGCCATCAAGTCCCAAGCACTAGCTAACTTCCTCGTCGACTGGGCCGAGACCCACTACCTGCCGCCAGCACCAGCCTCCACACATTGGCGGATGCACTTTGACGGCTCGAAGATGCGCACCAGCTTGGGAGACGGCATCGTCCTCACTTCTCCCAAAGGCGACAAGCTCAAGTACGCGCTGCAGATTCACTTTGTCGCCTCCAATAACATGGCCGAGTACGAGGCGCTCATCCACGGGCTCCGCCTAGCCAGAGAAATTGGCATCCGCCGGGTGCTGTGCTATGGAGACTCAGACTTGGTGGTCCAGCAGTCGTCTGGAGATTGGGACGCCATGGATGCAAACATGGCAAGCTACCGCTTCCTCGTCCAGCAGCTCGGCGAATACTTTGACGGGTGCGAGTTCCTTCATGTGCCATGGGACGACAATGAGCAAGATGACGCCCTGGCACGGATTGGCTCCACTCGGCAAGCGATACCAGCCGGCGTCTCCCTCCAGTGCCTGCGCAAGCCGTCTATCAAGCCTTCACCTGAATCAGAGTCTATCTTCATGCCGACTGACCCTGAAGCAGCCGGATCCGGCTCATGGTCCATAACAGTCAGCACAGGGACTTCAGTAGACGGCACGGGGACTGCAGCAGTCGCACCCGGCCCGGGGACTACAGCAGTCGGCCCGGGGACTTTTGCATATGGCACGGGGACTGCGGCAGCCGCACCCGGCCCGGGGACTTGAGAGCCCGGCCCAGGGACTGCAAGAGCTGGCCCGGGGACTTCAACAACTCAGCAAGTGGCGGACGGATCCAACCCGCCGCCTCCCAGCCCAACCACCCTGGTATCGGTCGCCGAGGTGGCAGTGGTCACGGCACAATCTTGGGCACAACCCATCCTCAACTTTCTGATGAACAGAGAGCTACCGACTGATGATATCCTGACCCGACAGGTGCAACGTCGGGCATCAGCATACACAATAGTAAATAGAGAGCTCGTCAGACGCAGCATAACCGGCGTGTTCCAGCGCTGCATAGAACCGGAGAAGTGCTTGGCGATATTGAGAGATATTCACCAAGGTGAATGCGGCCTCCAAATCCCTCATCGCCAAAGCTTTCCGCCATGGATTCTTTTGGCCGACTCCTTTGGACGATGCCAAGGATTTGGTCAAGAAATGCAACGGGTGTCAACGCTTCAGCTCCAAGAAACATCTGCCGGCTTCTGCACTCAAAATGATCCCCCTCACTTGGCCGTTTGCCGTTTGGGGGCTGGACATGGTGGGCCCGTTCAAGACAGCACGCGGCGGCATGACCCATCTGCTGGTCGCTGTGGACAAATTCACCAAGTGGATTGAAGCCAGACCAATCAAGAAGCTCAACGGTCCAACTGGTGTAACCTTCATCGCCGACATCACAGTCCGGTACGACGTACCGGACAACATCATCACCGATAATGGCACAAACTTTGCCAAAGGCGCTCTAGCCCGTTTTTGCGCGACGTTAGGCATCCGACTGGACCTAGTGTCCGTTGCCCATCCGCATTCGAACGGCCAGGTCGAGCGAGCAAACGGCCTCATCCTGTCCGACATCAAGCCCCGACTGGTCGAGCCGTTGGAGCGCTCGGCCCGCTGCTGGATCGAAGAGCTGTCGGCCGTCCTTTGGAGCCTCAGGACTACACCAAACAAAGCAACCGGTTTCACTCCCTTCTTCCTCGTGTATGGAGCCGAGGCCGTCATCCCAACCGACATCGAGTTTGAATCACCTCGTGTCACCATGTACACGAAGGCGGGGGTGAAGGAAGCATGAGAAGACGGCGTGAACCTACTGGAGGAGGCCCGACTGCTGGCACTCAGTTGGTCCGCCATCTACCAATAGAGTCTGCGCCGCTACCACAGCCGGAAGGTCAAACCGCGATCCTTCCGCGAGGGGGGCCTTGTGCTCTGGCTGATCCAGCGAACAGCCGGCCATCACAAGCTCTCGGCCCCTTGGGAAGGACCTTTCATCATCATCAAGGCTCTAGGCAACGACTCCTACTACCTCATCGATGCGCAAAAGCCAAGGGCGCGCAAGAGAGATGACTCTGGCAAAGAGTCGGAATGCCCATGGAATGCGACTCTTCTCCGTCAGTTCTACAATTAATACAGTATGTATCATGCTATCTTCGGTATTTTGCAAAGACAATGGGTCCCTCGAGGAGCACTTGTGGACTACCCTCTTTATCTATATGATAAGTTTATGCCTGTGAATGTGTTATTCCATTCCTTTGCCCGGCACCGGGTCCGGCCAGCCGGCCCGAAGGCTCGTCGCCTTGTCCTATGTTGGTAGCTCCTGTAGTCAGACAAGTAGTGTGCCAACATCTAAGCCCTCTCTCGCCTCAAGTCACAGCTCGCAGAGCGACTGTCTGACTGGAGATAGCTAAAGGCGGGAAACGATGTCCACGCGAAAAATGACTAAGGAAAAACACAAACATAGACCGAGCCAGCTTTTGACATCAACCGCCCGACTGCCGAGCAGCCGGCTGGCTGACTTCTAGCTTGACTAGCTTTGTTCCATATGGCCAAAGTACTTGTCTATCCTAAAAACGACCAAGTCCTTGACCCAGCCGTAGACCACAGAGTGGTTGTCCGGCTGGTAGGGTGGTAGCCAAAGGAAGGTGGCAAAGGAAAATGCTCAGAAGAACAAAAAGTGAAACCAAGTTAGAACTCGGCGAAGAGCACAAGCATGTGTGAGATTAATAAGATCATTTACATAGCAAAGGCTCAGAGCCACCATTCAACAGAGTTGAAGTTACACCCCCAGTGGGTGAAATTGCGCAAATTTAACTTGTTTGTTCAAAAGACTACAAGGCGGAAAAACAGGAAAGATAACATGGCCGCCTAAGCCAGAGGAGCAGCGGCGCCGGGTGGTGGAGTGGCCGCCTGGCGGGTCCCGGCTTGGTCGGCATCGGCAGTAGTCGGCGCGGCGCTCCGTGGCTTGCTGGTCGAGGCTTGATCTGGTTGAGGCCGGTTGTCCGCTCCGTCGTCCGGCATGGCATCTTCGCCATCCTCGTCCTCACCCTCGTCACTGGAGGCGATCTCCTCCTCCAGGTCCTCCTCCACCAGCGGGTCCAGCCCAAACCAGTCGGGCAACACCTCAGTGCCATTTTCATCCAGTTCCGGGATGAAGACGGTGGTGTCGGCGTAGTCGGCGATCGCCACGACATGCTTGATGAGGTTGCCGTGCACCGCCGCCAGCTTGGGCCTGGCCTCCAGCCGGAAGGTAGTCAGCTGGGCTAAGTCCAACTCGGGGTACCAACCCTTGGCAAACTCCAAGGCCGTCCGCATGCCGTCCCGTGCTGCGGCGCCCTTCCAAGCCTCGAAGCGGCCGATTGCTACCTCCAGCCACTCGGCAGTCTAGCTGGGAGTGCGCGGAGCCTGAGCATTTTGCTAGAGGGCGGCCAGCACTTGAGACCCGGCGCGCTGCAGGCGGCGGAGCATCTTGTGAACCAACTGCAGGCGTGTCCTTACAGCTAGAAGCTGCTCGTTGAGAGTTTGGGGCACATTGGGCGCGATGTCCACGCCTAATCTTCGCCGTTCATCACGATGTGCCTCGATGGCTTGGCTGACGACGACAGAGTGACCAAGAAAGAATTATGCGCAAGAAAAAGATCAAAAAATAAGAAGCTGGAAGTCTGCCCCTCCAGCAGTCGGCGGCTGTTCAAAAGAAGAAGCAACTCACCGTCGATCATATCCTCGATCGCTCCGTAGTCGTCGTACAAGATTTTATCCTCGGCCCAGTTCGAGCGCCGAGTCTCGAACTCTGCCTGAAGGAGTCCCTCGCAGTCCTTCAGCTTCTAGAGCTCCGCCTTGTGCTTCTCCGCCTAGTCTGCCAGCTCCTTGGCTAGGCGGTCGCACTCCCAGACAACCTGGTTGTGCTCCTACTCCTTGGTGTGGAGCTCGGCCTGGACTTGGCCCAGCTGCATTAAGAAAGGGATAAGAAGGCGTCAGCATCAACAAAAGATAAAAAAGTCACAGGAAGATCCGGCCCGACTGCTCAACAGTCGACCCAGATCTTGGGCACTACACCTAGCGGGTGCACTTACGCGCCCCTGCAAGAAATAAGGAGGAATACTTACTTCGACTCACAGCCAGATCAGCGGTCCGCTTGGCCAGTTCCAGGTGCTGGGAGTTGTAGGCGGCCACACAGATGTTGTGGTAGTACTATAGCAAAGACAACAGAAGGAAAAACATGCTAGCACTCGACACTTATCTTGGAGTTCCGAACCGCCTGCTCAGCAGCCGGCCCGAAACTTGGGGACTACACCCAATGGGTGCGCTGGTGCGCCCCCACGGAAGATGGCTAGAATTATAAAACAAGAAGCAAGTGAACGTACCCGGACGGCCGTCCGCGTCGCCAAGAAATCCTATAAGGATTGCTGGAGAGTGGCGCCTTGAGTATTGAAGCGGGGCAAGCGGGCCAACACATCCCGCGTGGCCACATTCAAGACCCCGGTACCGCCCCAGATGACCAATCTAGTGGCGCGATACTGGTGGCTTTGTTGTCTGGCGCTGACGATCTGGCGGCCCCAACCTCCATCCGCCTTGGCGCTGAGGTCGCCTTCACCAGGTGCAGGCACGCGGGAACCCGGGCAGCAGGAATCGGACCCACCACCTGTCGCCACCGGTCCTTCGGTAAAATAATTACCGGAAGACCGGTCGCTTTATTAAACCGGCGAGGAATAATATTCCTGCTGGCAGACAATTCCTTGATACAGAATTTCCAGTACACTGAATATTATACAAGGTTGAGCTAGGGATGGCTCAACAGATTTTATTACAAGCGCGCCAATACATTACATAGAGGCGGATATGGCACAAGGCGGGGTGGCATACTACTGACTCGTAATAAAAGGCGGTGGAATATGTCGCAACGAAGTGGGTGGTGTGACTCCAATATTTTACAGCTCATCGAGTGACGGAGTGAGACCCGATGAATTTATTTGGTGGTAGGCGGAAGCGGTTATAAAACAGTGATCAACTCCAGGATCGCAAGTGACTGACTGGGACTCCTCTAAGCGCCGGACTCGCTATCGAACTCTTCATCCAAGAGATCGCCTTCGTCCACATCTGGCCAAATCAACAAGCCAGGTGAGTACTTTGAATGTACTCGCAAGACAGTTCGGACTTAAGATATAACAAATGCCAACATGAATGCATATGAGTATTCGAGCAAAAATGCAACCGGAACAAATTATGAATGCACTCAAAGTAAAGACTGGAAGTTGGACGGTAATCCTACCGAAATCCAAAAGATAAAAATAACGGGACCAAACGAGGGTCTGGGTGACGCCTCGTAGGAAAATAATAAATGCTAACAGGCCACAGTCGGGTGTCTGAGCGACACCACATAAAGGGCTTATAACCAAAGTAAGTAACGAGAATGCCTCCGTCGGACGTCTGAGCGACATCACACACAGGGCTTATAACAAAAATGCCACAGTCGGACGTCTGAGCGACATCACACAAAGGGATTATAAAAAAAAGAATGCCACAGTCGGACGTCTAAGCGACATCACATAAAGGGCTTATAACAAAAATAAATAACAAGAATACCACAGTCGGAGGTCTAAGCGACATCACATAAAGGGCTTATAAATAACAGCAAATAATGATGAAATACTTCGGAAAGTAAAACCAATACAGGGATGGTGGTGAGTTCATTTACCAAATGAACTTGATGACAACGCTGTTTTGGTTACTCACAAGAATATACTAGAGACGGTCACCGGGTTGACATGAATATTGATCCTAGGCCATAAACATGCCTACTGAAGGAATTTAACTCTACAGAGCTTGTACTAATAAATCATAGCCAACGGGTTCTACTAGCCACGTGGGCTAGCCCTGTCTACGGTGTTTTAGTAGAAACCCAACTAACCAGTACACACCCATTTAACATCCTGTCGTCCGGAATCACCCGCGACGACATTCACGGAAAACTTTAAGACGGGGAGGTTACAACCTCGAATAGCATGGGATCAAATTTATATATGCGCGCTCTAAGGGGTGCCCCCCTCTCGGTCCCAACCGGAAACACCCATGCCCCCTGACCGGATGACGGGCTTTAATCCAGGGCCATGGAACCCTCATCCCGGCCCCTCTACTTGGTGTGTACCCGGAAAGTGGTTTACAACCGACTAGACCGTAATCCCAAGGGAGGGCCTATGATAGTACTGAAAAGGAGACGAACGGAATCATGACATGATATCCGTTGATACCGAGTTGACCAACTACTGGCATGCTCCAACAATACCAGCATTCCACCCCATCATATCACCATATGATCGAGGTGGTTCAACATTCTCCTTCGGGACTCACCCGAAGCATCACTTGCATGAAATATGCCATACACATATGCTCATATAATCATGCTCATGAACGAGCTACTCGAGCAAACATGCAACACACTCATCATATCAAGAGTTCAAACATGCTTGCTTGGTTCTGAAAAGTCGGAGCCTAACTCGGCGTGATTCGCGTCTCCGTCACGGCCTCCGATATCTATGTATTCAAACAAAATGCATACTAACATAAATACCGCGCGTGCAAATAAAGTTGCTCAAAATATTTCCACATAAATATGACAAAAAACTAGACAGAAAACCAAGGTGGACAGAAAAAGAATCAACTAAAAATCACTTTTAGTTTAAAAGATATTAAGGTTTCTGTCTAGGGACCTATCTGTAATGAAACCAAAAAGATCCAGGGGCTAGAATAGAAAAGGACAAAGCGAACCGGTACGTAGTACGTCACCCGCAGAGGGAAAACGCACTTTGCGTAAATACGCCAACAGAAAACGGTTCGAGGGGGAGATGTGAGAGACTGACAGAGGGACCCCACCTATCAAGTTTGAAAAAAAGAAACAGGGCCGCGCCGGCGCCGGTGCTGCGGAGATCGCCGGCGTCGATCCACGGCGAGATAGGGGAGGGGAGTGGTACCTATGGCTTCGCGGTGGTCTTCCGCGTCGAACGGTGGTGGAGTTGGGTGTCGGCGAGTCCCACGTCGGCGGCGAGCTTATCTCCGGCGGACGGCGGCTCGGGTGTTCGGGGACCTCGTCGGGGAAGGTTTCTGGAGAGAAATTGGGCTGGGGGTTAGGACTAGGGGGATGCCAGGGTACTACGTTCAAGCTCACGGCGGCGGAGGAGCCCTCACCAGAGTGAACGGAGCTGGAGCCCGAGGCGAAGGCAGCTGGCCAGAGCCAGAGAAGAAAAGCCTCTCGGGGCTCTCCCAGAGGTTGGGCATGGTCTAGGGACGTAGTGGAGGCGTGTGTGCTCGAGCACGAGCTCGGGGGCGCCTTTTATAGGCGGCTCGAGGTGGCAGCCGCGAATGGATAAGTCCGGCGAGCCAATTACGGCGCTGCAGTTGTCGGACGGCGGGGTTAGGAGCTTGAGCATCTTCCAGGAGCTGTTGTGGTTCCATTCCCGTGCCTAACTTAGCAGTAGAGGTGGTGTTACGACCTGTCACCGACGGAACGGCCATGCGGCACGTCGGCGGCAGAAACGGCGCTCTGCGCGTGCCAGGCCACGGCAACGGCGTGCCAGGCGTGCGCTGGCTGTGGAGAAGGACACGCGGAGCACTGGGATGGTCTGGCCGGTGCGAAATGGCGTGGAGCTGCGGCGTTGCGTCTGTCAGCCGCCACGGGCGGCGCTGTGGCCGTGGCAGCCGCCGGCGCGGTCGGGCCAGGGCGCCACCGACGCCCAAAAGCTGCCAAGCGACCGTGCGGCGCACGGATAAGAAGAAGCTGCAGTGCAGCGTCGAGCCAAGGGAGATACTCCCAGTTTTGTCGCCGCGCCCGACGACTGTCGAAACTGACGAAACTGACGAAGTGTTAACTGTCGACAGTTTCAGTTAACAGCTAACAGTTCAGTGTAGGTTAGGTGTTTGATGAAATGATTCTGGTATTTGTGCAATGTCTCTGGAGCTGATTTTTGGTGGAGTGACCTCTTGATGTATCTAGAGGCTGCATGATTTTTCGCAAAATTTTTGGATGAAAATAAATATGAATTTCACCAAATTTTGCAAATCTGGTCCAAACTTGCAGCAGGTGAAATTTGAAAATTTTGAACTGTGGACCAGTGAAACAAGATGGATCTAGGTTGTGGGTACTAAGGACTATCTAGGAGAGTTGGTTTGGAGTCAAATAACTAGATGAAAATGGTGGCTCCTTTGTAAATCACCAAGCTCCACTTATAAAAGACAGAATTTGTTTTGGAGTGAAATAAATAGAAGAAAATTCCCAATAAGGTTCAAACTTGCTGGAATTGATGAAATGCTTGTCCCATGGTGTGAGGAGAGTCTTGGAGAGGATTGTTCCTGTTGGGATCATGGCAAGAGGAAGTTTGGAGGGGAGATAGGTCAAGGCCAAACTTGAGAATTTTAAAACAAGAAGTGGTGAACTCAAACAACTCCATTTGAATCTCAACTTGTGCTTGAGCCAAACCCAAAAGGAGAACTTCAAGGCCAAAAACCAAGCTTGAGAAGACACACAAACTTTCGCAAAGAGGGATTTTAGAAGGGCAAAAGAAAGGATCAAACAATCCCCCTTTCAAAAAGGCCAAAAGTTTGCAAGAAAAACAAACTCAAAAATTTGGGGTGTTACACCACCGGCCCGCTCCCAGATGGCGGCGTAGTCGGTGCCTCAGGCCAACTGCCCTGCATGCCAGTAGTCGGCGCTTGGGGAGCTACTTCCACCTCCAAGATGGCAGGGCTGCTTCCTCCCCTCTCCAGGGTCAGTAGGTTGGCACCGACTCCACCAGTCGGTGCTTGGCCCTCAGGCGCCTGCGGCTCCGGGTGCTGCGGGTTGGCAGATTCCGGAGCCTGGCGGCAGGACGCCTCCTCCTCCCACGCCCTGGCGGCTGTGTCTGCCTGTCCCTTGGCCGCCGCATCGGCCTGCACCTTGGCTGCTGTGTCGGCCTCTACCTGTGTCGCCTGGGTCGTCGCCTCTTCCTCCCGGGCCACGGCTTCCCGCTCCTCTCGCGCCTCCCGCGTGTTCCTCTCCATCGCTTCCCAGAGAGCAGCGACTGGATCCACGCGGCGGGGGTTGGCGGAGCTTTCCGTCGCCCTGGCCACTGAGTAGCAGGGGTCCATGAGAGAGAGCGGGACCCTGTCCAAGAAAAGCAAGAAAAACTACTATGAGGCTTGCAAGAAAAGAAGAAACACGAGCGCAAGGAACATCAGCACTTACGCGGACACCATTGGCCTTTGCTTGGGGCCTTTCGGGATAAGGGTCACCTTTGCAGCAGCCTCCTACCGCTTTGTGGCGACGGCCGAGGCCTTGGGATTCTTGGGCCGGCTGCCAAACAACCCGGTGTCGGCCCGACGTTTCAGCGTGCCGCCTTTTGCAGTGGGCACCGCCGAGGAGCTGGCACCCACCTTGTCGGCACCATGGGCACGGCGGGGCACGCCGTCCTCCTCGTCATCATCCAGCCATTCCCCGATGCCGCCTCCTGATGAGCCGCCTGTTCGCTCGCCGCCACCGCCCGTGGTGTCGTCCTCCTCCATGGCGGCCGCCCCCAGATGAGGGTCGCTCGTGTCGCTTTGCACCCGGTCCGCCATGATCGAGCGACACGGGGCCCCCGAGACAGGTGCCGGCTAGCCCGGGAAGCGCTGCACCATGGCCGACTGGTCAGGCGCAAGAAGGAACCCGCACATGCGAAGAAGAAAAAGAAATCAGAAAAACTTACCGCAGGCGGCAGGTTGTCACGGCTATACAGCGGCTTGCCGAACCTCCATTCCGTCTCCGACAACTTGCAGTCAGAGAAGAAGTTCACCATCCGAACCACCTCCACGATCGGCATCACCTTGGTGCCCAGCCGGCCCGGGTCTTGGCGCCCACTCATGTCGCTGATTAGATGAGGCCGGGACTGAAGAGGGAGCACCTAGCGATCCACGTATGTGGCCAATAGATCTGAGGCCTTGAGGCCCTTTGACGCCGTCATCTCCTGAAGACGGACGAGAGGGGTGGAGAAGGCGATTGACAGAGTCTTCGACCGAAATCTCCAGGTGGCACGGGGCGGCAGGCAGGCCGGCTTCGTACGCCAGCAGGTTGACGTAATCCCACGTCGGATGGGTGTTCTTGACATAGAAATACGACTTCTGCCATAGATTGGCCAACTGCAGCAAGGCGATTGCTGGGAAGCGGACCCCAGATCCAGTGCACCGCACCGCGACGCAGGCTCCGCATTGGGCCACCTTGTTTTTGATGGTTGTGCCGAGCTTGAGGTAGAAGAGTTATCCCCATAGTTTGATTGTGGGAAGCACACTTAAGTACCCCTCGCAGAGGGTGACAAAGGCGGAGAGCAGCACCATCGTGTTCGGAGTGAGGTGGTGGGGCTGCAATCCGTAGAAGTCCAAGAATGACCAGAGGAATCCTCTCACTGGAAGGCAAAAGCCGTGGATAAAGTGCGACCAGAAGACGCTGCGCTCGCCGTCCTCCGGTGCCGGCGAGATCTCACCCGTTGGTGGGATGTGCACCCCCACATTCGCCACGTCGGGGAGCCACCGCATCGGCAAAGATATTCGAGGTGGTCGTTGAGGACGTTGCTGCCGTCCCAATCGCCGGAATGGTTGACCAGCGCCGCGGTGGCCATGGCTCAACGAAGATGTGGGGCGGTGGCCGGAAAGCTAGGTGGCAACGGCTCCACACGCACTGGCTCCGGCGGGCTGCTTCACGTTCTGGCGGAGGCAGCAGGCACGACGGCGGCTAGAGAGAAAGAGGGAGTGAAGAGAAGAAGAGGAAGGAGGGAGAGGAGAGCGCGTGCGTGTTCTGCCGCCCCCTCCTGCCTCTACTTATAGGCTCAGGGCGGCGAAGCCGAAGAGGCGGGACGTGGGATTAACTGCGCCCAAGCCCCGCGCTTTTTGCGCCATAACCGCGCGCATTTAGTGCGCAAGGGAATGGCAACTGATCGCCTCGACCGCAGCGGATCTGCGCGCATACCGAGGCCCTGTAGTGGTGGTCCCAAGCCTGCGGCAACATCTCGTCGCACGCGTGGGCTGGCAGGCCGGCCTGGCCTGCTGGCGCTACATGGCGTGCAGGCATTGGGCGGCGCGCCCACTACCCATTTGGCTTACCACTCGGCGTCTTCCCCGACGTTTCAAATTCGACGGCCGGCTTCTAATAGTCGGCCTCTCCAGGAGACGGATGAAGAAAAGGTTGTCAGATCTTGCGGAGTATGAAGCTGCTGAAGCACCACTGGTCTGCTCTCGGCCGTAGTGCCCCACCAGCTTCGGGGACTACTGTTGGAGATATTGACCACGGGTGTCTTCATCGACCCTCAATAGCATTTCAAGACATCGGGGCCGACTGTGCCCCTCCAACCGTCCGCAAGCCAGGCCGCCTCGTTGGGCCGTCTGGTCCGGTGAGCCGACTACCAGAAGGCGGCATGCCATCATCACGCGGCTTCAGAGAGCCGACATCTAGCAAGCGGCCTTGCGCCTCCTGAAAGTCTACACCCACTAAACCATGACAAGACGGGGTGTGGCTATAGTGTGGCCTGCCACCCCGGAATCCAGGGCAAGCATGGCCACAATGCGAGCGTACCATGCGGTCACCCCTCGTCCGGCACAGCACTGTAGCCACGCGGCCAGACATCAGCCATGTCAGAGGAAGCCATGCTCCCACGATGAGCAGGCGGTACGGCCCACAGGCGGCAGGCCCTACCTGTCTGCGAGCTACCAGAAGGTGGCAAGTCCCCAGCAGGCAGCGCGAAGGGTAGGCCCCCATCCAGCAGGCGGCCTTTCCTCCCCTTGGAGTCCATGATCCATTAAGCTGATAAGATGGGGCGTGTCAACAGTGTGCGCCCGCCAGGTGGCGAGACAGTAGCCATGCCCTCCCCGACAAAGCCTCCGTCATCAGAGGCGAGGCAACAGTGAAAGGCAGTCAATCTGGCCCACAGACGGCGGGCCCCACCTAACGGACATGTCTCATGCAGCCGGCGTCCAGAGACGCTGACGGCTGGGTCCCGCACCCGGCCGGATTACCATTGTACCCCTGGGGGTAGGCCTATATAAACCCCCCAGGTTTCCCCATACAAGGGGTTCGAAACCCTAGCAACTACAAACATTCCTAGAAGGAGGAGATAGAGCTAGCCTTGCCCTCCTTCCTCCTCTAGCCAACACAGCTCAAGGAGCAACCTTGTAGCTACCGTATTGACGATAGTCATGACGCGGAGAGCCTCGAACCAGGGTAAATCCCATAGGCGTCCGAAGTATCACCTTATCCCGCTTCCAGGGCCTGGCGACGTTCTCTTTCCCCATGCGTCATTAGCCATCCTTTGGCATATGTCGCACCAAACCCTCAACAAGCAGCCTATCCCTTAGAATCATGTAAATGTAGATATCTTGTCATTCCTCACCGACCAATCATTCCCTTAAGAACGCTAGCTTTTAGCTTCACCCGTCTGAGGTACATATCCGAATTACCCAACAATCGCAGAGGTGCTCCCTTTACACCCTAGCTGAACAATCGGGAATGTAGGGTATAAACACAAGAGCGAGGCAACCCAGCTTGGCAAAAACTTAATTCATAGAGGCGCATATAATGGTGAAAAGAGGAACAAACGACATGAACGAATGTAAGCAATAAGCTTTATTAGTAAGCTTCCTCAAAGAAGCCCCCGGGTATCATGGGGTATGTACATTTCAAGATGTGTACCCCTCATAGTTCGGTAGATCCGAATAAATCCTAGGATATTAAAGGAAAAAAAGAAAAAAGAAGAGAGGAAAAAAGGGGCCTAGTTTAAATAAAAGAAAAAGTTACACCGAACTATCCGTAGAATCGTCGAAGCCGAGCAGCGTTCCATGTATTCGGCTCAAGGCGATTATCTGATGCATTTCGAAGGCGATAGGCTCCTCCTGTGAGAACTTCATCTATGATGAAGGGACCCTCCCATCGTGGTTTGGGCTTAACCTTTACCTTCTCTAGGAGACATAAGACAAGATCGCCATCATTGTATGTTATAGCTCGCACTTCTCTGCTTTGGTAACGCTTGGCCTGTTGCTGATAGAATGCAGAACGAGCTTGCGTGATATCACGCACCTCTTCAAGGCCGTCCAGGTCATCCTGCCGATCGAGCTCGGCTTCTCGCTCTTCGTACATGCGCACTCTAGGTGAGTCGTGAATAATGTTGTGGGATAGAACAACTTTTGCGTCGTACACCATAAAGAAAGGTGTGTATCCAGTTGTTCAGTTAGGTGTGGTCCGCAGCCCATGGAGCACGGAATCGAGTTCCTCAACCAAGTGTTTATCTGACTCCCGTAGGGAGAGCACTAGTCGGGGTTTAATGCCGCTCACTATCAAGCCATTGCCCGTTCAACCTAACCATTTGTTTGAGGGTGGTAGACGGATGCATAGTCAAGTTTAATGCCCAACTTAGCACACTAATTTTTCACCTCAACGGCTGTAAAATTGGAGCCATTATCTGTGATGATGTTGTGCGGGACACCGTAGCGGTGTACCACGCCGGATATAAAATCAATCACTGGTCCTGCTTCAACTGTTTTTGCTAGTTGGCCTCTATCCACTTAGTGAATTTATCAACCATAACCAGCAAAAAAAATTGTGTGGCTTCCCCCTTTAAGGGGTCCGACCATATCCATCCCCCAGACCGCGAAAGGCCAAGTGATGGGGATTGTTCTTAGGGCAGTGGGAGGCATATGCCTTTGAATGGCGAAAAGCTGACACCCAACACAACGTTGGACGAGGGCTTGCACATCTGCTCGGGCCATTGGCCAGAAAAAGCATCTTCGGAAAGCTTTGCTTACGAGAGCCCGAGCTGCGGCGTGGTGGCCACCCAAACCAGCATGTATTTCGGCCAAAAATTGCCGTCCCTCATCTTCGAAGATGCACCTTTGGAGAACACCAGTAGTGCTTTTCTTATACAGTTCACCTTCGTGAACTTTGTAGGCTTTAGAACGCCAAACTATGCGACGTGCCTCATGTTGATCATCGGGAAGCTCTTGCCTATTAAGGTGGGCCAGAAAGGGTTGATACGTCCATTTTGCATCATGCTTATAAGTTGATATTTATTGCAAGATGGGTTGTTCATACATGTTTTGTCACAATACTTATGCCTTTTCTCTCTTATTTTACAAGGTTTACATGAAGAGGGAGAATGCCGGCAGCTGGAATACTGGGCTGGAAAAGGAGCAAACTCTGGAAACCTATTCTGCACAACTCCAAAAGCCCGGAAACTCCACAGAACATTTTTTCGGAAAATATAAAAATATCTGGTGGAAGAAATCCACGAGAGGGACCACTAGCTGGCCTCGAGGGTGGGGGGCGCGCCCCCCTTCCCAGAGCGCGCCCCCTGCCTCGAGGGCCTGCCGGTGGGCCCCAGGTGCACATCTTCTCCTATATGAAGCATTTTGACCTGGAAAAATAAGAAGGAGGCTTTCAGGACCAGACGCCGCCGTATCGAGGCGGAACCGAGGTGGAAACCAATCTAGGGCTCCGACAGAGCCGTCCTGCCGGGGATACTTCCCTCCGCGAGGGGGAAATCGTCACCGCCGTCATCACAAACAACTCTCCCATCTTGGGGAGGGCTATCTTCATCAACATCTTCACCAGCACCATCTCCTCTCAAACCCTAGTTCATCTCTTGTATCCAATCTTTGTACCCAAACCTCAGATTGGTACCTGTGGGTTGCTAGTAGTGTTGATTACTCCTTGTAGTTGATGCTATTCGGTTTATTTGGTGGAAGATCATATGTTCAGATCCATTATGCATATTAATACCCCTCTAATCATGAAAAATATTATGTCTTGTGAGTAGTTACTTTTGTTCCTGAGGACATGGGAGAAGTCTTGCTATCAGTAGTCATGTGAGTTTGGTCATGTGAACGTCGACTACATGACACTTCACCATCATTTGGGCCTAGTGGAAGGCATTGGGAAGTAATAAGTAGATGATGGGTTGCTAGAGTGACAGAAGCTTAAACCCTAGTTTATGTGTTGCTTCGTAAGGGGCTGATTTGGATCCATATGTTTCAGGCTATGGTTAGGTTTACCTTAATACTTCTTTTGTAGTTGCAGATGCTTGCATTAGAGGTCAATCATAAGTGGGAGGCTTGTCCAAGTAAGGGCAGCAGCCAAGCACCGGTCCGCCCACATACCAAATTATCAAAGTACCGAACGCGAATCAGATGATCGTGATGAAAACTAGCTTGACGGTAATTCCCATATGTCCTCGGGAGCGCTTTACCTTGCATAAGAGTTTGTCCAGGCTTGTCCTTTGCTACACAAAGGATTGGGCCACCTTGCTGCACCTTATTTACTATTAATGTTTGTCACTTGCTACCAATTATCTTATCACAAAACTATCTGTTACCTATAATTTCAGTGCTTGCAGAAAATACCTTACTGAAAACTACCTATCATTTCCTTCTGATCCTCGTTGGGTTCGACACTCTTACTTAGCGAAAGGACTACGATAGATCCCCTACACTTGTGGGTCATCAAGACTCTTTTCTGGCGCCGTGGCCGGGGAGTGAAGCGCCTTTGGTAAGTGGAACTTGGCAAGGAAAAATTTATATAGTGTGCTGAAATTTATTGTCACTTGTTACTATGGCTCAAAATCCTTTGGGGGGCTTGTTTGGGGTATCTTCACCCCGAGCAGAAGAGCAAAGAGTTGCTCCTCAACCTACTGCACCTAATGAAAATGTTTGCTTTGAGATTCCTTCGGGTATGATTGAGAAATTGCTTGAAAATCCCTATACAGGAGACGGAACACTTCACCCTGATTTACATCTAATCTATGTTGATGAAGTTTGTGGATTGTTTAAGCTTGCAGGTATGCCCGAGGATGTTATCAAGAAGAAGGTATTCCCTTTATCTTTGAAGGGAGATGCATTGACATGGTTTAGGCTATGAGATGATATGAGATCTTGGAACTATAATCGTCTGAAGTTGGAATTTCATCAGAAGTTCTACCCTATGCACCAGGTTCATCGTGATCGTAATTATATTTATAATTTCTGGCCTCGTGAAGGAGAAAGCATCGCTCAAGCTTGGGGGAGGCTTAAGTCAATGTTATATTCATGCCCCAATCATGAGCTCTCAAGAGAAATGATCACTCAAAATTTTTATTCACGGCTTTCTCATGATAATCGCTCCATGCTCGATACTTCTTGTTCTGGCTCTTATATGATGAAGACTATTGACTTCAAATGGGATTTATTGGAAAGAATTAAACGCAACTCCGAAGATTGGGACCTCAATGAAGGTAAGAAGTCAGGTATGACCCCCAAGTTTGATTGTGTTAAAGCTTTTATGGATATCGATGTTTTCCGTGAGTTTAGCACTAAATATGGACTTGACTCTGAGATAGTAGCTTCTTTTTGTGAATCCTTTGCTACTCATGTTGATCTCCCCAATGAGAAGTGGTTTAAATACCATCCCCCTATTGAAGTTAAAGTAGTTGAACCTATTAAAGTTGAAGAAAAGACTATCACTTATAATGTTGATCCTGTCATTCCTACCGCTTATATTGAGAAGCCACCTTTCCCTGTTAGGATAAAGGATCATGCTCAAGCTTCAACTGTAGTTCGTAAGAGTAATACTAGAACACCTACACCCTCTGAGCAAATTAAAGTTGAACCTTGTGTTGCTATGGTTAAAGATCTCTTGGTAGAAGATTTAGATGGACATGTTATTTATCTCCAAGAAGAGTCTGCTAGAATAGCCAAACCCAATGCTAGGAATAAACATAAACCTATCGTAGGCTTGCCCGTTATCTCTGTTAAGATAGGATATCATTGCTATCATGGTTTATGCGACATAGGTGCTAGTGCGAGCATTATCCATCTTGATTTGTATAACGAAATTATGCATGATATTGCACCTGTTGAGTTAGAAGGGATTGATGTTACTATTAAGCTTGCTAATACAGATACTATTTCACCAGTTGGGATTGTTAGAGATATTGAAGTCTTGTGTGGGATGGTTAAATACCCTGCTGATTTTCTTGTTCTTAGTTCCCCACAAGATGCTTTCTGTCCCATTATATTTGGTAGACCCTTCTTGAATACTGTTAATGCCAAGATAGACTGTGTGAAAGACATTGTCACTGTTGGATTAGGGGATATGTCTCATGATTTTAACTTTGCTAAATTCCGTAGACAACCCCTTGAAAAGGCACCACCCAGTAAGGATGAACTTATTGGTCTCGCTTCTATTGCCGTGCCACCTAATGATCCTTTAGAAGAATACTTGTTAGACCATGAAAATGACATGCATATGAATGAGAGAAGGGAAATAGATGAAATATTCCATACACAGGGACCCGTATTGAAAAACAACTTGCCTGTTGAAATCCTAGGGGATCCTCCTCCACCCAAGGGTGATCCCGTGTTTGAACTTAAACCTTTACCTGATAATCTTAAGTATGTTTATCTTGATGAAAAGAAGATATATCCTGTTATTATTAGTGCTAACCTTTCAGAGCATGAGGAAGAAAGATTATTGAAAACTCTGAAGAAGCACCGAGCTGCTATTGGATATACTCTGGATGATCTTAAGGGATTAGTCCCACTATATGCCAACACAAGATAAAATTGGAAGAAAATGCTAAACCAATTATTGATGATCAGCGACGGTTAAATCTGAAGATGAAAGAAGTGGTAAGGAAGGAAATTCTAAAGCTCCTAGAGGCAGGTATTATCTATCCCATTTCTGATAGCCAGTGGGTAAGTCATGTCCATTGTGTTCCTAAGAAAGGAGGTATGACTGTTGTCCCTAATGATAAAGATGAATTGATCCCGCAAAGAATAGTTACAGGTTATAGGATGGTAATTGATTTTCGTAAGTTAAATAAAGCTACTAAGAAAGATCATTATCCCTTACCATTTATTGGTCAAATGCTAGAAAGATTATCCAAACATACTCATTTCTGCTTTCTAGATGGTTATTCTGGTTTCTCTCAAATACCTGTTTCAAAGGGGGATCAAGAAAAGACCACCTTTACTTGTCCTTTTGGTACTTTTTCTTATAGACGTATGCCTTTCGGTTTATGTAATGCACCTGCTACATTTCAAAGATGCATGATGGCTATATTCTCTGATTTTTGTGAAAAGATTGTTGAAGTGTTCATGGATGATTTCTCCGTTTACGGCACTTCTTTTGATGATTGCTTAAGCAACCTTGATCGAGTTTTGCAGAGATGTGAAGACACTAACCTTGTCTTGAATTGGGAGAAGTGCCACTTTATGGTTAATGAAGGCATTGTCTTGGGACATAAAATTTCTGAAAGAGGTATTGAAGTTTACAAAGATAAAGTTGATGCTATTGAAAAGATACCATGCCCTAAGGGTATCAAAGGTATATGAAGTTTTCTTGGTCATGCCGGGTTTTATAGGAGGTTCATTAAGGACTTCTCCAAAATCTCCAGGCCTCTGACTAATCTTTTACAGAAAGATATTCCTTTTGTCTTTGATAATGATTGTCTAGAAGCATTTGAAATACTTAAGAAAGCATTGATCTCTACACCTATTGTCCAGCCCCCTGACTGGAATTTACCCTTTGAGATTATGTGTGATGCTAGTGATTATGCTATAGGAGCTGTTCTAGGGCAAAGAGTTGATAAGAAATTGAATGTTATCCAGTATGCTAGTAAAACTCTAGATAGTGCCCAAAGAAATTATGCTACCACTGAGAAAGAATTTTTAGCAGTTGTGTTAGCTTGTGATAAGTTTAGACCCTATATCGTTGATTCTAAAGTAACTATTCACATTGATCATGCTGCTCTCAAATACCTTATGGAAAAGAAAGATGCTAAACCTAGACTCATTAGATGGGTTCTCTTGCTGCAAGAATTTGACTTGCATATTATTGATAGAAAGGGGGCTGAGAACCCCGTAGCATATAACTTGTCTAGGTTAGAGAATATACTTGATGACCCACAACCTATTGATGATAGCTTTCCTGATGAACAACTAGCTGTCATAAGTACTTCTCGTACTGCTCCATGGTATGCTGATTATGCTAATTATATCGTTGCTAAGTTTATACCTCCTAGCTTCACATGTCAGCAAAAAAAAGTTCTTCTATGATTTGAGACATTACTTTTGGGATGACCCACATCTTTATAAAGAAGGAGTAGATGGTATTATTAGACGTTGTGTACCTGAGCATGAACAGGAACAGATCCTACGCAAGTGCCACTCCGAAGCTTACGGAGGACACCATGCGGGAGACATAACTGCACACAAGGTATTGCAATCCGGTTTTTATTGGCCTACTCTCTTTAAGGATGCCCGTAAGTTTGTCTTATCATGTGATGAATGTCAAAGAATCGTTAATATTAGTAGACGTCAAGAAATGCCTATGAATTATTCACTCGTTATTGAACCATTTGATGTTTGGGGCTTTGATTATATGGGACCTTTTCCTTCCTCTAATGGGTACACACATATCCTAGTTGATGTTGATTACGTTACTAAGTGGGTAGAAGCTATTCCAACTAGTAGTGATGATCATAACACCTCTATTAAGATGCTTAAAGAAGTTATATTTCCGAGGTTTGGAGTCCCTAGATATCTAATGACTGATCATGGTTCACATTTTATTCATGGTGCTTTCCGTAAGATGCTTGCTAAGTATGATGTCAACCATAGAATTGCATCACCTTATCACCCACAGACTAGTGGTCAAGTAGAACTAAGTAATAGGGAGTCGAAAATAATCTTGCAAAAGACAGTTAATAGGTCTAGAAAGAATTGGTCCAAGAAACTAGATGATGCATTATGGGCCTATAGAACTGCATACAAAAATCCTATGGGTATGTCTCCATATAAGATGGTATATGGAAAAGCTTGTCACTTACCTCTTGAGCTAGAACATAAGGCATATTGGGCTATCAAAGAGCTCAATTATGATTTCAAACTTGCCGGTGAAAAGAGGCTATTTGATATTAGCTGTCTCGATGAATGGAGAACCCAGGCCTACGAGAATGCCAAGTTATTTAAAGAAAAAGTTAAAAGATGGCATGACAAAAGGATACAAAAGCATGAGTTTAACGTAGGTGATTATGTTTTGCTGTACAACTCTCGTTTAAGATTTTTTGCAGGAAAACTTCTCTCTAAGTGGGAAGGACCTTACGTTATCGAGGAGGTATATCGTTCCGGTGCCATAAAAATCAACAACTTCGAAGGCACAAATCCGAAGGTGGTGAATGGTCAAATAATCAAACATTATATCTTAGGTAATCATATTA
Organism: Secale cereale; assembly: GCA_902687465.1. Taxonomy (NCBI): domain Eukaryota; kingdom Viridiplantae; phylum Streptophyta; class Magnoliopsida; order Poales; family Poaceae; genus Secale; species Secale cereale. Next base: position 70,072,432 of record LR738712.1, read on the forward strand.
ATGTTGAAACTAATGTTATTGAAACCATAACCCCGGAGGAATACATAAGGGACACTTTCCAGAATGATTCAGCCTCCGAAAAGGAAGAGGTACGTGATATGGTAAGTAAATCGACTCCAATACAGCTCTACAGGCATTTTTTCTCCGTTTTGGAATATTTAGAAAAAATGAAAAAATAAACCGCAGTCCGGAGGAGACACAGGGCCTCCTCGAGGGTAGAGGGCGCGCCCCCTGCCTCGAGGGCACCCCGTGTGTCCCCTGGACTCCGTTTTCTTGTGGGTTACTCCTTTCGTTTGGGAAAAATTCATTATATATACTCCCGAAGGTTTTGACCTCTGTATCACGCAAAATTACTCTATTTTCGTTTCCAGCTATCGTCTGTTAACGTTTACGAAGCCAGGCATCATGTCGTCTCCCTCCTCCAACAACGAAAGCAACGATGCTTAGCTGATGAAGATAGATCTGAAGAGGGAAGGACCCGAGGAGATCCACAAGGAGAAGAAGATCAAGATGGAGGTGGAAGATCCGGCTCCGGCAGCGGGAGAAGAAGACATCCCCAAATCCCTTCCTAATCTCTTTACCTCAACTGAGCTAGAAGCTTTCAGGATGCTTGAGTTAACTCAGATCCGCAACAAGCATCTCACAAGTGAAAATATTTTATTGAAGGATTACATAGCTGCTCTCAAAGGTATTATCCGCAAGCTGGAAGATCTCCTTCGCTCAATATGTGAGGATCCCCCGTCACTACTTGCAACTCCATCATCACCAACCCCGAAGAAGGAGACATAATCATATGGGTATGGGCACTCCCCTTGGCAACTGCCAAGCTTGGGGGAGTGACCCCGGTATCGTATCACCATCACCCCTATCTTTACCGTTTTACTTAGTTCGATCCTTTTCGTAGTATCTTGATCTATTAGAATAAAGTTAGCATGATCTAGTTGTGAGCTTTTGCTTTGTGAGCTTTATCCTTTGTAATTGAGTCCGTGAGCTATATAATAAAGATTAGTGTTGAGTCAAGGGCTTGATTTCCTTACTTGGGTCATGACAGAAAGAAAGAAAACAAAAAGAGAATCAAAGAGGTCATATTGATCTTATGGGAAGTAATGACTTCACATACAAGAGTATGATAAATAAAAGTTGTTGGGTGACAAACATAGTTTTGGTCATCGTTGCAATTAATAGGAAGTGATAAAAGAAGAGGGTCTTCACATACAAATATACTATCTTGGACATCTTTTATGATTGTGAGCACTCATTAAAATATGGCATGCTAAAGAGTTGATGTTGGACAAGGAAGACAACATAATGGGTTATGTCTTCTTATATCCGAAATAAAGTATATTGTCATGGATCTTCCAACATGTTGAGCTTGCCTTTCTCCCTCATGCTAGCCAAAACTCCTCGCACTAAGTAGAGATACTACTTGTGCTTCCATATATCCTTAAACCATTTTTTCCATGAGAGTCCACCATTGAGAAAGATCCTTCCAAGTAACTTGTCATGTAGCAAACCCACTAAAATATGTATGATTTATTAGTGTGGGAGAAATTAGCTTTATACGAGCTTGTGATATGGAAGTAATAAAAGCGACGGACTGCATAATAAAGGTCCTTATCACAAGTGGCAATATAAAGCGAAGTTCTTCTATGCTAAGACTTTGTGCATCCAACCATAAAAACACATGACAACCTCTGCTTCCCTCTACGAAGGGCCTATCATTTATTCTTTTCTTATAAGTGTCAAGGTGAAATCCACCTTTCCTTTTTCATTTCATCCTTTGGCAAGCACATTGTGTTGGAAAGATCCTAACATATATACCCACTTGGATGTAAGTTTTCATGTTCTATTACTGTTGACATTACCCTTGAGGTAAAAGGTTGGGAGGCAACACCATAAGCCCCTATCTTTCTCTGTGTCTGATTAAAACTCCATAAACATAAGTATTGCGTGAGTGTGAGCAATTGTGAAAGACTATATGATAGTTGAGTATGTAGGCTTGCTGAAAAGCTCTTATATTAACTATTTCTGATGTTACGATAAATTGCAATTGCTTCAATGACCGAGACCAAAGTTTGTTAGTTTCCAATGAAGTTTATGATGCATACTTGATATTGTGGATGAATTGTTACTTTAACATAATGATCATATGACTATATTTATATAAGTTGTTGTTATGAGAATGATCATGATGCCCTCATGTCCGTATTTTATTTTTATCGACACCTCTATCTCTAAACATGTGGACATATTTTTCGATATCGACTTTCGCTTGAGGACAAGTGAGGTCTAAGCTTGGGGGAGTTGATACGTCCATTTTGCATCATGCTTATAAGTTGATATTTATTGCAAGATGGGTTGTTCATACATGTTTTGTCACAATACTTATGCCTTTTCTCTCTTATTTTACAAGGTTTACATGAAGAGGGAGAATGCCGGCACCTGGAATTCTGGGCTGGAAAAGGAGCAAACTATGGAAACCTATTATGCACAACTCCAAAAGCCCCGAAACTCCACAGAACATTTTTTCGGAAAATATAAAAGATATAGGGCGGAAGAAATCCACGAGAGGGGCCACTGGCTGGTCTCGAGGGTGGGGGGCGCGCCCCCCTTCCCAGGGCGCGCCCCCTGCCTCGAGGGCCAGCCGGTGGGCCCCAGGTGCCCATCTTCTCCTATATGAAGTGTTTTGACCTGGAAAAAAAATCAGAAGGAGGCTTTCAGGACCAGACGCCGCCGTCTCGAGGCGGAACCGAGCGGAAACCAATCTAGGGCTCCGGCAGAACCGTTCTGCCGGGGATACTTCCCTCCGGGAGGGGGAAATCGTCACCGCCGTCATCACCAACAACTCTCCCATCTTGGGGAGGGCTATCTTCATCAACATCTTCACCAGCACCATCTCCTCTCAAACCCTAGTTCATCTCTTGTATCCAATCTTTGTACCCAAACCTCAGATTGGTACATGTGGGTTGCTAGTAGTGTTGATTACTCCTTGTAGTTGATGCTAGTCGGTTTATTTGGTGGAAGATCATATGTTCAGATCCATTATGCATATTAATACCCCTCTGATCATGAACAATATTATGTCTTGTGAGTAGTTACTTTTGTTCCCGGGGACATGGGAGAAGTCTTGCTATCAGTAGTCATGTGAGTTTGGTCTTCGTTCGATTTTTTGATGAGATGTATGTTGTCTCTCCTATAGTGGTGTCATGTGAACGTCGACTACATGACACTTCACCATTATTTGGGCCTAGAGGAAGGCATTGGGAAGTAATAAGTAGATGATGAGTTGCTAGAGTGACAGAAGTTTAAACCCTAGTTTATGCGTTGCTTCGTAAGGGGCTGATTTGGATCCATATGTTTTAGGCTATGGTTAGGTTTACCTTAATACTTCTTTTGTAGTTACGGATGCTTGCATTAGAGGTTAATCATAAGTGGGAGGCTTGTCCAAGTAAGGGCAGCACCCAAGCACCGGTCCACCCACATACCAAATTATCAAAGTACCGAACGCGAATCAGATGATCGTGATGAAAACTAGCTTGACGATAATTCCCATATGTCCTCGGGAGCGCTTTACCTTGAATAAGAGTTTGTCCAGGCTTGTCCTTTGCTACACAAAGGATTGGGCCACCTTGCTGCACCTTATTTACTTTTACTGTTTGTCACTTACTACCAATTATCATATCACAAAACTATCTTTTACCTATAATTTCAGTGCTTGCGGAAAATACCTTACTGAAAACTGCCTATCATTTCCTTCTGCTCCTCGTTGGGTTCGACACTCTTACTTATCGAAAGGACTACGATAGATCCCCTACACTTGTGGGTCATCAAGGGTTCAGTCCAAGGCGCAATGACGGCCATGATCTCATGAGCCAAAGGTGTTATTTCCGTATCCGGATCCCCAGTGATATCTGTATTGTGTTCGGCTGATGGGGGTGTGATGAGGTCTGAACTAGTGTCTTTGCCCTCGTCCTGCCATACTACAGATGGCTTGAAGAGCCTTTCCAGAAAGGTGTTAGGCGGGACTGGGTTACGCTTGACGTCCATGCGAGCGAGTATGTCCGCTGCCTGATTAATGTCTCAAGCGGCGTGATGAAATTCGAGCCCCTCAAACCGAGTCGATATTTTCAATATGGCGTTTCGATAAGCCACCATTTTTGGGTATTTTGCATCAAACTCTCTGTTTACCTGAGGTATTGCGAGGTTTCAGTCTCCGCGCACCTCTAGGCGTTGTATGCCCATGGACACGGCCATGCGGAGACCATGTAGTAGTGCCTCATATTCGGCAGTGTTGTTCGAGTCCGTATACATGATTTGTAACACATAAAGGATTGTATCCCCTGTAGGTGATGTCGGGATGACGCCAACCCCTAGTCCGGCTAGCATTTTAGAGCCGTCGAAGTACATTGTCCAGCTGGAGTATGAGTTGTACTCTTTAGGGAGCTCGGCTTCCGTCCACTCTACAACGAAGTCGGCCAGCACCTGAGATTTAATAGCTCTGCATGGCTTGTATATTATTTCAAACGGTAAGAGTTCAATGGCCCATTTCGCTATGCGGTCGGTGGCATCCTTGTTGTTTATAATATCATTTAGTGGTACTTCGGATGCCACTCTCATTGAACACTCTTGAAAGTAGTGTCGGAGCTTCCGGTATGCCATAAAGACCACGTAAGCTATTTTTTTATAGTGAGGGTATCGCGATTTGCACGGTATGAGAACCTCCGATACGTAATAGACTGGTTTTTCGACGGGGAATTTATGTCCCTCTTCCTCTCGTTCGACAACGAGCACATCGCTCACAACTGGTGAGTTGCTGAGATGTAAAGCAACATCGGCTCGCCGACACTTGGAGCGGCTAGGATTGCGTTGCCTGCTAACAAGGCTTTTATTTCTTCCAATCCGGATGTGGCCGCTTCTGTCCATTCAAAGTTGTCGGTGCATTTGAGCAGTCTGTAAAGTGGTAATGCTTTTTCTCCTAGTCTGGAGATGAAGCGGCTTAAGGCCGCAATGCACCCTGCTAGTTTTTTAACCTGCTTTAGGTCGGTTGGTGTAGCCAATTGTGACAAGGCTCGGATTTTAGCTGGGTTTGCTTCAATTCCTCTATGGGAGATAATGAACCCCAGTAGCTTTCCGGCTGGAACGTCGAAGTGGCATTTTTCTGGATTAAGCCATATGTCGTATGTTCGGAGGTTATCAAATGTGAGGCGAAGATCGTCCACCAATGATTCGACGTCTTTAGTCTTAATGACTACGTCGTCCACATATGCCTCTATTGTCTTGCCAATTTATTTCTCCAAGCATGTTTGAATCATGCGTTGATAAGTGGCGCCAATGTTTTTAAGCCCAACAGGCATAGTGTTAAAACAAAAAGGCCCGTACGGGGTGATAAACGCCGCTGCGGCCTGATCGGATTCGTTCATTTTAATCTGATGGTATTTGGAGTAAGCGTCGAGGAAACATAGTGAGTCATGTCCCGCGGTCGCATCAATGATCTGGTCAATGCGGGGCAACGTAAAAGGATCCTTAGGGAAAGCCTTGTTGAGGTCTTTGTAATCGACATAGAGGCGCCATGATTTATCCTTCTTCGGCACCATGACGAAGTTGGCTAGCCAATCCGGCTGTTTAATTTACCTGATGAACCCGACTTCGAGTAATTTGGCTAGCTCCTTCCCCATGGCTGTCTTTTGGGTTCGAAAAATTGCGGCAGTGGTTGCTTGACCGATTTGAATCCCTTGATGATGTTTAGGCTGTGTTCGGCTAGTCTGTGTGGGATCCTAGGCATGTCTGAAGGGTGCCCGCGAAGATAACCCAGTTTTCGCGCATGAATGCGCGTAGGGCGGTGTCTACCATCGGGTCCAGCTGTGCTCCGATGGATGCTGTTTAATTAGGATCCGTCGGATGCACCTGAAATTTAACAATTTCATCCGCTGGCTTAAAACAGGTGGATTTAGACCTCTTATCGAGGACCACATCATCCTTGTCCACCGTGGATCGCATGGGTGGTTAATTCTTTGGCCACAAAGGCTTCAGATAGTGCCTCAAGAGCCAAGGATGTTGTTTTATTTTCGGCGCGGAGTGCTCTGTTTGGATCACTCGTGACTATGATTATTCCATTGGGCCCTGGAATTTTAAGCTTCATGTACCCATAATGGGGTATGGCTTGGAAGCATGAGAAAGCGTCCCGCCCTAGAAGGGCGTGGTATCCGTTGTTGAAGGGAACAATGTGAAAGTGCAGCTCTTCTGACCTATAATTTTCAGCTGTGCCGAATACTACATCTTGTTTAATGCTTCTCGAACATCAGGCCCCCCACCTGGGGATAATGCCTCGAGAGTTGTATTACTTTGCTCAATGCGGGCTCTATCAGCCTGCATTTTATCGAGCGTGTCCTCATATATGAGGTTAAGTCCACTACCGCCGTCCATGAGCACTTTGGTAAGATGAAAGTCGCCCACAATTGGGTTTGGTACTAGAGCGGCTGGTGCTCAAACTGATCGTACCCTTGGTTTGCCATCATCGGTGAAGGTGATTTCCACGTCGTTCCACGGGCTCACCGCAGTTACTTGGTGGACCTCGGCGAGTTCATGAAGTGCCCTCTTACGCCGATTATTTGAAGAGAAGTTCTCGAAGACCGTGAGGACATTAAAATCGCCATCTACCGGAGGGTGTTTCTCTGGGGTTGCGGTGGCGAGGATGGCTTCGCCACTTTTAGCTACCTACCGGAGTGCCCAACACATTCGAAGGCTGTGAGTTGGGACCATGCTAGAGATCGCATGTATTGGGCAGGGCTTCTCTAGGAGTTCGTCGAGAACAGACCTATATCCCTCAAAGGGTTTATTTTTCTTGCCAGCGGACTTATGATCGGATGCCCCATTAAGGTGTGTTCGTTTTGCTCTAGCAGTACATTGCCCGAAGACAACCAATTCCAAATGGGTGTTCTGGGCCTTCCATGTGCTATCCATCTCACAGTACTTCCGTACTAAGTGCGACAACTCCGTGAAACTCTGTATGCGACGGCGATCGAGGGCGTTCAAAATTCCCTCGTCCGAACAATTGCGATGAAAGATCGGAACCACATCGTCGTCGCAACAATCTTTAATCTTGCTTTTAGCAAGTAGGAACCTGGCCCAGAAGTGATGGACCGTCTCCTAAGGTTGCTGTCATACATACATCAAGTCATATATGTCTCGAGGGCTAGAATTACTTGGAAATTATTGATTATGGTGGGTGGGTGTGGTAAAACTTGAATCCCGACCCGAGATAGTATCCGGAGTTCGCAAAGTCTCCGTGGTTGTCAGTCCGGGCCCGGGAGGATCTGAGAGTTCCCCGGGCTCCATGGCTGACCCTGAGCTCGAAAGATGTGGAGTCCCGCCCAAGGGTAGGGTATCCTCTTCAAAGGGTTCGGAGATCCGAAATATCTAGTCTCCAGTTCAGGAGGAGAAGAGTTTTTGGATCGTCCTTCAACGGTCGCCACCAGATGAGTGATTGGTGAGCAATTGTCTTCGACCATGTCGGGTTTGGGCTCGACCCTATCATTGGCTATTGAGAGCCCCAGGGTGGCGATGCAATTGATAACCCACAAGTGTAGGGGATAGGTGTAGCCTCTTTCGATAAGTAAGAGTGTCGAACCCAATGAGGAGCTAAAGGTAGAACAAATATCCCCTCAAGTTCTATCGACCACCGATACAACTCTACACACGCTTAACGTTCGCTTTACCTAGAACAAGTATGACACTAGAAGTACTTTGTAGGTCTTGTGGGATAGGTTTGGATGAGTACAAAGAGCACGTAAATAAAAACTAGGGACTGTTTAGGTAAACAAGCAAGAAAGTTAGTATAGTGAGTGTGTAAAAGTGGTGGTAGGAGTTGCGAAATTGTCCCTAAGCAATTGACTACGTTACTAGACTGATAGAAAGTTTTATGTGGGAGAGGCCACTGCTAGCATGTCATCCCTGACTTGGAATTTTATGCACTTATAATTGGAACTATTATCAAGCATCCACAACTACTAACGTTCATTAAGGTAAAACCCAACCATAGCATTAAGATATATTGGTCCCCCTTCAATCTCGTATGCATCAATTTCTATGCTAGGTTGAAGCTTTTGTCACTCTTGCCCTCCAATACTATGGCACCCCGGCTCAGAGCAACCGGTTTACCTTGCATTGCCAACCCAGAGATCATGTCTTCTGGCAATACACAACATCTTGGTACAGAAAATCACCGCTTTACTGAAACTAGCGGAAGCATAGTGCGATATTACATCAAGTAGCGAGGCCTAGCGGCACACTCGGTGCGGCTGAACAATATGTACATTATTTAGTGCGCATCAAGGGGCCTCGAGCACGACATCTACACGGCAGCGGAACAACTACATAGCGGGACTCCATGGCACAGGGACACCGATGTGGACACAGTCTATACACGGCAGCACTCCGATCCAGTTAGACTTTCCTGAAATCTGGCATAACACGCCAGGTTAGTACATTGAATGTACTGCAAGCTCACAACAAGCATAACCATAATAACAAACAATATCATGACATTTAATCAAGTTAAATGCAAACAACAACAAGCTACTCATGCAGTGAAACCAAACTTGTGTACTGAGTCACTCAGACTCTCTCTTACCAACAGGTTGCCTCGCAACCGAACACTGATCATGAGGGAATCACAAATGGAACCATACTCGGTTCAACAGGTTACCTTGTAACCAAACAGTGATCACTCCCGGATCACAAATGATACCACAACAGTCAGCCTCACTGACATCATCATGATTCAACCAATGCAATGCAAATAACTTATTGTGCAAGATGTATTTATAAAAGTTGATCCATGGTGTGACTTACTTACGAGCTAGGCCCTTATCCGCGGGTGTGGTTATTGATATATTAATACACTCTGCAGAGATAGCGCACTTTACCCACACCATGGAACCCATGGCGTCGCACTCCCATTCGGGTGGACCAACGACATTCCGACAGAGCTCTCCCATTGCGAAGACGCTCTTTCAGCCACTCCGACCAACTCCCCACTAGGCTTAGTCCTGGGTGGCCCCGGCCTACCAAAGGAAAAACATCCATCGTCGTGGCAAAATAAACGGTCCCAAACAGGGACAAGGTACCATAACAACAACAGGCTCACAAGGTTATGTCTGCTTATCGGGCCAAGGTAACACACGCCCATAAACTTCCCTCGTTGGAGGCACCGACAAAAGGCATGACAACAGGACGACTAACGGCCTTCCCATACTAAGGCAAATGTGGTTGCACTTGTCAGCCCGATTCATTGGCACCATGACCCGACCAACTTTATGTTCAAGTTCAATTATCATCAAGTTTAACTTGAAATGAAATGCTCGAGGAGTGAGGGCTTTTGGCGGGCGACCTCCATGGAGGTGGTTATTTTGAAAACTTCAATAATTACATTTTGGAGTTTAAAAAAAATCTGAAAAAAATTCTACACATTCATATGGATGTATTCTACATGTGTATAAAATCTGACAACGAAATATATTATGGTGAGAGCTACACAAAAAAGAGAAAAACCTGCATTTCTAATAGTGAACAGTGTTCGCACTGTTCATCAGTCTGAAAAAAGTGATTTGTCTTTTTTGTGTAGCTCTCATCATAACGTATTTCATCTTAAAAATTTCACACGTGTAGAATACATCCATGTTTACATGTATGATTTTTGTCAAAAAAATTGAAACATTAAAATATGTTTTTCGATTTTTTCAAAATACCCACCTCCATGGAGGTCGACCGCCATTGGCATTTTGCGAATGCTCGAGTCACTATATGCCATGCTTATGCAACCATATATCATGCATCACGTATCACTTAGAAACAATAGATCAACATCATTCAAAGTTCTACTTGCACAAACTCATCTTTCAACAATTCTGGTCCTTACTTACTGGGCATCTAGCTTAATCACTTTTTAGTTGGCATTTATCATACGAAACTCAGCATGCATATAAGGAAAATAATATCGATGCTCATATGACTATAGTCATAACTAACTCACTTAGTTCAACTACTCAAGCTATATCTCACTAGTTCAAGCATTCATTGTTGTTAACTAAGCATATTGATCCTGACAAACTAAATAACACAAGCATTATTTATTTTAATACTATATGCAATGAAAATCATATACATTCAAGTGGAAAATCATGGATATTGCAAAGACGTAATGAAAATGTTGGTGTGGCTTGCCTTAGTGCAGAGGAGCTTCACACTCCTCCTGGATGCCTTCAAGACAAGTTTCACCTTCTGAAAATAAACCAAATGGCAAAAATAAAATATCAAGAACACTTCTGAAAATTACCAGAAATTCTAGACAGCAGAGAAAAATCTCATCTTGGGTGTGCTGTTAGGATTTTCCAGTAAGAACACAATGCAAAAAGAATCAACTCACTTGGACTTGTAGAATAAAAGTTACAGCTAGTCAAAGTTCTGGTCAAATTTGAATTAAATTTGAATAAAAGAAAACCAGAGAGGGGGGTGACGTCGAAGGTGTAAACCACTAGGGCGCCACCACTCATTCCGCTTCGGGCGCGGCCTGAGTGGCTGACAGCGGGCCCCAGCAGTCACGTCGGGGGGAAAGGGGGAGCGAAGCAGAGTCGGGCGGCGCTTTCTCCAGCGAGGAATGCCCGGCGACGAGATCTGAGAGAATAGGAATGAAGAGGAGATCAAGGCGCACCTGCTCGTACCCATAGCGGGGCTATGGGTGGCTGTACGGGGTCAGAACGAAGCTCTCCAGCGAGCGGAGCTCGTCAGAGATGGTGATTCCGGGGAGGCAGGGCCAGTCCAGCAGCTCCAACGGCACCAGCACGCACCAGTGGACCACCACGGACACGCCAGAGAAGTCAGTAAAGCTCGAGCGGCTCTGAAGAGGGAGGGGCAGTGGAAGGGGATCGCCGGCGAGCTCAGGGCGGGGACGACGGCCAGAGGCATGCCCGGCTGGGCTGCGGCTTCCTACGGTGTTGTGGAGGTGTGTTGAGAGCGTGTGCGGAGAGAAACGAGCTCGGGGGGGGGCTCTATTTATAGGAGAGGATGGGGCGGGGATCGAGAGCTCGACGGAACTCTCTAGAGTGGCACCTGGCAACGAATGGCGTCAGTGAGAGAGGGAGAAGGCGACGTGGATCACGCGGGGACTGTAGATGAGCAGTGAAGAGCACAGGAGCGCGGTACGCAACGAGCACAGGGGAACGGGCGCACTGTTGGCTTGGCCGCGCCGTGCCCGAGCTCGTTGTGGCGAGCTCCTACGTCATCGAGCGCCAGGGTGGAGTTAAGGAGGTGCAGACAAGGATGGCGGCGCGGTTTGGCAAGGTGCTGCGGCTGGGGCAGCGAGCACGCGCGAAACAGAGACGCCGGCGCACCGCAGAGCGCGTCGGTCGCATGCCAACCCCCTTGGACGAACGTGGTTACCGCGTGAACTTTGGCATCGGGCTGAGCTAAGCGCAAACACCATGTCTGGCATGTAGTCCTTAGTGGTTTTGTTTGTTTTGCACGGTTGGCTGGGTCACAGGTGAACTGTGTGAGTGGGTTTCTTCCTAGCAAGGTTCTGGACAGAAACTTGTGAGCTTCACTGAGAAAAATCTAGTGAGAACTAAAGGTTGTGCTTTGGGGTTTAGCAATCTCTTAGGAGGGTAATGAAGCTTAGAAAAGATCATCCCCAAATGATCAAGGGAATATATACTTGAAGTGCAATGTGGCCATTCTCTCCAGATCAGAAATGATTTTCTATAGCAAAAATATTCCAAAAAGTTATGCAATATTTTTGCTCAGGGAGGTGCCCTAGGGTTCAAAGAATATTTGTGAATTTATTCAGGATTTTAGGAGTAAGAAAACTAGGGGTTGCTTTGGAGCATACTTCTCAGAAGTGATTTTCAGGTAAGAAAATGAATATTTTTCTTTTATGAAAAATATTCCTTGGGCTTTTGTTGGAGTTTTTAAGAGAAGGAAAGATGAGCTAGGGGTGGATGGGTCACTTGGGTTAAAATCATGGGTACGCCCAAGTGATCAAGTCCATTTGAATTGATTCAAAACTCCAAATCCAAAGCAAATGCAAAAGAAAGTCCGGAAAAAGAGAGAAGGCAAATCCAGGCTATCACAAACCTCCCCCGCTTAAGATGAATCTCGTCCTTGAGATTCGGTTGGTTGGCAAAACAATTCTGGGTAGGTTGTCCTTAAAAATTCCTCTCTTTCCCAGGTTGCTTCTTCTTCGGTGTGATGCTCCCACTGGACCTTGTAAAACTTGATCGCTTTGTTGCGTGTGACCCTTTCTGCCTCATCCAAGATTCTGAACGGTCTCTCCTCAAAAGTTAAATCCTTGGCAAGATCAATCTCTGGCATATCAGTCCTCTTCTCGGGTGGTGAAATGCACCTTCTCAGATGTGATACATGGAACACGTTGTGTACTTCCGACAATTCTGGTGGCAATTCCAACTGATAAGCGACTGTTCCAACTCGGGTCATGACTGGGAATATACCAATATATCTTGGTGCCAATTTGCCTTGGGTCTGAAATCTCTTGATTCCCTTCATGGGTGTGACTCGGAGATACACATGTTCACCTGGCTCAAAACTGACTTGCCAATGTTTGGCATCATAATAACTCTTCTGTCGTGACTTAGCCAGTTGCAGTCTATCGCTTGAATTGTTTCTCTGCCTCCAATATCAAATCAGTACCGAAGATACGGATGTCTCCGGTTTGACACCAATTTAAGGGAGTGCGATACTTAGGTCGTACAAAGCTTCAAATGGTGACATCTTCAGACTGGTTTGGAAACTGTTGTTGTATGAGAATTCCGCATATGGCAGGCAATCTTCCCATTTGGGTCCATGCGCTAAGGCACATGCTCGAAGCATGTCTTCAAGGATTTGATTTACCCGCTCAGTCTCACCGTCTGTCTGTGGGTGATAGGCGGTGCTGTATTTCATCGCGGTCCCCAAAGCTTGATGGAGTCGGGACCAGAATGTGAAGGTAAACAGTGAACCTTGGTCCGAAGTGATTGTTTTTGGCACTCCATGCAAACTGACTGTGACGCCCGAGACCGACGTCCCAGAAGATTCCAGAAGCTTCCCGAAGATTCCAGATGTTCCGGGGTCTCCCGTGTGTTTCTTTCGAGCTTGTGTTATTTATTTTTGCATTGCATCATGTCATCATGCCATCATGTCATATTTTATTTTGCATCTCAACCTAATAATTCGTGTGGACCTTCGGTCCATTTAAATCGAGGGAAGATTGTCTTCTCTTTAAAACATATAAAAGCCTCCTAATAAATATGGAGCTATATTAATAATTATTCCATTGCTTCGGAATCACCGTAACACACTTGCATAATTCCCCATGTTATTTCACTTCAAGTTTCACCTCCAAAATCTTGCCGGTAATTCTTTTCCGTTGTTTCGAGGCTCCTCCAAAATTCCAGACATTTTTGGACACTTCAATAATCTCGTCTTAGTTCAAACCTATTTGAATTATATTCGAATATGTTTGAATTATTTTTTTCCGTCCTGGCCTTTTGTATTTTCTCCGGTCGTGCTCATTTTTACGAGCCCGGGAAAAATATTCCCTTGTGCAATTCTGCCCCTAACCCCTTTATCTTTTTCTTTTTTTCTTTGTATCTATTTTTCTTTTCTTTTCTCTCTTTATTAAGAGAGAACCCAGCAGCCACTTGGGCCTTTTTCCTTCCCTCTGGGCCTCCTCTTTTCCCCCCCAGCGGCCCAACTCTCCTCTCCCTCTGGCCCAAGGCCCGCTTCCCCTATCCTAACCCTAGCGCTGGCTTCGCTCTCTCCCTCTCGTGCGCCGCCGCCAACTCCCTCGCATCTCCCTCTCCCCGATTCCCTGTGCCTCGTCCCGAACCCCTCGTCCCGTTCCCTCGACCCCTTCTGCCTCCCTTCTCCCGTCTCCCTTCCTCCCTCCCGCGGGCCGGCCGTGAGCCGCCGACGTCGCGTGCGTCTCCAGCCAGGCAGAATCTCGGCGCGTCCCTGCCTTGTCCTCCCCGTCGCCCTCCAGCCTCGTCGCCAAGGCCAGGAGGCGGCCCGCGCCCGTCCTCCGCCGTGGCCTGCGGCCTCCCTCCGGCCAGCCATGGCCACTGCCAGCCGCCGCCGCGCCAAGGCATCCGGCGCCCGACGCGCCCCGACCTCCTCCTGCGCGCCCCGAGCGCCTTCGCCCGAGCTTCTCCAGCAGCTGGCCTTCGTCCTCCCTCCGCCTCCCGTCCTCCAGCAGCACCGGGCCGGAGCCCTCGTCCCCCCCAACGTCCTCCCGGCTCCCTCCGTCCAGCGCCTCCAGCGGCCCGACCTCGACCAGCGCCACCCCGACGCCAGGCGCTGCATCCTCCTCCTCTGCGGCCAAGGAGCTCCCTGCGAGCCGGCGCCCCGAGCGCCTCGTCAGTACCGGGAGCAGCTCGAGCCCTGCTCCTTCCTCGCCCTGGTTCCCGCACCCTCCAGCCAGGCGAAGCACGACGCCCCTGTCTCTGTTTCCGGCGCTGCCTAGCCTCGTGCTACCCTTGTTTTAGTTGCTGTAGTTGTTTTTGTTTTTTTTTTGTTTTGTTTTGTGCCTGCTGTAATTTTGGACAGATGACCGTGTACGAGTCCGAGGATCCGTGAACATCTACAAAACGCCCGAGTTCGTCTACCGACGCCCGGAAAACGACAAGTACCCCTACATCCGTGTACGACACGTGTACCTCGACGACCGAACGGCTACGAGCTCGAGAACGACTACTCGGAGACCCAAGTACCACTACCGTCGCCCGAACGTCTACCGTCGCCGAGTACCACTACTTCCCTCTACGGCCGTGTACAACTACTTCCTCTACTTCCACTACGTCCCTCGACGACTCGTTTCCGCCCCGAAACGAGAGTTTCGAAGGTATAACCCCGTGGATGACCCGTGAATGCTTGTTGTGGTTGTATGAAATGTCTCCCGTGTGTGCTTCGTGCCCGTTCCGACCTTTTGTTGAGCTCCTCGGTTGCCTCGTCGCCGACCCGTGGGAACCCGGTAACGGGATCACCCCACCTCTTTCATCTTGTTCAACTCGTTCACTCCACCTTTTGTTTTGCACCGGTTCCTCACCGAGTTACCGGTACCGATATGATGCCATTGCCTCATTTCGGATCGTTGCCGTGGCACCCTTTCATTTCACCACGGTGACAATGCTTCTTATCCTCTTAAGTCAACCTGTTTATAAAATTGCATAAACTTGTTCATGTCATCCGCATCATTTAACAACATTATAAATGTTAATTGTTGTTGCTTTATAATTATTAAACATGCTCATGAGGATTTTTCCGGATATGTTGTTGTTATTTCCGGCCTCATTTAAATTGCCTAGTTAGTGTAGTTTTATTATGCTTCACCTCTTGCCATGTTAAAAACATTTAATCTTGTCTTGTAATTAACGAGAGTCAACTAAATAATTAATGTGGTGTTTCGTCAATATGCAACTCGTTGCATATTGATCTCCACTTAACTTGTAGTATTTGTTTGTGCACTTTGCCATGCCATGCATATTTAAACCGGACATGCATCATACTTGTTTGTGCATCGTGCCATGTTTATGCTTGTGTGTTTACCGTGTTGTTTGCTTCTTTCCGGTTGCTTCTCTTGTTAGCTTTGGTTTCGTTCCGGAGTTGTGAGGATCCGCTCGACTGTGTTGCTCCGTCTTCTTCTTGGATCCGTTCTTCTCCCTCGGTGGAATCCCAGGCAAGATGACCGAACCCGGATACCATTACTATTTTTGCCTCTTGCTAGAGTATCGCTCTGTAGTATTTGCCTCGATGCCCATGTCTTTCCTGTCAGCCTCCTACTTGTAACCAATTGCCATGTTTAACCACCCTACCTACGCAAACCGTTGCTTGGCTAAGTACGCTTCGCTCAGCCCCTCTTATAGCATTGCTAGTTGCAGGTGAAGATTGAAGATGTTTGCTTCATGTTGAAGTTTGGTTGGGTTATATCACACTATATAAATGCTTAAAAATGAAATCACCTATATACTGGCAAGGGTGGAAGGCTAAGCCTTTTGCTTGGTGTTTTGTTCCACTCTTGCCGTTAGGATCCGTATAAGCCGGTGTTATGTTCCTTGATTATGCGTTCCTAACACGGTTGGGGTGTATGGGACCCCCTTGATAAACCGCTAAGTGCTAAGTCTTTTCCAGCAAATCCCAACTTTGGTTCTATTTGCCTCATAATAACAACTTAATTAATTAATTAATTTGCATAAGGGGGACGCTCCTTGGAGATTCTTTTCTACATAGCAGGGGGGGCCAGTGCTGATGGTGTTGGTCCCAAACGGGGGTTCTGCGGGGCCGCCTTGGGGCAACCCGAGGTATTTGGTATCCACCCGTAGAATCGCCCATCCGGTCGTGTCCTGAGACCTAGATACGCGCGGCTACTATCAGGGTGTCGACACGCCGGGAGGATTTGCTGGATTAGCCTTACCTTAGTTCGGTTTAACTTGAGCACGGGATTCCGAGAATACTCGGGTCTTCCCAACTATGGAGTTGCGACTCCGCGGATCGTGGGCTTGTGATGGGCCAAGTTGGAACACCCCTGCAGGGTTTTGAACTTTCGAAAGCCGTGCCCGCGGTTATGTGGCAGATGGGAGCTTGTTAATTCCGGTTGTAGATAACTTGACACAATGTTTCAATACACTACCAGCGTGTGTACCGTGACTGTCAATTTCCGAATAGGGATTCGGGAGTTGAACACGGTGGGGTTATGTTTGACCGGCTTTAGTTAGGATCACTTCTTGATCATCTTTCGACCGATGCACTTCTCTTCTCGCTCTCTTTTACGTAAGTTAGTGCTAGTTGCTGCTGCAGACTCTTGTTTGTTCCTTCACCTCATATTTCTTTCTTCAGCCTTATCCTCACCCAAGGCTTAAATAGTCGTGTTACCCGGGAACGGGATTGCTGAGTCCTCTGTGGCTCACAGTTACTCCACCACACCAGTTGCAGGTTCAACCGAGTTTGAAGCAGGTGATGGATCAGTACTTCGCCAGGAGCTCGATGAAGAGTTTGACCGTTTGCTTGTGACGTTTCGATGTTCAGTAGTGGTTTCTACTAGGATTCGATCCTGACCTGTGGCTTTTGTTGTTTTGGTATCTTTCTTTTGGATCTTCACCCGTAGTCGGGTTGTGATGTTCTGAATGATGTTTTGCTTATGTAATGTATTGTGTGAAGTGGCGAGTGTAAGCCAACTATCTCCTTTTGCATTTTTAATCCCTCTTTTACATGAGTCGTGCAAAGATACCAAACTTGAGATCATTCTAGGATGGGCTTATATCTTTAAGTCGTGCCTCGACACGTAGGAGATATAACTCCATCCTGGGCATTACACTGACAATCCGGGATACATATAATTGTGCAAGTTGATCAACGCGAAATGTGGTGTGGATGGGAATAAAGTGAGCCACTTTAGTCAGCGTGTCCACTATTACCCATACGGCATCATTGCCTCTATGAGTCCTGGGTAGACCGTTGATAAAGTCCATGCAGACATCATCCCATTTCCATTGCGAGACGGGTAGAGGTTGGAGAAGTCCGGCAGGTTTCTGGTGTTCCACCTTTACTATGTTGCAGATGTCACAACAAGCGACAAAATATGCGATGCCCCTTTTTATTCCATCCCACCAAAATATCTGTCGAAGGTCTTCGTACATTTTAGTGCCGCCGGGGTGTATCAAATATGAGGACTCGTGTGCTTCTGCCAAAATATTCTTTCTCAATTATGCTTGCGCAGGTACGCATATCTGTCCTCGAAACCTGAGTGTACCCAGTGCATCCTCAGAGAAATTTTGAGTCTTGCCTTCTCGCAGACGTTTGCGATGTCCTTGCAGAATCTCGTCGTCAGCCTGTGCCGTGCGAATATCCTTCTCGAGAGTAGGAGTTACTTCCAAAATATTTACAAGACCGGCATTTACAATTACCAAGTTGAGCTGAGCGATCTCTTGTTGGAGTTTCGGAGGCAAGGACTCCATCATGGCATTTAAACTGACAGGCTTCCGACTGAGGGCATCACAACCATGTTGGCTTTTCCCGAATGGTAATTTATTACTAGATCATAGTCCTTGACCAACTCGAGCCATCTTCATTGTCGAAGGTTTAAATCTGGCTGGGTAAATATATATTTGAGACTCTTGTGGTCGGTAAATATTTGACATCGTTTTCCAATGAGGTAATGTCTCCAAATCTTTAGAGAGTGCACAACAGCGGCCAATTCCAAATCATGTGTAGGATAATTTCCTTCGTGAGGTCGTAGCTGGTGAGATGCGTAAGCTACCACCTTGTCGTCTTGCATGAGTACGCACCCAATGCCCTTTCTGGATGCGTCACAATACACATCAAAGCTGCGGTAAATGTCTGGGAAAGTAAATATTGGTGTTGATGTCGATCTGGTTTTTAACTCGTTAAAGCTCTTCTCGCAATCCTCGGTCCATTCAAACTTCTTGTCTTCGTTGAGGATTTATGTCATTGGCTTGGAAATTTTGGAAAATCCTTTGATGTACCGACGGTAGTATCCGGCTAATCCAAGAAAACTTTGGATTTCGGATACCGTCATGGGTGCTGCCCAATCAAGCACATCTTTTACTTTGTTGTGATCCACTGCGAATCCCCGATGCCTTCTGCTGATAGAACATGTCCCAGAAATCCGACTTGTTTGAGCCAAAGCTCACACTTGCTGAATTTTGCATAAAGCTGATGGTCACGGAGTCTCTGTAAGATTGCTCGGACATGTTCCTTGTGTTCTTCGTCACTTTTAGAGTATATGAGAATATCATCGATGAAAACCACCACAAACTTATCCAAGAATTCCATGAACACCTTATTCACCATATGCATGAAAAGGATGGAGCATTTGTGAGACCGAAAGACATCACCGTATATTCATAGAGACCGTAACGGGTAGTGAACGCGGTCTTAGGAATATCTTCCTTCTTGATCTTGAGTTGATGATATCCGGTCCTTAAATCAATCTTAGAAAATACTTTTTCCCCACTAAGTTGATCGAACAAATCATCAATCCTTGGTAGCGGGTATTTGTTCTTGATGGTGACATCAGTCAACCAACAGTAGTCCACTCACATTCTGAGACTGCCATCTTTCTTGTCTATAAATATTGCGGGTGATCCCCATGGTGACGAGCTTGGGCGGATATATCCTTTCTACAGCATCTCATCCAACTGTTTCTTCAATTCCACGAGTTCAGATGAAGGCATTCGATAATATGTTTTGTACAATGGTGCAGTTCCAGGTACAAGATCAATTGCAAACTCAAGCTCCCTGTCTGGAGGCATTCCAGTTAATTCCTCGGGGAATACATTGGGAAATTCACTCACCACAGGAATCAGATCCAATTCTTCGACTACTACTGTGAAGACCAGTTCTTTGGGTATGCTTTTGCGGGCATAAAATTTTATGGATCTCCCTTCCTGATTTTTCAAGGTGACTTCTCAGGTCGCACAATTTATGCATACTTGATATTGGATCAACCAGTTCATTCTTAAAATAACATCCAACTTGGCAGACTCGATGACTATCAAAGCGGTTGGAAAACAGACTCCCTTGATAGTAATTTCCAAATTTCGGTACACCAGATCGCTTTTGAGCACAGATCCCGGGGACTGAACCATCATACTTTTTCCCAAAAGCGAGCAAGGAAATTTGTTTCGGGCAATGGAACTCCGAGAAACAAAAGAGTGGGAAGCCCCAGAGTCAAATAAAATTACTGCGGGTATGTTATTAGCAGAAAACATACCAATGACGACTTCAAGGTTTTCCTGGGCCTCGTCTGCGGAGAGGTGATGAACTTGCCCTTGGATGATCTTTTGGGTATGATATGACCCCATGTGATTGACTTGCAGCCGAAACGAGGCATTTGACTTCTTGGGACACTGCATGGCATAATGTCTAGTCTGTCCACAATTAAAGCAGGTGTTCTTGCGCTGACGCTCCTCGTGCACTGGACTAGTCACGACATTCTTGACTTGAGTAGTGGTCTTGTTCACATTCTGCTGCCAATTTGGTTTGTACTCCATTTGGGTCCGTTGCGAGGTACGGGCCTTTTGTACGGGCTATCCGTCCTTCTTCGGCTCGAATTTACGCTTGTGGTCATTGTTTGCGGGTCAGATGTCTTGCACAGGCTTGTACTCTTTTTCTGCGATGAGGGCCTTGTTTACTAGAGACTGAAAATCTGGAAAGTCGAGCATGCATAGAGCACTCTTGAGGTGTTGATTTAATCCTCCAAGGAACCTGTCGATCTCCCTTTCTTCTGTGTCCACATCATAGAGGGAATAACGGGCCAGATGGTTGAACTTGTGCAAATATTCGCTTACTGACAGACTTCCTTGAGTGAGACCAAGGAATTCGCGTTGCTTGACCTTCATGACACCAGCTGGAATATGGTACTTGAGGAATTGGTCCTTGAAATTAGTCCACGTGATTTCTTCTCCCGCAGACCACTGAGCTTTAGCATTATCCCACCATATAGCAGCGGCTCCTTCAAGATAGTGGGTAGCGAACAAAACCTTGTCAGCTTTGTTAGTGTGAGAAATTTCAAGTTTCTTCTCAATAGTTCATAACCAATCATCTGCTTCCAAAGGGTCAACCACTTGACTAAAACTGGGAGGCTTAGTCCTCTGAAAATCTGACAGCTTGGAGTGATGGCCATTTTGATTCCCATTCTGCCCAACCATAGCTTGCACACTTTTTAATAGCTCAATCAGATCATTGTTCCTTCTTTCTTCAAACATGCGCATAATTTGTTCAGTGGAGGGTGGATTTGGCGGTGGCTGCGGATACGGCTCCGGGGAGTGTCCTGCCTGTCTTGCTTAACGACGAACAGGCACATCCTCACAAACATGTGTGCTGCTGCCTCCCCGTGTCATCCTACTGTTTATTTTTTCCAATAAGAGCAACGCGATGAGCAACATCCAAACACGGGAATAAAAGCCAGTGACAAAGCCGAAAGAGCGGAATGAACGAACCGAGAAACACGGCGATCGAATAAAAGCTCCAACATAATTATACATAGACTCATACATGAAAGACAGACATCATGACTGGTGCGACTACTCGCATACATGCAATGATACATCATGGCTCATACCACTACATCCATACATCACATGACCACTGCGGACGCTCTAGGACTCTGCCGGTGCTGCCGGATCCTCTGCTGAGTTAGACCTAGATCCTGAAATGATGATGCTAACCGAGACCTCCGGGTTAAAGGTAACATGACGACGCTGCCTTGAGGGATCTCCCTCAGCGGTAGGCGCGGGATGAGAAGGGATCATTGGAGCTGCGGTGGTAGCAAGAAGAGACGCCTACTCAGCACGAGCACTGTGTGGGTTCATAGTTGAGGTGCCCGAGCTACTCGGGGGAGTAACCGGGGAAATAGGCGAGCTAGAACTAGGCACAATATAAGGAGCAAATCCCATAGAAGGTGGAGTAGGGTAGGATCTAGCGGCGGCTAAAGCAGAACGAGCACGATTCAGCTCTCGAGCCAACTCGTGAATTAGAAGATAACTAACAGTGATATATCGAGAAAGGTGGCTAGTGTCACTATCAGACGCCGGATCAATGGAATGAAAGCGAACACGTGGTTCTACATCCGAGCCTCTGTATAGCGTTGTAACGCCCCGGACACACCCGCCGGTGGTCGTTACTCCTGGCGAGACCTAGACTGGCCTCACATATCAATACTAGTCTTTTCTGCGCACTTTGTCCTCACTCGTGCGCACCCGGGAGCAACTTCCCGGTTGGTCACCCATCCTGAAACTACTCCAAGCTGAGCACACTTAACTTTGGAGTTCTATCGAATGGGCTCCCGGAAAAGAAGGAATTCCTTATTGATATGAGTAGTCTATCATCCCTAATAAGGCAGGCTATCACACACACCCCCACTCAGAGGAATCGACGTCCTCGTCGGGCCACAGGAACGTTCCCTCTTGGTACATACGTCTATGCATCCAATCCGGTACATCTGCCATGCCGTGTGCCACGACGGGTCACAAACGTCATGAATAACATGACCGCGCACCTGTCCGGAAACATCCGTGTAACCGCGAGGGTCGGCTCTGATACCAACTTGTCATGCCCAGGATGTGCTTATGTCTCTAAGCGTGCCTCGACACGTGGGAGACATAGTAGCATCCTGGGCATTACAAGCGTAGCTCAACAAGAATCTCGAATGCAGCATAGTGGACGGCCTGAGCGGCGGTGGATGCATAACCGCTCCTAGAGGAACGAGTGTAAGAGCCTACTGACAAAATGGTGCGCAGAGTAACCACGGTGTGATGCTCATACACGGAGTCGGCTAGACGCTCCCGGTACACCCAATATGTTGGGTCGTCACCGTGAGGGTACAGTCGATGCCACACGTTACGAAGGAGATGCGGTTAAGTGTATGGCATCAGCTCCAACTGATACGGATACGGCACCGGAGCCATCTACACTCACAACCATTAACCGGTTAGTGGTAACAATAAGTCTAATGCATGCAATGCAGCATCCAGATGCAAACACTAATGACACTCAATTAGCAAACTAACTAGTGTTTACTTCGCGTGTCAGGGCCTAGCGTGTCCTACAGTCAGCGCTGCTCTGATACCAAGCGTTGTGGCACCCCGGCTCAAAGCAACCGGTTTACCTCGCATTGCCATCCCAGAGATCATGTCTTCTGGCAATACACAACATCTTGGTACATAAAATCACCCCTTTATTGAAACTAGCGGAAGCATAGTGCGATATTACATCAAGTAGTGAGGCCTAGCGGCACTCAGTGCGGCTGAACAATATGTACATTATTTAGTGAACATCAAGGGGCCTCGAGCACAACATCTACACGGTAGCGGAACAACGATGTAGTGGGACTCCATGGCATAGGGACACCGATGTGGACACGGTCTAGACACGGCAGCACTCCGATCCAATTAGAATTTCCTGAAATCTGGCATAACACGCCAGGTAAGTATATTGAATGTACTTGCAAGCTCATAGCAAGCATAACCATAATGACAAACAATATCATGATATTTAATCAAGTTAAATGCAAACATCAACAAGCTAAGTGAAACCAAACTTGTGTACTGGGTCACTCGGACTCTCTCATACCAACAGGTTGCCTCGCAACCGAATGGTGATCATGACGGAATCACAAACGGAACCATACTTGGTTCAACGGGTTACCTGGTAACCAAACGGTGATCACTCTCGGATCACAATGATACCACAATAGTCAGCCTCACTGACATCATCATGATTCAACCAGTGGAATGCAAATAACTTAGTGTGCAAGATTTCTTTATAAAAGTTGATCCATGGTGAGACTTACTTATGAACTGGTCCCTTATCCGTGGGCGCGGCTATCGATAGATTAATACACTCTGCAGATGTAGTGCACTTTACACACACCACGGAACCCATGGCCTCGCACTCCCATTCGAGTGGACCAACGGCATTCCGGCAGAACTCTCCCATTGCCAGGACACTCTTTCGGCCACTCCGACCAACTCCCCACTGGGCTTAGTCCTAGGTGGCCCCAACCTACCAATGGAAAAACGGCCACTGTCGTGGCAAAATAAGCGGTCCTAAATGGGGACAAGGTACCATAACAACAACAGGCTCACAAGGTTATATCTGCTTACCGGGCCAGGGTAACGCACGCCCATAACCTTCCCTCGTTGGAGGCACCGACAAAAGGCATGACAACAGGACGACTAACGGCCTTCCCATACTAAGGCAAATGTGGTTGCACTTGTCAGCCCGATTCAGTGGCACCATGATCCGACCAACTTTATGTTCAAGTTCAATTATCATCAGGTTTAACTTGAAATAAAATGCTCGAGTCACTATATTCCATGCTTATGCAACCATATATCATGCATCGCATATCACTTAGAAACAACAGATCAACCTCATTCAAAGTTCTACTTGCACAAACTCATCTTTCAACATTTCTGGTCCTTACTTACTAGTCATCTAGCTTAATCACTTTTTAGTTGGCATTTATCATACGAAACTCATCATGCATATAAGGAAAATAATACAGATGCTCATGTAACTATAGTCATAACTAACTCACTTAGTTCAACTACTCAAGCTATATCTCAATAGTTCAAGCATTCATTTCTGTTAACTAAGCATCTTGATCATGACAAACTAAATAACACAAGCATTATTTATTTTTATGCTATATGCAATGAATATCATATATATTCAAGTGGAAAATCATGGATATTGCAAAGACAAAATGAAAATGTTGTTGTGGCTTGCCTTAGTTTAGAGGAGCTTCACACTCCTCCTGGATGCCTTCAAGACAAGTTTCACCTTCTAAAAATAAACCAAGGAGAGGAGAATGACAGCTAGCTCATCATTCTTAAACCAAGGAGAAAGGCTGCAGTTCTTGAATTATGTTGTGTCTGCTATGCCCATTTTTTCCTTTGCACTCTAGCTGTTCCAGCTGGCATTTTAAAGCAGTTGGAAAGAATTCAGAGGCAATGCCTCTGGAGAAAAAATAGATCTGAGCCTGCTCCTTCCCTTGCTACCTGGGATCTTATTTGTAGACCAAAAAATAAGGGAGGTCTTGGCATTCTCAGCCTTGGTGTTCAGAATGTGGCTCTTCTTCTCAAACATGCAAACAACTTTCTAAATAAGAAGGATATTCCTTGGGTATCTCTAATCTGGGATTCATACTACAATGGCAGGGTGCCTCAGGGAACTTCTGATTGTGGCTCTTTCTGGTGGAAAGATATTTGTAAATTCATGCAAAGCTTCAGAGATTGCTCCTGGGTACAGATTAATGAGGGAGACACTGCTCTCATGTGGTCAGACAATTGGCAGCTTGATCAAGAGGTTTCTACTCTTCAGTCAAGATTTCCTAGGCTTTTCTCCTATGCAAAGGATCCTTGGGTCACTGTCAAAGATTTCTTTGAAACACAAGATGTGCACCAACACTTCCACCTTCCTCTATCTGCTCAAGCTTTTCATGAGTTGATTACCCTTCAATCTCTAATGGAAGGCCCCAATAGATCACCTGGGGTCAAGGATGCCTGGTTTTGGAAAGGCTCTTCCAAGGGATATAAACGAAAAATGTTTTACTCCCATAGTTTTGCTTCAAAGTATTTTAATCCCTTGACCTCTTGGATCTGGAAGTCTTCTTGTACAATGAAGATCAAGGTGTTTGCTTGGATGCTTATTATGGGCGGGTTGAATACAAAAGATATGGTGGATAGGAGAAACTGGCATCTGGATGTTGGAGTCAATTGTGTTCTCTACCCTTTGCTGACTAGGGAAACCAGAGACCACCTATTTTTCAATTGCAACTTTAGTGTTAGAGTGTGGAATTACCTGCAAATTCCTTGGTCATCTGGTGCCTCCATGACAGATTTGGTCATCAATGCTAAAAGAAGTTTTGGAAAACCCTTATTCACTGAAGTAGTCTTTACTGCCTGCTGGAATATATGGATTGTCAGAAATGCTAAAGTTTTCAGGCATGAGAGAGCCAGATTTAATAAATGGAGAAGTGCTTTTATTCATGATATCAGCCTTATGCAATACAGAGTGAAAGCTGCTTATAAGGATGAGCTTTTGAGATGGGTGTCTTTTCTGCCCCCTTGAGGCCTTGTATTTCTTTGTTTCTTTCTTTTTTAGGTTAGTTGGATTACCCCTTGTAATCCTTTTTTTCTTTTTTGTACTTACATGCTTAGCCCTTTCAATAAAACTTTGATTTTCTGTGGGGGTTTTCCCTACAGTTCCCAGTCAAAATAAAAATAAACCAAATGGAAAAAAGAAAATATCAAGAACACTTCTGAAAATTACCAGAAATTCTAGATAGTAGAGAAAAATATCATCTAGGGTGTGCTGCTAGGATTTTCCAGTAAGAACACAATGGAAAAAGAATCAACTCATTTGGACTTGTAGAATAAAAGTTACAACTAGTCAAAGTTTTGGTCAAATATGAATTAAATTTGAATAAAAGAAAACCAGAGAAGGGGGTGACGTCGAAGGCGTAAACCAGCAGGGCTACACCACTCATACCGCTTCGGGCACGGCCTGAGTGGCTGACAGCGGGCCCCAGCGGTCAGGTCGGGGGGAAAGGGGGAGAGAAGCAGAGTAGGGCGGCGCTTTCTCCGGCGAGGAGTGCCCGGCGACGAGATCTAAGAAGATAGGAATGGAGAGGAGATCGAGGTGCACCAGCCCGTACCCGTAGCGTGGCTAGGGGTGGCCGGACGGGGTCGGAACGAAGCTCTCCAGCGGCAACAGTGGGCGGAGCTCGTCTGAGATTGTGATTTCGGCGAGGCAGGGCCAGCCAGCAGCTCCAACGGCACCAGCACGCACTAGTGGACCACCACAAACACGCCGGAGAAGTCAGTGGAGCTCGAGTGGCTCTGGAGAGGGAGGCGACAGTGGAAGGGGATCGCCGGCGAGCTTGGGGCGGGGACGGTGGCCAGAGGCCTGCCCGGCCGGGATGCGGCTTCCTACGGCGTTGTGGAGGTGTGTTGAGAGCGTGTGCGGAGAGAAACGAGCTCGGGAGGCTCTATTTATAGGCGAGGCCGAGGCGGGCATCGAGAGCTCACAGGAGCTCTCTAGAGTGGCACCCGTCGATGAATGGCTTCAGTGAGAGAGGGAGAAGGCGTCGGGGATCACGCGGGGACTGTAAGCGAGCAGCAACGAGCATAGGAGTGCGGTACGCGACGAGCACAGGGGCACGGGCGCACTATTGGCTTGGACGCGTCATGCCCGTGCTCGTTGTGGCGAGCTCCGGCGTCGGCGAGTACCAGGGCGGAGTTAAGGAGGTGCAGACGAGGATGGGGCGCAGTTTGGCAAGGTGCGGCGGCCGGGGCAGCGAGCACGCGCGAAAGAGAGACTCTGGCGCACCGCAGAGCACATCGGCTACATGCCAACCCACTTGGACGAACGTGGTCACCGCGTGAACTTTGGCATCAGGCTGAGCTAAGCGCAAACACCATGTATGGCATGTAGTCCTTAGTGGTTTTGTTTGTTTTGCATGGTTGGCTGGGTCACAGGTGAACTGTGTAAGTGGGTTTCTTCCTGGCAAGGTTTTGGACAGAAACTTGTGAGCTTCACTGAGAAAAATCTAGTGAGAACTAAAGGTTGTGCTTTGGGTCTTAGCAATCTCTTAGGAGGGCAATGAAGCTCAGAAAAGAGCATCCCCAAAAGATCAAGGAAATATATACTTGCTATACAATGTGGCCATTCTGTCCAGATCAGAAATGGTTTTCTGTAGCACACATATTCCAATAAGTTATGCAATATGTTTGCTCACGGAGGTGCCCTAGGGTTCAAAGAATATTTGTGAATTTATTCAGGATTTTAGGAGCAAGAAAACTAGGGGTTGCTTTGGAGCATACTTCTCTCAAGTGATTTTCAGGGAAGAAAATGAATATTTTTCTTTTATGAAAATATTCCTTGGGCTTTTGTTGGAGTTTTTTAGAGAAGGAAAGATGGGCTAGGGGTGGATGGGTCACTTGGGTGAAAATCAAGGGTAGGCCCAAGTGATCAAGTCCATTTGAATTGATTCAAAACTCCAAATCCAAAGCAAATGCAAAAGAAAGTCCGGAAAAAGAGAGAAGGCAAATCCAGGCTCTCACAAATACATAGTCCTATCAACATACAACTAACCCTATGGTGTGATCCATGCGCGAGCTGATATGATGGGCACCAAAGGACAGCAACATAACCACAAGCAAATTAAACCAATCATAGCAATTCACCAATTATCGATAGGACAACGAAAATCTACTCAGACATCATAGGATGGCAACACATCATTGGATAATAATATGAAGCATAAAGCACCATGTTCAAGTAGAGGGTACAACGGGTTGCGGGAGAGTGTGCCGCTGTAGATAGATGGGGGAAGGTGATGAATATGTTGATGAAGATGACGGAGGTGTTGGTGTAGATAACTGTCAAACGATGATGGCCCCAGCTGTGTTCCGGCGTCACCAACAGAGAGGGGGGAGAGAGCCCCCTCCTTCTTATTCTTCCTTGACCTTCCCCTAGATGGGAGAAGGGTATCCCCTCTGGTCCATGGCCTCCATGGCGGCAGAGGGGTGAGAGCCCCTCTGAGATTGGATTTCTCTATGTTTCCTTCTGTTTCTGCGCTCCCAGATTCTGGCCTTTCACCGTTTCTTAAATTCCCGTAGATCCATAACTCCGATTGGGCTGAAATTTCAACATGATTTTTATCCGGATATTGGCTTTCTTGCGGCGAAAGAAGGGCACTAACTGCCTTACGGGGTGGCCACAAGCTTCCAGGGCGCGCCCTACCCCCTGGGCGCACCCCACTACCTTGTGGCCCCCTCGGGCATCGTCTCGCGTTGATTCTTCTTCCCAAAAATCACATATATTCCAAAAATAATCCGTAAGTTTTTATCATGTTTGGACTCCGTTTGATATGGATTTTCTGCGAAACAAAAAACATGCAACAAACAAGAACTGGCACTGGGCCCTGGATTAATATGTTAGTCCCAAAAATAGTATAAAAATTTGCCAAAAGTATGTAAAAGTTGTAGAATATTGGCATGGAACAATCAAAAATTATAGATACGACGGAGACGTATCATCGATCTAGCAGCTCATTTAAAGACGGGGTGTCCGCCGGATCCGCCTTTTCGAAGTATTCGAGACCGATGTAGGGGTGATGCTTAGCGATCGCAGGGGACACAGTCGACTCAATGGCCATGCGGGCGCGTACGGTGAATCCGTCGAGCTGGAGGACCTAACCAAAAGTCAGGCTCATTCCAAAAGTGATATCGTCGTTGATGACAAGGTGAGCCACATATCGCTTTTCGTGACTACACAGCGGAGCTCTCAATGAAAGCACCATTGCCAGTGTCAAAACCGACAGATCTCGGATAGGGGGGGCAAGTTGTGAGCCTGATGATCTATGGTAACAAGGGACAAAGGGGACCCGATGTTTACCTAGGTTCGGTCCCTCTTAAAGGAGGTAAAACCCCACTTCCTGCTTGATTGTTATTGATGAATATAGGGGTTATGGTCACAATAGTTGATCTACCTTGAGATCGTAATGGCTAAACCCTAGCCGTCTAACCTATGATCCTTCTGTTAGCCTCCACGGACTAAACCCTCCGGTTTATATACACACCGGACGGGGCCTAGGGTTGTACAGAGTTGACTTGCAGAGGAAGGAAACATTACGTCCGGACATCAAACTTGTCTTTCTACATACATAGGAGTCCTACCCGGACATGGGGGGCGGTCTTCTGATTTATCTTCACGGTCCATTAGTCCGGTCCATAACGAGTAGTCCGGACACCCGAGGACCCCCAAATCCAGGACTCCCTCAACGCGTCCTTCGGCCGTGATTTAATGAACCGAGCAAAGAAAACGCTAACCAAAAAAGGGTTGCCATGGCCGAAAGTGCCTTTCTGCCCTCGAGCTCAAATGAGCTCCGTGAATAGTAAAAAAAAATCAAATGTTTTTTGAAAAAACATTGACAAAAGTTCTAAGTGTTTGCAAAAATTTGTCATAGAATAACATTCCCAAGGTGTGGTAAAAAAAAATAAGTACTCCAAAATGCTTTTGAAAGCAGCATTATCAGAGTACTGATTTTTTAGCCACACCTTCTAGAAATATGATTTCATGACAAATTTTTGCAAGCACTTAAAACTTTTGTCAATGTTTTCCCCAAAAGAAAATTTGATTTTTTATTTTATTTTACTGCTCACCCGAGCTCAAATGAGCTCGGTAGCAAAAACTATGCGTCCTGCCATGGCAGCGTTTTTGGCTGACAGCCAAATAGGCTGCCACGGCAGGCTTATTTTCCTGTGATGCGAGCACGGGATTTAACAGGCAACAATATCTGATATTTCACATTGCGGTGTCATCAGTTTATTAACACCCCTTCCATTTTACACAACCTGGAGACATCGGAGCAACTCCGTATTCATGATCTACTCCCTCTGTATTGAAATATAAGAGCGTTTACAATTTGGAATGGCTTAATTTTATAGAGGGAGTATTCATCAAGCAGGAATGACTTTAATGTTCCCTACATACAGACAAGCATGTTGCAGGTATTATTTCCTTCCTGCCATGCCAACATGTTATAATTTGGCGTTAATCCGATGCAATGCTAACTTAGCCAAGTCCTTCCGCAAGATCTTGCCCGCAGCATTTTTCGGTATGGAATCCACAAGGAAAACGCGGTGTATTCGCTTATAGTGCACGACCTGCGATACACGACAGTCATTAGGCTCGGCAATGTCTACACATATTATAGAGTGAAGTCTTTGATCTGTGCCTCATGCAAGTAGTGTCAAACCTAGTTCCTACCTGTTTAGCAACGAAGTCTTTGATCTGTGCCTCATGCAAGTTGCTTTTTCCGGAGCGTCCTACCACAAATGCTACCGGCAACTCCCCAGCCTGATCATCTGGGTACCTGTACGAGAAATAGTTAACATGTGCTCGTCATGATGGTTGATATGCAACACATTCGTTACATGTTATGGTGCATGCTTACCCAACAACTGCGGCTTCGTCGATACCTGGGTGCGTTTGAAGCAGGTCCTCCAGTTCTGCAGGAGCAACCTGCATTAGACAAAGGCAGATTCTACATTAGGGGTTCACGGTCCATTCAACCATTCCAGATCCTGAGGTGGTTATCAGCAATTTTGAAATAATAGTAGGTACTACCTGGTAGCCTTTGTACTTAATTATCTCTTTCAGCCGATCAACCACAAAGAGGAATCCATCTTTGTCGATAACACAAACATCCCCGGTTCTCAACCACCCTTCAGAATCCAAAATCTTAGAGGTGGATTCCTTGTCACCAAGGTAGCCTATACCAATGTTTAACAATAGATGGAGTGTTTGTCAGTGAAAATTTTATATCCACTATCATGTGATAGCAACAGAAACCTAACATCTGACAAATCTGCCGAAAGCAATATCCATCAAGACTAAAAGATTAGGATGTGATGTTGACTTGCTAGCTTATCATGTAAAATGCAAATTGTCTTCAATGTCTGCTTTATTTGTTAAATTATATACACAGAAGGCATGGCTAGCAATTTTATGTAGCTCGAATGGCAGTCATCAACAACTACACCAGTTCAATGCTTGCCTTCTTTGCCTGCCAGACATATCATGCTTTCACCAAGACAACAAATGAACCACGAAGAAGTACGTCCCCTCTACCACTGTAAATCAGCAATTCACCATGCAAATGCATGTGGGTATATACCGCGGATGCCTTGAGCAAAAGCTATCAAAACAACATTGCAGCAAAGTAGCATGATTGCTGATATGAACCAGATGGATTACTACCCTAATGCTTTTACATGATAATGGCATTATTTTTCAGCTAAAACAGGTTTGTCTGGCTGTACCTTCCATTACAAAAGGTCCTCGGACCCAAAGCTCGCCTGGCACACCCGGAGGCAGAGCAACCCCTGTTGCAGGATCAATAATCTTCGCCTCAGCGCCCGGCGAAAGACGGCCAACTGATCCAATTCGTCGACTTTCTTCTACTCCAATGGAACGGCAAAAACCAGCTGTAGTCTCTGTCAGTCCATATCCCTTTTGCAAGTGCAAGTTAACTCATCAGTAGTCATAATGAAGAATACAAAATTGTTAAGAGACAAAAGGAGCATGAATTATGCCAAAAAAACAATATAATTTTAGTACTGTCAAAGATAAACATAAGGCCAAATGGAATCACTGGAACAATACAGGCTTCAATTCTTAGCTAATACTCACAAGAAACAAAAATGCCAACCTGTGAAACACAGACGTGGGGAAATTTATGCGAGAACCGTCGTATAAGCTCTGGTGAGAGGGATGCGCCGCCGCAGAGCACCGCCTGCAGCGTTGCTGCGCTGGCAGCCACACTCTCGTCGTCCTCAGCTGTTTGCACAATCGCCAACAGCGCCGGCGGCGCCAGGGCTAGCCGTGTCACCCGGAACCTCCCCACCGCTGCCAGCACCCCCCTCGTGTCAAATCTCCTCCCCGTGTGCAACACAAGTGTTTGCGCCGCCATTACAGGCCTGAGGCAGAACACGAATCCGTAGACATGGAAGAGCGGCACGGTCAGCATCGGAACCTCGTCTGGCGGCGCCGGACCAGGCAGGACGCGTGCCGTCATGAGGTTGCGGTGCGTCAGCACCACCGCTTTGGCGCTCCCGGTGGTGCCGGAGGAGTACAGTATCGCCGCCGGATCCGATTGGTAAATCACAGAGGCGTCCATGGCCGAGGCATCGCCGGGCCCGCGCAAGAACGAGGAGAATCTCGGCGAGTCGAGGAGGACGGCGCTGAGCCCGGGTGGGAGCTTGCTGGCGGCGCTCGAGACGGCGAAGGCGACGGAGGGTTTCGAGAGCGCGGCAAGGTGGGCCAGTTCCCCTGTGGTTAGGGCCGGATTGGCGGGGGAGATGACGGCGCCGACGGCCATGAGCGCGAAGTAGAGCACGGGGATGTGGAGGCTGGGGGGCGCGAGGATGAAGGCCACGTCGCCGCGGCAGATGTGGAGCTCGGCGCGGAGAGCCGTGGCGAGGGCGCGGACCTGCCCGAGGAAGGCCGGGAAGGGGACGGCCTCGCCGGTGGCGGCATCGAGGAAAGCGGCGTGGGAGGGGAGCGGGGAGGGGAGGAGGGAGAAGGCGAAGGCCGGGAAGGAGAGCGGCAGGGATGGTGGCGGCAGCGGGATGGGCGCGCGGAGGCTGTGGAAGGTCCTCGTAACGGCGCAGTAGCCGCTCAGGGGGTCGACGGCGGCAGCGGACGGCATTATCACTGGCTGGACAGTTGGAGGGCAGCAGTGGGATGGGAGACGACACAGCAGTGAGTGAGTGTGAGCGAGGATCTCCACGCTAACAAAGACTCTTCTTGATTGAACGAATAATAACTAGGAAAACCTTTCACGACGGAGCATCGGCCGGACGCGGGAACGTATCACTCACCTAGCGACACGTAGGATGGGGGACCCGCCCACGTTCGTCTTCTTCCTCCCTTTTCTCTTCTTCCCCTCGCTCGTCTCTCTCTCCCCGCTGCCATGGTCAACCTTCGCCGTCCGGAGGCCTCCCAGGGCGCCGTCTCCATGGGAATCAGCCGATCCGGCTGCCCTCGAGGCAGATCTACTCGGATTCACGCCACCGGAGCTCTGTCTGCCTCGTCGGACCCGACCATGTCTGAGCTGCAACCGCCACACGCGGAGCTGCAACCGTTGAACCTTTTTCAACCCGGAACGGCACCGCGGCGACGATGGCCATGGGCAGGCGTGGGAGCTCGGCGATGCAGCAGCAAGTAGCTGTGATAATGGTTGTAGCAAATTTCAAGGCCGTTTGTAGCAAAACCAAACTATGATTGCAGCAAAATGGTGTCATCGTCATCACGGGTTCACAGCTAAGACAATAAGTTTGAAGCTTTTTTCATTGCCCGTTGTAGCTTTTGTAACCACCGATTGCAGCTTTTTCGTTTGTCGTCCATGGCTTACGGCTCCACAGTTGAAGCTTTTTTCATCACGAGATGGAGCTTTTTTTGTCACCGGTTGTAACTTTTCTTTGGTCGTTCATAGTTTTCCATCGTACGAGTTTAAACTTTTTTCATAGCCGGTTGAAGCTTTTTTCGTCAGCGATTGTAGCTTTTTCCGTCGTCGGTTGCAGCACTGGGCATATTCCTCCAGGGCTTGATTTTTTGTTGCAAGCGGGGGATGAGCACCAGCGAACAGACCGGCGAGCACGCCGGTGAGCTCCGGTCGTCGCCACCGAAGCTACAACGGTTGCCACGGAAGCTACAACCGCAGGGATGGGCTATTGCATGGGCGAAGCCGGAGACGAGGACGGCCGCCCAGGGCTGGGACCGGCGGCCATGGAGGCCGGCGAAGACGGCCGGCGAGGGCGGCGAGGGTGGCGACGAGCTCGAGAGACAAGGAGGACAGGCGAGGAGCCGGCGACGAGGGAGAGCGCGCGCGGCCGGCGAGATGGGGTTCCTTTTTTCGTACGCGCTCGCGAGAGGAAGACGACGACCTGGTTGGATAAGGATCCAACGGCTCGGGGCGGGTCGATCTGACGGCTAGGGTGCGACCGGCCGAAACGTTCGGCCGACGCACCGGCGCAGATCATTGCCCTTAGGTAAATGTTTGTGGCCGGCAGACCGGCTAACGTTTCGGCCGGTCGCTGGCTGCTCTTCGATTCAGCCAATCGTACGTCCCGCGATAGGCTAATCGTTCGGTTCCACACCACTTGGATGTGGGGCCCAATACCACTTAATCAAACCTTATCCCCATCCTTTCCCTCGTCTTCAACCTTCATCGCTCTCCCCAACACTGCATCTTCACCTTCATCTCTGTCCCTCCCGCTTTTGCCTTCACTCCGTCAAGCGAGTCCTCGCGCCTGAATCAAATTTGCTGCGCACGCAATCTAACTTTCTCCTCACCTGTCCTTTCTCCCCTGCATCGCGGCATCAAGGAGTTGCAGGGGACGTCGACGACGGGACTGCGTGCTCCTGCTGATGCGGTGGTTGTGCAGTCGGGGAGACACCCACGAGACAGGGTTGCTGCTTCTGCGACGACGCCACGATGGGGCAGCTGCTTTTTGGTCGCGGTGCTGCTATGGCCGGCACCCGTGCGCATACACGCCACCGCTCGATGCTACAACCGCCCCCCTATTTTGCTGGAACCAACGATGTGATTTGCTGGAACCAGGAGTCACCGGTGCTGGAAGCAATTCACAATGCGGCTGATGCTGGAACAACAATTCAGTTTTTTTGCTGGAACCAGCAAGAATTTTTGCTACCACAGGCCGAAGCCAAAGGCTAGTATTAGCACATGCATTCTGCTACAACCGGTGAAGGTCCGAGTTGGAACCAGCAGAGAAATTTGCTACAACCGCTGAAGCCCCGAGCTGGGACCAACACCTATTTTTGCTACATCGGCTCGAGAGTTTCTATGGCGGTGACGGTAAGCCTTGATTTTTGTTGCAACCGACCACCATAAAAGCTTCGACCCATACGATTTTTTGGTACAATGGGAAGCTGCATCTGGCTGTTATGTTTCCTCAATGGCGACGGCTATTTTTTGCTTGCAAGGTGCTGGAACCGGACCAACGCCGGTGCTGCAACCGTTATAGGTGGAAGCTACAACCGGCCATGGTAGGCTGCAGCCTCGCGCGCAGGCTGCAGTCGGCGGTGGGGCCTGGCGAGCTGCGCCGGCGTGCAGCGACAGCGAGCCGACGAGCGGTGCGACGGAAGCTGCAAGTGGGAAGGCTGCATGAGGTGTCGAGCAAGCAGGGATAGGATGAAACTGCTGTAGGCAAGAACAAGTATCCTGTACGTGGGATGTAGCGATTTAATCGGGACTTAATCGAGCGGTTGCGAAAGCACGTATAGTACGGGTGCGCGGTGACTGGCCCAAATTTAGGCCGGTGCGCCGGCGCCTAGCACTGGCCTAATAACCACTACTAGAATACTTTTAAGCCAATGACTTTACTCCAATGCAGGGCGGCTTCGGGATTAAGTTCAGTTTGTTTGGTTACCCGCATGCTCGGTTGCCTGACTCTCGAGGAACGGTCGAATTACCCATTCTCATTGAGACTTGTCTGAGTAAGAGCATAGAGAATATGTGGATACACGCTCCGGGATAAGAGGAGACGGCGTGTTGTTTTCGAAAACATGTCATAAATCCCCACACCGCTCTCTCCCATGCTTTCATTGTCACTATTTCTCATCTGAACTATGCGAGCATCAGCAGCCGAAAGATTTGAACCGGGAGCAACAACGATGGAAAGTTCTGGACTGCGACAACCGGTGGTGACCATCTGAACGCGCTTCATCACCACAACGTCAATGGAAGTCAAGCCCTGGACCCATCAGATCTGTATGAGGCGCATTTGGGATTTGGGTGTCGATTTAGGGTTTGATTTAGGACTAGATTTGGGTGTTGACTTAGGGTTTATTTGGAAGAAGATCAATGTGATTGGGGAGATAACTAGTTTGTGGTATTGTGTTGAGCAATGATATTCATTGATGTGCAGTCCATGTATTAGGGTGATGGTTGGTATGAGTGTTGGTTGTACACATTGTATTTTTCATCCTTGTACCGGCTCCCTCCTTCTACATGACAACATGAAGTAATGATCATTCAAGATTTACCCATGTGTAATATGCTAGAAATGTGGTAATGTGTTGATCATATGTTCTTCATTGATGTGCTCTACCGGCAAGTTGGTCCTCGGCAATGCTACACAAGGAAGATGCTCCAAGGATGCAGGGAAGGCAGAGCCACCAAGAGGCGTCGGGGGTGGCCGACGAAGGTTCGCCTCTTCCATGAGAAAGTATATCTAGTCCACTTCTACAAGGTGAGCTTAGCACCTGGTTGGAATTACTTCCTATCCCTGATGCCTTCTGTCGACGCATGTGAACCATCCTACTATATATCATTCTAAAGATGAATACGAGATGCGCCTTGCAGCCAGTCTCCGGGATTTCAACTGGAGGGGGGGTTTCCATGCATCAATGGTGGCCATGGTTTGTCATTTCTCACTAGCTACATATCGACTACTTCTTAACATTCAAGATCCTGACCAAGGATGCTTTCTAGGTCATCTTCTTTGACCATTCATGCATAGAGTGGTCATCAAGTGCCGCCAACATGAGCCAGCCGTTATCATGGCTGATGAGCAAGGACTTTGTACTCTTTCGTTGTTAGTGCATGGGTCCTAAACTTGTATGAATGTGGTTAATGTGTATGATTGTATGCTTGTTCAGTGTGGTTTAATATCTGCTTCTTATTGTTGTTGCCACTATATTATGCCTTTGACGGTGTATGCTAGTAACCTCACAACTCGAAGAAGAGGTTACCTGATAACCCACAAGTGTAGGGGATCAGTTGTAGCCTCTTTCGATAAGTAAGAGTGTCGAACCCAACAAGGAGCTAAAGGCAGAACAAATATTCCCTCAAGTTCTATCGACCACCGATACAACTCTACGCACACTTGATGTTTACTTTACCTAGAACAAGTATGAAACTAGAAGTACTTTGTAGGTGTTTTTGGATAGGTTTGCAAGAATATAACGAACACGTAAATAAAACTAGGGGCTGTTAAGATAAAGAAACAATAAGGTTAGTGATAGCGAGTGTGAAAAAGTGGTGGTAGGAGTTGCAAAATTGCCCCTAAGCAATTTACTACGTTACTAGACCGATAGCAAGTTTTATGTGGGAGAGGCCACTGCTAGCATGTCATCCCTTACTTGGAATTCTATGCACTTATGATTGGAACTATTAGCAAGCATCCGCAACTACTAACGTTCATTAAGGTAAAACCCAACCATAGCATTAAGATATATTGGTCCCCCTTCAATCCCGTATGCATCAATTTCTATGCTAGGTTGAAGCTTCTGTCACTCTTGCCCTCCAATACGTAATCCTATCAACATACAACTAACCCTATGGTGTGATCCACACGCGCGCTCATATGATGGGCACCAAAGGACAGCAACATAACCACAAGCAAATTAAATCAATCATAGCAATTCACCAATCACCGATAGGACAACGAAAATCTACTCAGACATCATATGATGGCAACACATCATTGGATAATAATATGAAGCATAAAGCACCATGTTCAAGTATAGGGTACAGGGGGTTGCGGGAGAGTGGACCGCTGTAGATAGATGGGGGAAGGTGATGGAGATGTTGGTGAAGATGACAGAGGTGTTGGTGTAGATCGCCGTCACACGATGATGGCCCCGGTGGCACTCCGGTTCCACCGGAAGCGAGGGGGAGAGAGCCCCCCTCCTTCTTCTTCTTCCTTGACATTCTCCCTAGGTGGGAGAAGGGTTTCCCCTCTGGTCCATGGCCTCCATGGCGGTGGAGGGGCGAGAGCCCCTCCGAGATTGGATCTGTCTCTCTGTCTCTCTCTGTTTCTGCGTTCCCAGATTATGTCCCTTCACCGTTTCTTATATTTCCGGAGATCCGTAACTCCGATTGGGCTGATTTTTTGACACGATTTTTATCCGGATATTAGCTTTCTTGCGGCGAAACAAGGGCATCAACCGCCTTACGATGTGGCCACAAGGGCCTAGGGCGTTCCCCCCTGCCTCGTGGCCCACTCGGGCATCGTTTCATGTTGGTTACGCTTCCCAAAATTCACATATATTCCAAAAAAAATCTCCGTCCGTTTTTATTCTGTTTGGACTCCGTTTGATATGGATATTCTACGAAACAAAAAACATGCAACAAACAGGAACTGGCACTGGGCACTGGATCAATATGTTAGTCCCAAAAAATAGTATAAAAAGTTGCCAAAAGTATATGAAAGTTGTAGAATATTGGCATGGAACAATCAAAAATTATAGATACGACGGAGACG
Organism: Secale cereale; assembly: GCA_902687465.1. Lineage (NCBI taxonomy): Eukaryota > Viridiplantae > Streptophyta > Magnoliopsida > Poales > Poaceae > Secale > Secale cereale. Next base: position 70,110,798 of record LR738712.1, read on the forward strand.
TATCAGCATCCCCAAGCTTAACTCATGCTTGTCCTCGAGTAGGTAAATGATAAAAAGGATAATTTTTGATGTGGAATGCTACCTAGCATAATCTTGATCATGTAATCTAATCATGGCATGAATATTAAGACACGAGTGATTCAAAGCAATAGTCTATCATTTGACATAAAATAATTTAATACTCGGGCATCCCAACAAACAATCAAGTCTTTCAAAATATCAATGCTAAAGAACGTTATCCCTACAAAATCATATGGTCTTTTATGCTCCCTTTTCTTAACACAAGGTACCCGTCATGCCCATCCCGGTGTCAGCCAAGCAATTGTTTTCATACTTTACTTTTTCGAACTTTTTCAACTCTTCACGCAATACATGAGTGTGAGCCATGGATATAGCACTATGGGTGGAATAGAAGGTGGTAGTAGACAAAAGTAGGGAGAAAGTCTCACATCGACTAGGCGTATCAATGGGCTATGGAGATGCCCTTCAATAGATATCAATGTGAGTGAGTAGGGATTGCCATGTAACGTATGCACTAGAGCTATAAGTGTATGAAAGCTCAAAAGAAAACTAGTGGGTGTGCATCAACTTGCTTGCTCATGAAGACCTAGGGCATTTGAGGAAGCCCATCGTTGGAATATACAAGCCAAGTTCTATAATGAAAATTCCCACTAGTATATGGAAGTGACAACATAGGAGACTCTTTATCATGAAGATCATGGTGCTACTTTGAAGCACAAGTGTGGAAAAAAGATAGTAGCATTGTCCTTTTTTTTCTTTTTTTTCTTTTTTTTTGGGCCTTCCTTTTTTTATTTGGCCTTTCTTCCTTTTTTATTTATTTGACCTTTCTTTTTTTTGGCCTTTCTTTTTTTTTATTTTTTTCTCAAGGGACAATGCTCTAATAATGATGATCATCACACTTCTATTTACTTACAACTCGATATTACAACTCGATACTAGAACAAAAATATGACTCTATATGAATGCCTCTGGCAGTGTACCGGGATGTGCAATGATCTAGCGTAGCAATGACATCAAAAAACGGACAAGCCATGGAAACATCATGCTAGCTATCTTACGATCATGCAAGGCAATATGATAGTGATGGTGCGTGTCATAATAAACGGAACGGTGGAGTTACATGGCAATTTATCTCGGAATAGCTATGGAAATGCCATAATAGGTAGGTATGGTGGCTGTTTTGAGGAAGGTATATGATGGGTGTATGGTACCGGTGAAAGTTGCGCGGTACAAGAGAGGCTAGCAATGGTGGAAGGGTGAGAGTGCGTATAATCCATGGATTCAACATTAGTCATAAAGAATTCACATACTTATTGTGAAAAATATATTAGCCCTCGAAGCAAAAACACTACGACGCATGCTCCTAGGGGGGAGGTTGGTAGGACTTAACCATCGCGCGCCCCCGACCTTCACGCAAAGATAAACAATCAAAATACAATGCGCGCCAGTTTGGTTTCATAGTTAAGAGACCATACATGCATGCTTCGGGAATCACAAACCTTAACACCAATATTTTCACTAAACCATAATCATTCACTAGTTCCTCCCACATATTAGCATCTCTATATCGCAACACTATTGCAAGGAATCAAACATATCATATTCAGCGATCTAAAAGTTTATGTAGGATTTTATGACTAACCATGTGAATGACCAATTCTTGTCAACTCTCTAAATAGATATAAGTGAAGTAAGAGAGTTTTAGTTCTTTCTACAAAAGTTATGCCCACGCTCTAACAATTATAAGTGAAGCAAAAGAGCATTCTACAAATGGCGGTTTTCTATGTGAAGAGAAACAGGCAATCCAGACTTCAAATGATGTAAGTGAAGCACATGAAGTATTCTATAAAGCCATACTCAAAAGATATAAGTGAAGTGCAAAGAGCATTCTATAAATCAACCAAGGACTACCTCATACCAACATGGTGCATAAAAGAAAAGGTGAAAACTAAATGCGAAAGACGCTCCAAGATCTACACATATCACATGAATGAAACGAATCCAAAAACACACCGATACTCGTTCAAGAAAGAGGGGATGCCTTCCGGGGCATCCCCAAGCTTAGACGCTTGAGTCTCCTTGAATATTTATTTTGGGGGTGCCTTGGGAATCCCCAAGCTTGAGCTCTTGCTTCTCCTTCTTCTCCTCACATCGAGACCTCCTCGATCTTCGAACACTTCATCCACACAAAACTTCAATAGAAAACTCGGTAAGATCCGTTAGTATAATAAAGCAAATCACTACTCTAAGTACTGTTGCAAACCAATTCATATTTTGTTTTTTCATTGTAGCTACTGTAATATAACTTTTCCATGGCTTAATCCACTGATAGAAATTGATAGTTTCATCAAAACAAGCAAACTATGCATCAAAATCAGAATCTGTAAAACAGAACAGTCTGTAATAATCTGAACATTCACCATACTTCTGATACTTGAAAAATTCTGCAAAAATTAGGGGAAAAAATTATAGAAAGACAATGCAAAAAGTTTCAAAACCATTTGACGTTCCAGCAAAAAATGTAAAATCGTGCACTACAGCCAAAGTTTCTGTCCTGCTCCGCACAAACCAACAAGCATTATAAACATCCTAAAGGAAAACCTTGGCACATTATTTTTATAATACAATGGAATTGTAAAAGGGGATAATTATTTTTGTTGAAAAGTTTCTATAATTAATATTCACAAAGTTTCCATGGGCATGAAAAAAGTTCAAGGACGTCCCCCACTTTCACAATGCTCGTCTATATCACTTTCACTTTTCTTTTGTTTGAAACGTTTTGGGTTCCCCACTTTATTTTTTTTGTTTTTAAACTTTATAAAAGCACACAACAGAAATAAATGACTCTCTAAAACTTCCGGGTTGTCTCTTTGGCAGCGCTTTCTTTAAATCCATTAAGCTAGGCATATAGTGCTCAAGTGATGGATCCATCCGGATCCCAAGGTATATCAAAGCCAATTTTAATTAACAATGATTTGGAATTTAGTAGTGAGCACAAAGTGATATATATCATGCAAAAACGAAGTCTAACTCTCTTCCTATGCATAGGCATGTCATACAAGAACAATTCATGCACATCAAGTAAAGGCCAATGCATAGTATAGGCAGTTTCTTGCAATTTTATCGTGTTGGAAACATAGAGAGGCGGAGATGTAGTTCATCTCTCATAATAATTGCAAGTAGGAGCAGCAAGCACATGCATATTATATTCATCAAAATCATCATGTGTAACGTCAAAAGGCAACCCATCAATATAATCCTTAATAAGTGCAAACTTCTCCGATATAGTGTAGTTTGGAGAACTCAAAAAGATAATAGGACTATCATGTGTGGGTGCAATAGCAACTATCTCATGTTTAACATAAGGAACTATAGCAAGTTCATCTCTATAAGCATAATTCATATTGGCATCTTAGCCACAAGCATAGCAAGCATCATCAAAAAGGGATATTTGAAAAGAATCAACGGGATCATAGCAATCATCATAGCAATCATCCTTCTGTAAGCACGAAGGGAAATTAAACAATGTTTGAGTTGAAGAGTTACTCTCATTAGAAGGTGGGCATGTCAGGACCGGCATTTCAGTAAAATAATTACCGAGAGACCGACCTTTTAATCGAACCAGTACGGAAAAATACTTCTTACTGGTAGACAAATCCTTGATACATAATTCCAGAGTACTGAATATTATACATGGTTGAGCTGAGGTTGCTCAACAAATTATTACAAGCACGCCGATATTATACATAAGGGCGGATATGACACCATGGTAGGGTGGCATACTACTAGCTCGCAATAAAAAGGTGGTGGATATGTCACAGTGTGGTGGGTGGCGTGACTCCATTATCTTACAGTTCATCGAGTGTTGGAGTGAGACCCGATGAGTTTATTTGGTGGTTGGCGGAAGCGGTTATATAACAGTGATCAACTCCAAGATCGCAAGAGACTGACTGGGACTTCACTAGACGTCGGACTCGCTATCGAACTCTTCATCCATGAGATCGCCTTCGTCAACATCTAGCAAAATCAACAAGCCAGGTGAGTACTTTGAATGTACTCGCAAGACAGTTCGGACATAAGATATAATAAATGCAAACATGATGCATGTGAGTATTCTAGCATTATGTATCCGAATAATACAATTTCTGTGCTGCAAGTAAAAATAGAAGTCGGGCGGTAATCCTCCCGAAATCCATAAGATAAATAAAATAAAACCAAACGAGTGTCTGAGTGACGCCTCGTGAGGAAAATGAAATAAAAACATGCCACAGTCGGACATCTGGGCGACGTCACATAAAGGGCTTATAATGAAGGTAAATAACAAGAATGCCACAGTCGGACGTCTGAGCAACATCACATAAAGGGCTTATAAGGAAAAATAAATAACAAGAACGCCACAGTCGGACGTCTGAGCGACATCACATAAAGGGCTTATAATGAAAAT
>LR738712.1:70125259-70192751 GCA_902687465.1 Secale cereale
AGTCGGACGTCTGAGCGACATCACATAAAGGGCTTATAATGAAAATAAATAACAAGAATGCCACAGTCGGATGTCTGAGCGACATCACATAAAGGGCTTATAATGAAAATAAATAACAGGAATGCCACATTCGGACGTCTGAGCGACATCACATAAAGGGCTTTATAAATAACAAGAATGCCACAGTCGGACGTCTGAGTGACATCGTATAAATGGCTTATATAAACAATGGTATAACGGTAAAATACTTTAGGAGGTAAATCAGTACAGAGATAACTATTTAGTTCATCTACCCAAAATGAACTTGACAAAAATCACTACTCTTGTTACTATCATAAATTACTAGAGACGGTCACCGGGGTTGATATGAAGATTGACTCTAGGCCATAAACATGGCTACTCGGAAGATTTGACTCTGCAGAGCTTGTACTCTTAAATCACAGCCAACGGATTCCACTAGCCACAGGGACTAGTTCCGTCTACGGTGTTTTAGCAGAAACACAACTGACCAGTACACACCCATTTCACATCCTACTGTCCGGAATCACCCGTGACAACATTCACGAAAAACTTTAAGACGGGGAGGCTACAACCTCGAATAGCATGGGATCAAATTTATATATGCGCGCTCTAAGGGGTGCCCCCCCCTCTCGGTCCCAACCGGAAACACCCATGCCCCCTGACCGGATGATGGGCTTTAATCCAGGGCCATGGAACCCTCATCCCGGCCCCTCTACTTGGTGTGTACACGGAAAGAGGTTTGCAACTGACTAAACCGTAATCTTAACAGACGACATATGACAATACCAAAAGGAGACAAACGGAATCATGACTTGATCCATGTTGATACTAGAATTAACCATTGACTGGAATGCTCCAACAATACCAGTACACAACCCATCATGTCACCACATGACCGGGGTGTTTCAATCAACATTCGGGTTCACCCGAAGCATGCTTGCATGAAATATAATCATCCACAAATGCTTATATGACCATGCTATGAAGAAGAACTACTCGAGCAAACATGCAACACACTCATCATATCAAAGGTTCAAACATGCTTGCCTGGTTCAGAGTAGTCGGAGTCTAACTCGGTGAGGTTTGCGGCTCCGTCACGTCCTTCGGTATCTACGTATTCAAACAAAACAAATACTAACATAAATACCGCGCGTGCATAAAAGTTGTCCCAAATATTTTTCAAATAAATATGACAAAAAACTAGACAGAAAACTAAAGAGGACAGAAAAAGAATCAACTCAAAATCATCTTTTGCTTAAAAGATATTAGAGTTTCTGTCCAGGGGCTTGTTTGTAATGAAACAGAAAGTTTCCAGGGGCTAGAATGGAAAAACAAAAAAAACGAATCGGTACGTAGTACGCCAGCCGAATAGGAAGACGTACTTTGCCCGAAGGCACCTTCCAGAAAAACGCTTCGGAAGGAAAAGAGAGGCTGATGAGGGGGTCCCACTCGTCAGGTTTAAAAAGGACAGAACAGAGTCGCGCCGGCGCTAGAAGGCGGCGGTAGTCCCCGGCGCGGATCCACGGCGAGGTAGGGGAAGGGAGTGGTACCTACAGGTTCCTGGTGCTCTTCCGCGTCGGTGGGTGGTGGAGTTGAGCGTCGGCGAGCCCCACGTCGACGGCGACCCTATCTCCGGCGGACGGCGGCTCGGGTGGTCGTGGGCCTCGTCGGAGAGAGTTCCTGGGGTCAAACTGGAGTGGGGGTTAGTCTCCTAGAGGTGTCAGGATGTCACATCCCTAGCTTTACCTTGCCCTAGGATAGCACTTGCCTGTTGCATCATGTTTAAATTTCTCAGAAACTAGAAATGGGGATGTTCAAACCCTAGCACCAAATGAATTCAACTAGGGTCAAATTAAAATATTTTCCAATGAACCCAAAATGCCTTGGGAAAAGTTCATCATTTTTGGATTGATTAAAAACCTCTGCCAAAAATGTTGCACCTATTTCTAGGACCATTCTGGATTTTTGAATAACCCATATTGTACTTGAATTGGGGCATTTAAATATTTTTAATATCCTTAAATGCTCCAACAATTCTGAAAATAGTTGAGGGCCTCTATAATAATTAATTTAATGCCCACAGTTATTTTCAGGATTTATTAAAATGATTTGGGCTATAAACTAAATCAAAACAAAATAACAAAAATAGAAAAGAAAACATATTAGAAAGGTTAGAACTTACCTGTAGCTTACCTGGCGCAGCCCACCTAGCGCCCAACCGGCCCAGCACAGTGACAGCGCAACCGGCCCGACTGGCCCAGTGGCGAGTCATCGTTCTCCTCTTGCCAGGAGGACGCAGCGCGCGTGGTCGCCGCGCGCCGGCACGCGCACGACCACCTCCAGCCTGCCTGCCTGCGTCCCCGACGCCCTGGACGCCTCCATGCAGCGCCACGCAACCCCGACCTCTCTCCCACTCTCTTCGGTGCTTCTCCTCTCCTCTGCTCTCTCTCCCTCTGGCGTCCGAGCGGAGCTCGTCGCCGCTGTTCGTCGCCGGCAGAGCCACCGTCCAAATCACCCCCTCCCTACGTGCCCATCGGATCCGCCTGATGATCGCGGATCTCCACACCGACGCACGCGTCCTCGGGTGCCCTGCTTCGCCCTCACCGTCCACTTCTCCACCGCCGGCCATCGGAGATGCCCTTCGCCCATACGTCGCCGTCAGGCCGCCCCCGAGCTCGCCGTCTCCTTCATACGAACCGCCGTGAGCCCCTCTTGCTCCTTCCCCTATCTCCTTACTCACGCGCGTGCTGTAGCTCCGACCCCCACCATGCCCGCAAACTCCACGCCGCCGGCGATGTCACCGTCGTCGCTACAGCCACCGGGGCTTGAAAACGAGCCCGGCACCGTGCTCCGCACCCTCCCAGGAGTCGAAAACCCCCACCTGCTCGTCCTACGATGCACCTCATCGCCGTTCTCGAGCACGCCCGAACTCCGGCCACCGCACTTCCCCTCGCCGCCGTCATTTTGGTCCTCCCCGACGCGAGCTGATGGCTCCGTTGGATGCGGACGAGGACCAACATCACGCCAAGCCCCTCCGCCGCTCTTTTGGTCGCTGGAGGCGGATTTCCGACGCCCTCCGCTGCGTTCGGCCTCGCCGGCGGCTAGCCGTCGGTCGTTTGGCCTGTCTGACCGGGGGTTTGACCTCCCCCGAGTCGCTAACAAGTGGGCCCTGGCCCCTGCTAAGTTAATTTAAGTTTTTGTTAAGCTTAATTAACCCTTCTGACACTGACATGTGGGCCCTCGCGCCTAATTAGGTTAGTCTAATTTTCCTGTTTAGATTAGTACTAATCCTGTGGACCCCACATGCCAGTTTTGACTTTGGTCAAGTCAACATTGACTGGTCCCACCTGTCATGCACACAAACCAGCCCTTAGTCACTGACCAGTGGGCCCCACTGGTCAGGTTTGGCTGGACCAGCCCCTGTTGACTTGCTGATGTAAGCATGACCTAGTGCTGACGTAGTAACTATTTTCTGTGATTTAAAATAAATCAGAAATGATTTATTTATATCAGAAAATAGCTAAAACTTCTAAAAATCACAGAAAATAATCTATAACTCCAATGAAAATAATTTATATATAAAAAATGATCAGAAAAATTCAAGGAATCTGTTTATGGCATTTTCATGCATGTTAGAACAACTTATGGCTGCTGTTTAGGTAAAATCATATAAACGACATTTGAATATCCACATATGGAGTTTGAATTTGAATCTTGGATTCAAACCAACTTCATTTAACCTGTTGCTAGTTGCATTAGCTCAAATCACAGCATAATGCCATGTCATGAACATGCATCATATTGTGCATTGCATTGATTGTGTTTCTTTCTCTGTTGCCGGTGTTCGTTCCCTTTCAGTAGACGTGTTCCGACGATGTGATCGATGACACCGATGAAGACCCAATGTTATCTTCAGAAGTGCCAGGCAAGCAAAACCCCATTGAGCATTCCGATACAATCCCACTCTCTCGCTCTTGCTCTCTTTACTGCATTAGGACAACAACGCTTCAACTGTTACCTGCTGCGGTAGTTGAACCCCTTTCCACTGCATGACCTGTCATTGCCACAGTAAATAGTTGAAACCCACTGGTATGAGTAGGAGTTGTTTGAGCCATGTTGTGCCTACTCATTCATGCTTTCTGGTTATGCCTGCTATTGCTAAGAGTTGTGTCAGGTCTGATTCATCGGGGATGAATTGGAAGGGTGATGAACATGTCCTACTGTGTGAGAGCTAAGTGTGTGAACACGATTTGGTAAAGGTAGCGATGAGAGGCCATGTAGGAGTACATGGTGGGTTGTCTCATTGAAACCGTCCTCAGGAACTGAGTTCTGTGTTGGTTGATCCATGAACAGCTACACGTTGGGCCCTGAAATATGACCCCGCTCGACTTATTGACTGCCCTTGTTCTCCGTCCAGGAGTTGCAATTAGTTTCTGGTGTTTGTAGTTTACTGGAGGTCGTGCGCAGCGCTGACCCTCGGGGTGGGCTGTGACGCGACAGGTACGTGGCACGGTGTATCGGTCGCCCGTTTGGTGACGCGGGAACCCTGTACACATTGTTTGGGGCCGTGAGCAACACCCCGGCCGGATCTCCCCACGGATGGAACCCAAGTAGGCGATAAACCTGGACGAGAGACTTGAGTGGTTGGTTAGGTCGTGGTCTACAACCACGTCGGCTTTCGCTTGAAGTCTGCCGAGCACATGTCGTGTACATACGCTAAGCGGTGGAAACATGTGTGAAGAAGTACACCCCTGCAGGGTTATATATGATCTATTCGAATAGCCGTGTCCGCGGAAATGGACTTCTGGGTTGCCTATAACAGTTCATAGACAAGTGGAAGTGGATACTCTAAAACACGCAAGATAAGCGTGAGTGCTATGGATGGCCTTCTCGTAGGGAGACGGGAGTGGTTCCATAGTGGTGTATTGATTGGTGAATATGTGGACTCGTGTGTGCCACCTCAAAGAGAGTTACTTGCAGTCGTAGTTCAGGATAGCCACCGAGTCAAAGCTGGCTTGCTGCAGTCAAACTCCACCACCCCCTTTGTTGATACTGATGCATATTTAGCTAGTTCTGATGTAAGTCTTGCTGAGTACCTTTGTACTCACATTTGCTTAATTTATGTTTTGCAGAGAGACTCCAGTCTCACTAGTGGTTCCGCGTGGTCTTCGACGTTTAGCTTGTTACCTCAGCTACGATCTTGTACCCTTGGGAGGGTCTTGTAGATAGTCAGGCTCTTCAGCCTTTTCATTTGTAGTTGTCTGTACTCAGACATGTGATGCTTCCGTTGCCTGTATGCTCTGTATGTTGGGTCATGTGACCTCTGTTTGTAATGAATGCTATGATGGCTCTTTAGGGCCTTTATCTATATGAGTTGTTGAGTTATGTTGTGATGCCATGTTGTATAGCACATACTTGCATGTTATGCTTATGTGTAATGTGTATTGCTATGTGTGGGATCCGACACCTAGTTGTTTACCCTTGGTAGCCTATCTTACAGGGAAATGTCTCCTAGTGCTTCTTCTGAGCCTTGGTAGCTTGCTACTGCTCCAGAACACTTAGGTTGGCCGGCATGTGTCCTTCTTTGTTCCTGTGTCTGTCCCTTAGGGGAAATGCCACGCGTTGTTCCTTTAAGTCCTTGTAGCTTGCTACGACTTGGGTTCATACGTTGATGACCGACACGTTCGTTGCTGGGTCATGTATGCCTGTCTCTGTAATTTAGCGCCACTTTTGGTTTATAACTAGTCATGTCGGCCCGGGTTCTCTGTCATATGGATGCTAGCAACACAGTCATATACTTGTGCCAAAATGCGCAAACGGTCCCGGGCCAGGTAAGGTGGCACCCGTGGGGATACCGTGCGTGAGGCCGCAAAGTGATATGAGGTGTTACAGGCTAGACCTGTGTGACTTAGGATCGGGGTCCCGACAGCTTTGGTATCAGAGCCTGACTGCCTGTAGGATTAGTAAGCCAAACTGGTCGAAGTCGTGTCTAGAAACTCTTTAGCTATGTAAGGGAATTGTCTGTGGAAGGGAACGTAAGGCTCTTTTTACTCCTTTACCCCATGACCTTCTGATCTGAGTCACCTTCTTCTTTCTACGGGGATTAAGAACTAGGATTCTCATTCTATTTATCAGGATCACGTTAATGTGGTTTCAACCCTCAGTTCAGTTTCTACTACTTCTGTTTGTTCAACTGTTGGTCTCAGAACGTTGACATTATGATGTTAAGTGGATATGCTACCCTTTTTGCTTGGATCTCATAAGTATTCTCGAGCATTTATAGTCGTTATGCTGTCCGAGTCATCCCAGGTTTCTAAATGGTCTGACGCATTTGCAAATTCCTTCTTCCTGTTCCCAATGCTCCTTTGGGCCAGAATAACCACATTAGCCAGTGTGTTGAGGTACTCTGTTACCTCGACATATATGTTGGAGTTATTACTATGACCCTAGGTGTCTTAGAAGATCACCAGTAATCTAGCAATGTTTTATATTTCGGTGTGATGATTCTGGCCATCATTCTCGAAAGCATCCCGTGATGCCATTTAGTTAGTAGGCATTCTACTCATGGGTTCTTAAACCCGAGATTCACCCTACTTACTTCATGTTGGTAGTACTTTCTCGTCCCTTTAGGATATTAGTAACCTTGTGATAGTCCTCGAGGTCCGTGGTATATCATTCTTCCAAATACCATGAACCATCCTTGGTAGAAGTTCTCCTGAACCAAAAGATCACAACTAGAGTGCTCTTGAGTAGTACTCCATGCATATTGTGACTCTGCCAATTCTACTTTCTGCATGGATTATCCGGAAGAAATATGCTGAACTAGTTCGACATGCTAATCTATGCATCCACAACTCAGAAAGTTATATGTTCCTTTGAGTTGTCCCTTTTTAGTTGTATTACGACCCCCGTCTATCAGTTGATAGTCAGGAGTAGTTGTGCACTCGTGTTCATCGATGCCTTTACTCTTGTGGTATGTCAATCCATTCTATTTCAGAATGACTAGGAGAAACAAACTCCAGTACCTCATCCATACCCAGGATTGGGTCAAAGAAGTTGTACTTCGCAGATGGAGAGTGCTAATACAGCTTCTAATCTGTTCTATCTCGGAGTATTACCATCCTTATGTCAAGAATGTCATGGGAATTGCACCACCTCCTATGAACTTTTGATAAGGTGATACTTTTCACCATCATCGTTCATTCCTCGGTCTCCATGTCGTCGTAACCGGGATACTGACAAGTGAATCGTGATGTGTGTAATCAATACTCCTAGCAACTACGTTGCCTGGTAGTTAATGGACGGTAATGTCATTCTTAGCATGTTGGATACAGAATCATCCTTCTATGAATGAACGTGCTACCTAGTCCTTATTTCTGGTGCACCCTTTGATCATGAGTTAGGATTGTGTCAATCTCTCGCTCTTTTGATCATATCGTCTTGCCATGAAAAGCAAGATCGTTCTCGAGCTTCATAACATATCGGTGGTCCGTGATTTTCCGAATATCTTCTCGGAAGTATTACCAGGTTGTTCCCTGACCGCTATGTTGAGTTTGTGATCAAGTTGGTTTTCTTATAAACCACCCCGTCTCCAAGAAACTGTGTTGGATACCCTGGACTAGTTGGTTAAGCTAAACAACAACTTGGAGAGTTGGAAGATAAAAGCTTGCCTGACTTAGTTCCTTCTAAGGGATATCTTTTGTGTGTGTGTGTGTGTGTGTGTTGAAGAAAGATGATATCTTGATCGGTTGATCCTTGTGATCGATTATTGGATCTATTGTCTTGTCCAAAACTTTGATTTGAGTGTGGGCTATCCTCAAATCAAATCAGAACCAATGGTATTCGTAATGTTGTCTTACTCATGGTTGATCCCCCGAGCATACACCGATACATCTATTGGTCTGACCAATGCTATCACCTTGTTCACATAGTTATGGAATTCCATTTTTATGGAAGCCTCGAAGAATTGTTGTCGAGTCCACCCGACGACATGTTTATCCTTTCCATGATTCATGTTGAACATTAAAGCCAACATTGGAAACTTTTGTAAGCATCATCTTTGTGTTAGCTCATAAAGTAGATGTCTTGATGTAAGAAGTGGCTTCCCCCCTAATCCACGAGTACGTGATGTAAGTTGCCGCCGTGAATTTGGGAAAGCTTGTTTTACTTCCTCTGGAGTCATCCCAAGTCAGTCATGCATACGTGCGAAGTATTCTATGGTCTGATAGACTGATCATCTTCATTCTGTATGTATCCCTAGCACACCAAGCCACTGATAGATTTGTTCAAAAAGAAGAAGTTCCTTCTTAAGAATCATGACTTATGTTAGGACTTCGCTATCCTTGTTGATGTTTCCCCACCTAAACTCGATAGTGTTTTATTGTAAGACTACTACGTGGCCATGCTTGTCTTGGACAACGTGTTCACATGTATGTAGCAGAACCAGCTCATGTTTTGGAGTTTGCTATCGTAGATCACTCCCCGAGAATCTCGCAACAACATCTCATCGATTTGTGTTGCAAACTTTCATTTTTTTTCTTTCTAGACTCGATGAGTCTGGAATATCCTGACCCTAACCAGAACTGAATCTCAAGCAGATATGATGGTTGGAGCATTTCCCAAGAACTATAATATTGGTCTCTCGATGACCGGTAAAGTGGATGTCGTGGCCAACACACCCAGCCGGAAGATCTATTGTTGTAGTATATTGATTGAAGAAGTTGGCCACCTCCCCATAAGGATTTCGTAGGATTTACTCCCTAGTTGTTCCCTATGGATTTTTGTGCACCTGAAGTCCGACCTTTTACTTGACGTTCTAGGTACCAAACCATTTTGATAAATCGGTTGTGCTAGCACATCAAGGAGAACATTAGAAGCAGAGTGCTAAATGTCTCTCGGTCGATCATCCAGATTTTGCCCTTTAACTCCGCTAAGGTGAAATTTGAGAAAGTGTTATCTTCCTTTGCATCTGCATCGTCCATCATTATTCATCATGGTAGTATGTGGTATTGCCAGGATCCTTGACACGGATATTGGTAAAACCTTGATGAATATGGGAATGCTCAAGTTCTTGAGAGCATGCACAAGCACTAGGTGTTATCACTGGCACTAACCGGGATTGCTCCCAGTGTTCTTGCTTATGCTATAACCTCTCAAATAGTAGTTTCACTCTCTAATGTTGGGTTTCTTCCCAGTTACCAGAATCATTCCCAGCATTTGCATTTTGTTCCCAGCTTGCACCGCCAATGTGCCAATTTTCCATGGGTTGCCTTTCTCAGCCACTGCTGTTCAGGATTATCTTCAGAAGTGGACTTGCCATGGGTCCCATCCATTTCCGGTGATGAGCAAAAATCACCATTGTGTTGTCTTCAACAAGGTAGTCCACATCATCCATGCTAGTCGGAGTATGTCTTTCTCCCGGACTCCGTCAAACGATCGATTGTGTTTGCCTTAGGCTGGTATAGGGAATTTCAATGATCTCTATATCAAAAGTAATTCTTTTTGCCTTAAGGGGATAATTCTATGAGTCACTTTCTCTAAAGGCGCCCCGTCTGGTGATATCGATCACCATCTTCTTAGGTGTGAAATTATTGCCACTAAGTGAACCTTCATCGTTTGTTTCACTCCATCCCTCCGGATGTGTGTTCCGTGTCTTAGCTCAAGAGATGGTTGAACGCCTCACTCCATGAGTGATCTTGAGATGCTCGATCTTTCAGAAGATCAATTTTGTAGAGTTTCTTTCGTCGTCACCGTGTTGGACAAAGACCTTGAAATCAACATGTTGCAAGCAATCAACATTCATATGAATGACACTTGGTTCATGAATATTGTGTTAGTTAGTGTCCCCTCTGATTTCTTACCCTACGCTTGAATCTCGGGATGAGATTCTTGTTTAGTGGGGGTGAGTTGTCACATCCCTAGCTTTACCTTGCCCTAGGATAGCACTTGCCTGTTGCATCATGTTTAAATTTCTCAGAAACTGGAAATGGGGATGTTCAAACCCTAGCACCAAATGAATTCAACAAGGGTCAAATTAAAATATTTTCCAATGAACCCAAAATGCCTTGGGAAAAGTTCATCATTTTTGGATTGATTAAAAACCTCTGCCAAAAATGTTGCACATAATTCTAGGACCATTCTGGATTTTTGAATAACCCATATTGTATTTGAATTCGGGCATTTAAATATTTTTAATATCCTTAAATGCTCCAACAATTCTGAAAATAGTTGAGGGCCTCTATAATAATTCATTTAATGCCCACAGTTATTTTCAGGATTTATTAAAATGATTTGGGCTATAAACTAAATCAAAACAAAATAACAAAAATAGAAAAGAAAACATATTAGAAAGGTTAGAACTTACCTGTAGCTTACCTGGCGCAGCCCACCTAGCGTCCAACCGGCCCAGCACAGTGACAACGCAACCGGCCCGACTGGCCCAGTGGCCAGTCATCATTCTCCTCTTGCCAGGAGGATGCAGCGCGCATGGTCGCCGCGCGCCGGCACGCGCACGGCCACCTCCAGCGTGCCTGCCTGCGTCCCCGACGCCCTGGACGCCTCCATGCAGCGCCACGCAGCCCCGACCTCTCTCCCACTCTCTTCGGTGCTTCTCCTCTCCTCTGCTCTCTCTCCCTCTCGCATCCGAGCGGAGCTCGTCGCCGCTGTTAGTCGCCGGCATAGCCACCGTCCAAATCACCCCCTCCCTACGTGCCCATCGGATCCGCCTGATGATCGCGGATCTCCACACCGACGCACGCGTCCTCGGGTGTCCTGCTTCGCCCTCACCATCAACTTCTCCACCTCCGGCCATCGGAGATGCCCTTCGCCCATACGTCACCGTCAGGCCGCCCCCGAGCTCGCCGTCTCCTTCATACGAACCGCCGTGAGCCCCTCTTGCTCCTTCCCCTATCTCCTTACTCACGCGCGTGCTGTAGCTCGGACACCCACCATGTCCGCGAACTCCACGCCGCCGGCGATGTCACCGCCATCGCTGCAGCCACCGGGGCTTGAAAATGAGTCCGGCACCGTGCTCCGCACCCTCCCAGGAGTCGAAAACCCCCACCTGCTTGTCCTACGGTGCACCTCATCGCCGTTCTCGAGCACGACCGAACTCCGGCCACCGCACTTCGCCTCGCCGCCGTCGTTCTGGTCCTCCCCGGTGCGAGCTGATGGCTCCGTTGGATGCGGACGAGGACCAGCATCACGCCAAGCCCCTCCGCCGCTCTTTTGGTCGCCGGAGGCGGATTTCCGACGCCCTCCGCCGCGTTCGGCCTCGCCGGCGGCTAGCCGTCGGTCGTTTGGCCTGTCTGACCGGGGGTTTGACCTCCCCCGAGTCGCTGACAAGTGGGCCCTGGCCCCTGCTAAGTTAATTTAAGTTTTTGTTAAGCTTAATTAACCCTTCTGACACTGACATGTGGGCCCTCGCGCCTAATTAGGTTAGTCTAATTTTCCTGTTTAGATTAGTACTAATCCTGTGGACTCCACGTGCCAGTTTTACTTTGGTCAAGTCAACGTTGACTGGTCCCACCTGTCATGCACACAAACCAGCCCTTAGTCACTGACCAGTGGGCCCCATTGGTCAGGTTTGGCTGGACCAGCCCCTGTTGACTTGCTGATGTCAGCATGACCTAGTGCTGACGTAGTAACTATTTTCTGTGATTTAAAATAAATTAGAAATGATTTATTTATTTCAGAAAATAGCTAAAACTTCTAAAAATCACAGAAAATAATCTATAACTCCAATGAAAATAATTTATATATGAAAAATGATCAGAAAAATTCAAGGAATCTGTTTATGGTATTTTCATGCATGTTAGAACAACTTATGGCTGCTGTTTAGGCCAAATCATATAAATGGCATTTGAATATCCACATATGGAGTTTGAATTTGAATCTTGGATTCAAACCAACTTCATTTAACCTGTTGCTAGTTGCATTAGCTCAAATCACAGCATAATGCCATGTCATGAACATGCATCATATTGTGCATTGCATTGATTGTGTTTCTTTCTCTGTTGCCGGTGTTCGTTCCCTTTCAGTAGACGTGTTCCGATGATGTGATTGATGACACAGATGAAGACCCAATGTTATCTTCAGAAGTGCCAGGCAAGCAAAACCCCATTGAGCATTCCGATACAATCCCACTCTCTCGCTCTTGCTCTCTTTACTGCATTAGGACAACAACGCTTCAACTGTTACCTGCTGCGGTAGTTGAACCCCTTTCCACTGCATGACCTGTCATTGCCACAGTAAATAGTTGAAACCCACTAGTATGAGTAGGAGTTGTTTGAACCATGTTGTGCCTACTCATTCATGCTTTCTGGTTATGCCTGCTATTGCTTAGAGTTGTGTCAGGTCTGATTCATCAGGGATGAATTGGAAGGGTGATGAACATGTCCTACTGTGTGAGAGCTAAGTGTGTGAACACGATTTGGTAAAGGTAGCGATGAGAGGCCATGTAGGAGTACATGGTGGGTTGTCTCATTGAAACCGTCCTCAGGAACTGAGTTCTGTGTTGGTTGATCCATGAACAGCTACACGTTGGGCCTTGAAATATGACCCCGCTCGACTTATTGACTGCCCTTGTTCTCTGTCCAGGAGTTGCAATTAGTTTCTGGTGTTTGTAGTTTACTAGAGGTCGTGTGCAGCGCTGACCCTTGGGGTGGGCTGTGACGCGGCAGGTACGTGGCACGGTGTACCGGTCGCCCGTTTGGTGACGCGGGAACCCTGTACACATCGTTTGGGGCCGTGAGCGACACCCCGGCCGGATCTCCTCACGGATGGAACCCAAGTAGGCGATAAACCTGGACAAGAGACTTGAGTGGTTGGTTAGGTCGTGGTCTACACCCACGTCGGCTTTCGCTTGAAGTCTGCTGAGCACATGTCGTGTACAGACGCTAAGCGGTGGAAACATGTGTGAAGAAGTACACCCCTGAAGGGTTATATATGATCTATTCGAATAGCCGTGTCCGCGAAAATGGACTTCTGGGTTGCCTATAACAGTTCATAGACAAGTGGAAGTGGATACTCTAAAACACGCAAGATAAGCGTGAGTGCTATGGATGGCCTTCTCGTAGGGAGACGGGAGCGGTTCCATAGTGGTGTATTGATTGGTGAATATGTGGACTCGTGTGCGCCACCTCAAAGAGAGTTACTTGCAGTCGTAGTTCAGGATAGCCATCGAGTCAAAGTTGGCTTGCTGCAGTCAAACTCCACCACCCCCTTTGTTGATACTGATGCATATTTAGCTAGTTCTGATGTAAGTCTTGCTGAGTACCTTTGTACTCACGTTTGCTTAATTTATGTTTTGCAGAGAGACTCCAGTCTCACTAGTGGTTCCGCGTGGACTTCGACGTTTAGCTTGTTACCTCAGCTACGATCTTGTACCCTTGGGAGGGTCTTGTAGATAGTCTGGCTTTTCAGCCTTTTCATTTGTAGTTGTCTGTACTCAGACATGTGATGCTTCCGTTGCCTGTATGCTCTGTATGTTGGGTCATGTGACCTCTGTTTGTAATGAATGCTATGATGGCTTTTCTGGGCCTTTATCTATATGAGTTGTTGAGTTATGTTGTGATGCCATGTTGTATAGGACATACTTGCATGTTATGCGTACGTGTAATATGTATTGCTATGTGTGGGATCCGACACCTAGTTGTTTACCCTTGGTAGCCTATCTTACAGGGAAATGTCTCCTTGTGCTTCCACTGAGCCTTGGTAGCTTGCTACTGCTCCGGAACACTTAGGTTGGCCGGCATGTGTCCTTCTTCGTTCCTGTGTCTGTCCCTTAGGGAAAATGTCACGCGTTGTTCCTTTAAGTCCTTGTAGCTTGCTACGACTTGGGTTCATACATTGATGACCGACACGTTCGTTGCTGGGTCATGTATGCCTGTCTCTGTAATTTAGCGCCACTTTTGGTTTATAACTAGTCATGTCGGCCCGGGTTCTCTGTCATATGGATGCTAGCGACACAGTCATATACGTGTGCCAAAATGCGCAAACGGTCCCGGGCCAGGTAAGGTGGCTCCCGTGGGGATACCGTGCGTGAGGCCGCAAAGTGATATGAGGTGTTACAGGCTAGACCTGTGTGACTTAGGATCGGGGTCCCGACACAGGAGGCTACGAACGAGTCCAGGGCGGTGGAGGAGCTCTCACCAGAGCGGACGTTGCTGGAACCCGAGGCGGACGGAGGTGGCCGGAGTTGAGGAAGAAGGGCCCCTCAAGGCTCTTCCAGTGGCTGGGCGGGGTCTAGTGAGGTGGTGGAGAGATGCGGGCTCGAGAGTGAGCTCGGTGGCGGTTGCCGTGAACGGGATAAGTCCGGCGATCGTTACGGCGGCGCTGTGGCTGGACGGTTGATTTAGGAGCTTGAGCATCGACTAGGAGGTGCACTGGTTCCATTTCGGTGCCTAACTCAGCAAGGTAGGGGTTGTGACGGTCTGTCCCCGACGGAACGGCCGTGCGGCACGTCGGCGGTAGAGGGCGCGCCTTGTTCGTGCCTGGCCACGACGACGGTGCTGCAGGCGTGCGCTGGCGATGGAGAAGGCCACACGGAGCTCCCAGGCAACTTGGGCGGTGCCGAACGGCGTTGTGCCGTAGGGTGCCTCGTGTCGGCCGCCACAGGTGGCTCTGCCACCGCGGAAGGCGCCGCCGTGGGCGGGCCAGGGCGCCACCGACGCCAAGAACCAGCCAACCGCGCGTGCGGTGCTCTGGATAAGAGCGAGGTGCAGTGCAGCATCGATCCAAAACAGCACTGGTAAGATTGGCGAACGCTGATTGACGAAACTGACGAAGCTGCACTGTCGCTTGTAAAGTTCAGTTAACTTTTCTAAAACTGACAGAAATAGTGCACGCCAGGTGTTTGACAAAATGATTTTTGGCATGTGGAAAATCTTGCTGGAGCTGATATTTGGTGGAGTGGTCTCTTGATGCATCTAGAGGCTGCCTGAATTTTCACAGAATTTTTGGAAGAAGGAAAATATGAATTTCACCAAAATTTGCAAATCTGGTCCAAACTTGCAGCAAGTGAATTTGAAAAAATTGAACTGTGGACCAGTGAAACAAGATGGATCCAGGTTGTGGGTGCTATGGACTATCCAGGGGAGTTGGTTTGGAAACAAAACTCAAAGTGAACATGGTGGTCCCTTTGTAAATCACCATGGCTTATTTCAAAGGACAGAAATTGCTTTTGTTGCAAATTAATTAGAAGAAAAATTCCAATAAGGTTGAAACTTGCTGGAATTGATGAGAGACTTGCCTCAAGGTGAAAAGGAGGTTTTGGAGAGAAATATTTTCATTGGGTGCCATGGAAGGGAAAAGTTTGAGAGGGAAGACAAGTCCAAGATTCTTATAAGGTGGATATTCATGGAGGGGAAAGAATCAAATAAACCCTTTGAAAATCAACTTGTGTTTGAGCTAACACAAGAAGCAAACCTTCAAGACGAGAATCAAGCTTGAGAAGAACACACAAACTTTGGTCAAAAAATATTTTAGAAGGGTTTTCAAGAGAAGATCAAATATCCCCCTTCCAAAAGACCAAAAGTTTGGAAGAAAACAAATCCAAAAATTTGGAGTGTTACAGGGCACGGGTAGCTAATCCGCTCTTCCTCCTTTTGTTCTTCGCTCTCCTCCTCATATTTTTCATCCAATGAGCTCACAATGTCATTAATTTCTTATTCCATATACTCCTGCAAAATATTAGTCTCTTCTTGGACAGCGGAGTAGGCCTGAACATATGGTTTAACATAGGCATTAGAAGCATAATTATCATAACAATATTTAAATATGGCAAAAATTTCAGATTTGTAAAGAGTAGCATCATACTTTTCAATCAAAGAAGCAATTTCATAAGCACCCTTAAAAGTAACAAATTCTTCAATTTGTTGAACATCATAGTAACTATAAACACCCTTAGCATACGAAGATACGATTCCATTATCACTAAACTCACATTGGTAGGGAAGGTGTTTCGTAGGGTCTTCAGAACAACAAGTAAAATCATAAATTTCACATAAATTCCAAGCATAGCATTGCAAATGATGAATTTGATCCAGTAAAAGTTTCCCTTTTTCAGATATGCGGTGTCACACATAACAAGCATGTTCATCTAAAGATTTTCCCTCAACTAAGCTAGTTGGGGTTTCAGCCCGAGCACATAGGTATCGAAGATGATCCAAGTAATAAGCTTCAGTAGTGTGATAGATTTTGAGTGGTTCTTCAACCATTGGTATGGTAGGTACCACTATTTATTTTTGGTATTTTGCGTTTCCTACCCATAACTAAAGATAGAAAACAACTTAGAGCAGCAAGTAAAATCTACTTAGTGCTAAAGCAAACAAGCACACACGAGAATATTCTCCCCACGCTATTACTCCATCGTGCTAAAGCAAACAAGCACACACGAGAATATTCTCCCCACGCTATTGTCAGGGATATGGTTAATAGGTATAAACCGGCTATTGTAAACCGGCTTAGTTATATTATACTTGGTTTCAATATTTTAGTAGAGACTACGGCCCATGAGATTTCAAGGCCCATGTATAGGAGTATGGTTTGTAAACCGCCAAGAGATGTAACTTGAGAGATAAGAAAGAGAAGACAGAGACCGAGGCGGACACAAGTATGAGCCGGCCTCGGGACTCTGTAAACCGGACCTGGCGTTGCCACTAAATAAGGGGACGGCCTGGACGGTTCAGGGACGAAAAACAATCAACCCGTCGAGGCACAGGCAAAGCGAATCCGCTCCCTGTAAACCGACGCCCAAGCAATACCAAACCAACTAGACGTAGGCTTTTACCTTCTCTGAAGGGGCCGAACTAGTATAAATTCTCTGTGTCCTTTGTGTGCCATGAATCCTTTCAAGCTAACCCGTGCGACGGTTCCATCATCAAGTCCGTTAAACCGGACATCTGCCGTGCTATTTCCACGACAGTTGGCGCCCACCGTGGGGCCTGCGCACGATGGTTTCGATTTCTTGAAAGGCGGCTTCGAAGGGCTAAAGGGTTACGCAGTCGGCCGGATGACCAAGAGTCGTCGTGGCCGGATCTACATCGACGACGCGGGTTGGGGACCGGAGGCCGATTCGATCGAATACGGGTACCGGGTCCCCTTCGGCAGCATCCAAGTCTTCATCGGCAAAATTGGTGAACCGGGACCTGAGCCGGACACCTTCCCCAACATCGTCGAGCCGGCTCAGCGTGCGAGATCAACCCGGATTCAGCCTGCCATGAAGCATGTGTTCGTTGGAGCAATCCACGGAGGCCGAGCCGAGGACGGATCGGAATCTGATGGTGCAACAGTCGTCTACTCAGATGATGAATCTTCATCCGGGGAAACTGAATCTCTGTATCAGTTGCGGGACGGCCGGTCTGAGGGCGAGTCCGATGGAAACAGTATTCCGGGCCCCTTTGACCCGCCAAACCGGGTGGCGGTCTTCATGGCCGGTTCACAACCCCCGATGAACGGAACGACAGCAGAAGCTGGTGCAGGGGGAAGCGGTTCAAATCCCTCCCTTACTGAAGTTCTATCCACCTTGATCGAGGAGTTCACAGCTAAAGCAATGGCAGACGTAGCTCCAGCAGACAAGGCGCATCATGATGCAGAGCTTCTTCAGTTGAAGGGTCGGATCGATCAGTTAAAGGAGGACTTAAAGGCGGAAAGAGAGATGATAGCCATAAGGCAAGCAGAGCTGGATGATCAAGCCTTTTATCTGAGGATGGAGCAGGCTTCTGTGGAAGGAGTAAGGGGGCGAAAGTATCGGTCCCGCCTATCGCCGGGTTACGAATTCGCGAATTTGTTCAGAACACCTGGGGCTGGGGCCAGTAATAATCCGGCCTTAAACCGGAGAACACCCTCGGCTCGGGATGAGCCGGTTCAACAGCCCGCCGCAGAGCAGGAGCGTCGGGTTACAACGGCACCTTATGTTCCTATCCCTCCAGGGCATTATTCAAACCCTTTGGATAATATTGCTGCAGCGGCGGCGCGGTTGGCCGCTTTACCCGCGGAAGAAACGTCTCCGGTGGCGATAGAAGCGCGCAGGGCCCAGAAGCTACTTAATACTGCGTTAATACAGCAGCAAGCATACTCTCATAGCAGGGAAAGGTTACATTCAACACCACGTCCCAACCGAAGTTATTCTAGGCATTGGGAGGAGCCGGAGGTATCTAGCAGTGAGCGCAGGAGACATCGGCGCAGGCAGGATAATCCGGCAAGGGCGGAGATGCCAGCCCCAGACCTAAACCGGCCTAGATCGGAGGCCAGGGAGGAAATTCGTCAATCGACGCCGGTTCACACAGCTACTGCAGGAACAGGAGCTACGGCGAGCTCTTTCGGGGTACAATGTCTTGTCCCCGCCCTACGGAGTGTTAAGTTGCCCAAGGACTTCAAAGGGCCCCGCAAGGTGCCTAATTACACAGCCGATTTACCGCCAGAAGCCTGGGTGGAAAGTTATGAGATGGCCATGGAGATGTTAGACGTGCATGAATCGGCTTGTGCCAAATATTTCACTATGATGCTTGAGGGCACGGCCCGGACCTGGTTAAAGGCTCTACCCCCGAATTCTATTGGGTCGTGGGGGGAACTGCGTAGTCAGTTCATTAAAAACTTCAAAGATACATGCAAGCAGCCGATGTCGGTGATAGATTTAGCAGCCTGTGTACAGGGAGAGCAGGAGTCTACAGCAGCTTGGGTACGCAGAGTGGCAGAAATTTTACACTCCTCGAATGGCATCAATCCTAGTACGGCTATTGTAACATTGGAGAACAATTGCCGGTTTGAATCGTTAAAGTTAAAGCTCGGACGGCTTAAAAGGGACTGCAATGACATGGGGACTTTAATGAGCGCCCTGGTGAAATACGGAGACTCGGATAATACAAAGTATCCGGAAGCAGAAGGAGATAAAGCGGGGAAGGCCAGCAAGTCTGGTAAACCGGCGCCAGTTAATCCAGTTACTTCAAGCTTTTTGGGTAAACGGAAGGTAGAAGGTAGTTCCGATTTTGTGGCTAATACTCAAGTTCAAGGCGGTTTTCAAATTAATCCGGAGGGTTCCGCTCTCCAAACCGGCGGAGGAGATCCGGGCTGGGAGCAGGATTTGGATCGACCCTGTCCAAAGCATAGCGGAAGGGGGAGGATAGCAAGGCATACTATGAGAGAATGCATACCCTTTATGAAGGCAGTGAACGGCCGTTTTAATCCTCCTAGCCGGCCCCCGCACGGCGGTTCAGGGCCCGGATTTTATGGTTCGGGTCATCAAGGGAATAGTTCCGGATCAGGATATAGGGGCAATAACGGCGGTTATCAACCCCGACCAGGCGGCCAAAATAATCAAGGGAATTACAATGGTCAGGGGAATCAATCACATCATCAAGGTGGTTACAATAGTCAGGGGAATCAATCCCATCATCAAGGTGGTTACAATGGTCAGAATAATCAGCAGCAGGGCCAAGGGAGTTATAATAATCAAGGAAACCAGCAGCAGCAGCGCCAGCAACAGCAGCCACAATCCGGGTATCAGAGTAACCCGAAGGAGTTAAGTAGTGGGCAGTATCCTGTCTTCACGACAAGTCTGTGCAAACGAGACCAGAAGGTGTTAAAGCGGGCTGTTAATGCAGTGGAACCGGCGACACCGCAATTTCTCCGATGGTCGGAACAGCCCATTGTATGGAGCAGAGAGGACCACCCATTACGGGTGGATAATCCGGGACATTTAGCCTTGGTGGTAGCACCTCAGGTGGGAGGATACAAGTTTACTAAAGTCCTCATGGACGGGGGTAGCAGCATCAATATACTATATTATGAGACTTTCCGTCGTATGGGTCTGACGGATAAAAAGTTAAGAACGTCAAACACAGTGTTTCACGGGGTGGTCCCAGGTAAGTCAGCTTATCCAGTTGGTAAGATTGACTTAGAAGTTACCTTTGGAGATGAGTATGATTCCAGATCGGAGATGATCACTTTTGAAATTGTCAAAATTAAAAGTCCATATCATGCTTTGTTTGGAAGGACGGTTTATGCTAAATTTATGGCTAGGCCATGTTATGTTTACTTGCAGCTTAAGATGCCGGGTCATAAAGGCACGATCACGGTTCATGGCAGTCGTAAGATAGCGGTGGAATGCGAGGAAGGTGATGCAGCTTATGCAGAAGCGGTATGTGCCACGGAAGAGTTAAAGTTTTTTAAAGATAATGTTGATCCGGCAGATATGACTCCACTGAAGAAACCAACTACCGAGCATGATCCGGCATTGAAGTTCAAGTCAGCGGAAGAGACTAAGCAGGTTGATTTTGTGCCTGGAGACTCATCTAAACAGTTCACCATCAGCGCTAACCTTGATCCCAAATAGGAAAGCGCGCTCATCGAGTTCATCCGTGAGAACCGGGATATCTTTGCATGGAAGCCTTCTGACATGCCAGGTATACCGAGGGAACTCGCTGAGCACAAGTTGAACATTGATCCGAAGTTTAAACCGGTAAAACAGTATCTACGCCGCTTCAATGAGGAGAGGCGCAAGGCTATAGGAGAGGAAGTGGCCAGGCTTTTGACAGCAGGGTTCATAGTAGAAGTTTTTCATCCGGAATGGTTGGCTAATCCGGTGCTAGTTTTAAAGAAGAATGGGAAGTGGAGGATGTGTGTGGATTATACAGACCTCAATAAAGCTTGCCCAACTGATCCTTTTGCTCTACCTCGCATTGATCAGATTATCGATGCCACAGCAGGGTGTGAGCGGCTGAGTTTTCTGGATGCATATTCAGGGTATCACCAGATCAAAATGGTAGTGGAAGACCAAGAGAAGACAACTTTCATAACTCCTTTTGGTGCTTTTTGCTATGTATCTATGCCCTTGGGCTCAAATGTGCACAGGCAACTTATCAGCGTTGCGTTCAGAATTGTTTGAAAGGGCATATAGGAAGGAATGTGCATGCTTACGTGGATGACATTGTGATCAAATCAAAGGAAGAAAGAACAATGATAGAGGACCTCAAAGAAACCTTTGATAATCTTCGAGCTTACAGAATGATGCTTAATCCGGAGAAATGTGCTTTTGGTGTTCCGGCTGGTAAGCTTCTGGGATTCTTGGTCTCGAACAGGGGAATAGAAGCCAACCCAGAGAAGATCAAGGCCATCACATCTTTGACAAAACCGGTTTGCATCAATGATGTTCAGCGCATAGCTGGCCGGATCACGGCGCTAAGCCGGTTCATCAGTCGCTTGGGGGAGAAGGCGATCCCGCTTTATCAAATGTTGAGGAAAACGGACCGGTTCATATGGAGCGAGGAGGCAAATACCGCGTTTGAGAATCTGAAACAGCAACTAGCAAAACCACCGGTTTTAGCTGCTCCCATTGATAAGGAGCCTTTGCTGTTATATGTTGCTGCGAATACACGGGCAGTCAGCGTTGCGATTGTGGTTGAGCGCAAGGAAGCAGGGAAGGAACATCCGGTTCAGCGCCCGGTTTATTATGTGAGTGAAGTACTCATTGAGTCTAAACAAAGGTACCCGCATTGGCAGAAGTTGGTCTATGGGGTGTTCATGGCAAACCGGAAACTGAAGCACTACTTCCAAGGGCATCCAATAACTGTGGTTAGTTCAGCTCCGTTGGGAGATATAATCCAGAACAGGGAAGCTACGGGCAGGGTAGCCAAGTGGGCCATTGAGCTCAGTCCGCATGAGTTGAAGTATGTACCGCGTACTGCTATAAAATCTCAGGCATTGGTCGACTTCATCAATGACTGGACAGAATTGCAGACTCCTGAGGAGAAGCCGGATCTTACTTATTGGACGATTCACTTTGACGGTTCAAAGCAGTTGGAGGGCTCGGGGGCTGGAGTTGTCTTAACTTCCCCCAGAGGTGATAAATTTTGCTATGTCCTCCGCTTATTATTTCCTTGTACTAATAATGCAGCAGAATATGAAGCACTACTTCATGGTTTGCGACTGGCAAAGGAGATGAATTTGAGCCGGGTTAAGTGCCTGGGTGATTCAGATCTAGTGGCACAGCAAGTTTCTGGCAAGTGGGATTCAAGAGACCCCCTCATGGCGGCTTATCGGCGAGAGGTTGAAGCGGTCGCAGGATACTTCAAGGGATATCAGGTGGATCATATAGACCGGCGGAGGAACGAAGCGGCCGACGCTTTAAGCCGGTTAGGGTCGCAACGTAAACCGGTACCACCAAACACCTATTTAGATGAGTTACACAGTCCTTCGGTTCAAATACCTTCGGAAGAAGACCTAGCTGTTCCAGACCCAGAGGCACAGTTAGTCGCAGCACTCCATATTATTCCGGATTGGACGTTACCCTACTTAGCGTACTTAAGCCGAGGAGAGTTACCGGAGGACGAAGAGGAAGCACGGCAGATAATCCGGCGTTCTAAGTCCATGACAATTGCAAACGGAGAACTGCACCATCGTAGTACCTCTGGTGTATTTCAACGATGTGTTTCAGCTGAGGAAGGTTGTGAGATTCTAAGAGAGATTCATGAAGGGGATTGTGGTCATCACGCCGGTTCAAAATCATTAGTAGCTAAAGCATTCCGACATGGCTTCTATTGGTTAACCGCGCATGCAGATGCGGCGGATCTGGTCCGAAAATGTGATGCTTGTCAGAAGTTCTCAAGACGTGCTCTTGTTCCGGCACAGGAACTCCGGATGATACCAATAACTTGGCCTTTTGCAACTTGGGGGCTTGACATGGTTGGTCCTTTCAAGAGATCCCAAGATCAGAAAACTCATCTGCTGGTAGCAGTAGACAAGTTTACAAAGTGGGTTGAAGCGGAGCCTATAAGCAAGTGTGATGCGGCAACAGCGGTCAAATTCATCAAAAAAGTAATATTCCGGTTTGGCTTTCCACACAGCATCATCACAGACAACGGCACCAATTTATCTCAGGGTGAGATGGAAGAATTCTGTCAACGAGAGCATATTCGTTTGGGCGTGTCTTCTGTGGCTCACCCCCAATCCAATGGTCAGGCAGAAAGGGCAAATCAGGAGATTTTGCGAGGAATCAAACCCCGGCTTATGACACCTTTGCAGAGAACCCCAGGTTGTTGGGTTGAGGAATTGCCGTCTGTCCTTTGGAGTATTAACACTACACCAAACCGGTCTACAGGTTACACGCCTTTCTTCATGGTTTACGGCGCAGAAGCAGTTCTTCCAAGTGACATACGCCATGACTCACCAAGGGTAACGACCTATGTGGAAGCGATCAACGAAGAATCGAGACAGGACGGTTTAGATCGGTTGGATGAAGAGCGTGATATAGCTGCGGCACGGTCGGCGATTTATCAGCAAGATCTGCGCAGATATCATAGCCGCCGGATTAGAACCAGGACACTCCAGGAGGGTGACTTGGTACTCCGGCTCATCCAAGATCAAACAAATATGCACAAGCTATCCCCGCCATGGGAAGGGCCCTTTGTGGTCAGCAAGAATTTACACAACGGTTCATATTACTTGGTGGACATTCGAGAACACAAGGATTCACGGACATCGGAAGAGGAGACGAAGAGGCCGTGGAACATCGCCCATTTACGGCCATACTATACTTGAGCTATGTGTTCCAATGTATCCTATGTATATATTATGAATAATGAATAAACCGGCACCCTCGGTAAACCGGGGGCTCAGCCCTTTTTACATATACACAAATCTTGTGACAAATAACCATATCAGTTTGTTATCAAACATCATATTTCAATGTTGACCGGTTTAGAAACTAATTTTTCTCAGAATATGTGAAGGAGCAATAGAACTCTCGGGAACATGAGATTATATCCGGTTCAAGAAGAGAAGACTCCATGAAATGCAAACCCACAGGTTCAAAACAGAACAATGGAGGCCCCCTGGGAGTTGGTATCATCCGCTCCCAGTGATCGGATTAAGTTTCATAAATTCTTTCGACCCTCTGAAAAGTTGGATAGTACCACATTCAGTGATTGGTCTAGATTGACCCACCGGTTCAGGAGGAACCCTGGAGGCCCCCTGGGAGTGTCGGCCAATCCGCGTCCCAGTGATCGGAATAATAGATACGATTCTTTCGGCCCTCTGAACAGTTGATACGCTCACGTTCAGTGATTGGCTAGGCCCCTTGGGACAGATGGTTTGCCCACGTTCCATTGATCGGATCGGTTTTTATTTACAAATTCTTTCGGCCCTCTGAACAGTTGATACGCTCACGTTCAGTGATTGGCTAGGCCCCTTGGGACAGATGGTTTGCCCACGTTCCATTGATCGGATCGGTTTTTATTTGCGGTTCTATCGGCCCTCTGAACAGTTGATACGCTCACGTTCAGTGATTGGCTAGGCCCCTTGGGAAAGATGGATAATCCACATCCCATTGATTGGCTGAACCTTGCTTTGAGCCTGGCAGCTCTTAAAAAGCCTCGACTACATGGTCTTATTTGCAAAATTTGCATCTTTTGGTGTTTGTGTTTTATAACCCTTTAAAACGGAGTGGAACAGCTCCAGAAGTTGACCACCTATCTACAAAGTTACAAGTCTGGGTCATGAATACCAGCGAGAGTTAAACCGGCGTTCATCATTACCCGGATCGGCATTCATGATGAGCTAACAAATTGGCAGCACATGATCAGTTATAATGACCGATGTTTTTTCAAACCGGCCTGGTTTTGACTATAAGTCACCAGTATGAGATGACACAATGACCGGAGTTTATTAACCCGGCCCAATGGTGATCAAACCCGGTGTTCGTTAAAACCCGGATCGCATGTCAGGCACAAGTTACAACTTTCTGAAACAAGATGAGCCGGAGTTATCGACAAGATGGACCGGAAAGTTTCACGAGTCTATTAGGATTGAGGAAGACCGATTAAAGTGACTTTAAAGTCCCGACCGGTTTAAAGTATATTGGCCACATACATCTCAGGTATAACAGTTATTTTTAATATAAAGATATGCTTATTAGATGTTTCAAGAGAACAAGTTAACCCGTCCAGTGGTAAGCCACTAGGACATGTTTTTCGATATTTTTATTTTATATGAACAGAAGAAAGCAACCGCATCAGACAACAGGTCAACGGATGAATACTTCATAAAGACAAAATGTCGGATCACAGCACATTAAGTCTCAGCTAAACCTATTACAAGGCATGAAAAGCCCAATAGTTGGAAGCATTGTTTGACGGAATAACAATCATGGTTACAGCAATAGAATTCAAGATTGTGCTTCTCCTTGCTGAGATGGCTGGCCACCGTCTTGATCCGGAACGTCTTCATCTTCGTGAAGCGGTTGGAAGTCCGGTGCACGCCAATCAATCTTTGCCAAGGCACGGAAATATACTTCATCGTTGATAAGCTCAACAGGATCAATATCAGGAGCAAAGGTGTGAGGACGAACCGGCGGAATTAAGTTTACAATATCATAAACCGGTCGCTCCACCCGCTCGTTCTGCAGGTTGTATGCTGGATGATATCGTGACAAGTCAGATTCCACCGCAAGCTTGCTGGCGAGGGGACGCATCTCCTTTGTCAGGGCATAAAGATCTTTTTCATTGAAGGTTGAACCGTCCTCCTTGGTATCAGGAAATCCGGTTAACACCTCCTCCGGATCAAGGTCCGGGACCCAAGCTTTAGCCCTCGTAAGGGCCAGAAGAGCACCTCCTCGAGCGGCCGATTTCTTAACTTCTTCAAGACGAGCCGGTAGAATGGACAAACTATTCAAAGTATCTTGGATAGTTGAAGGAGCCGGTTTACCAAATGAAGTGGCACTGATAATCCTTTGTGTTCCGGAGTACAGCTGTTCGACCAAGGTATAGCAGGCTTTGAGTTTTTTCCGTAAGTCGTCCCCAAGATGGGAGACACGGCGCCCTATATACAACAATGAAAGTTAAACCGGTACAAGTCACAGGTTACAAAGATAAAGACAGGAATTCAGATTATATTTACCAAAAATAGCAGAGGTCATCAAGTCAATTTGGCGCTTTAACCCGGTCAATTCTTCAGTAACCGGATTAAGTGCTCCTTCAGCGTCCTGAACACGTTTTTCAACATCTTTTTTCTGGACCTCAAAAGTAGTCCGCTCCTCTTCAAAATATTTCTTCAAGTCTTCAGCAGTTTTTAAACTCACTTGAAGTTCTTTTTTAGCTTTTGAAGCGGCTGACTCAGTTTCTGTAAGCCGGCTTCGAAGTTCGTTGATCTCCAGAGTATTCCGGTTCAACTCAGCCTGCAGACAAAGTTCAAAAGCAAGAAATGAAATTACAAGTCTCAAGCACACAACCAAGTTGTCTACTTGACACTTGGGGGCTAATGGCAGTTGAAGCAATACAGCAAAGGAAATTTGAAATTGCAAGTCTCAAGCACACAACCAAGTTGTCTACTTGACACTTGGGGGCTAATGGCAGTTGAAGCAATACACCAAAGACAATTTGAAGTTACAAGTATCAACTACATAACCAAGTTATCTACTTGATACTTGGGGGCTAATGTATGGATTAACAGTTCAAACTACAAAGTTCCGGATCACCTTCAGTAAAGCAGTTAAACCGGAACTTGGGGGCTGCTATGAGATAAAGATGCGTCAAAAAAGCAAAGTCAGAAGAAGAAACTTACCTCGTATTTTTCTCTCATCAGGTTCACCAAGCTGGCTTCATAATCCCGACTGCTGTGGAGCCGGTTCAAATATCCGGAATAAATGTCTTGAGCGCTCATGCTAGAAAGGCTGGATATGTCAATACTCCATTTTCCTTTTTCTTGAGCTATCTTTTCCGCTTTAGCTGTATGTTTTGCTAAAACGGTGGGCTCAGCTGGAGCAACATAAGCGGTACCAGTAACCACGACATCAGGAGAAGTGGGTACATTGGGGGGAGTAACGTCAACATGAGCCGGATCAGGAGACGCCGGATTAACTTGAGGAGAATTAACCCGGGCCGGGCTTGGTGGATCTTGGACGTTTTCTGTAAGAGGATTCTCAAGAGCAGGGTCTTCAACAGGAGCTGCAGGAGTACCTTCTGGAGGAACAACTGTGGACGGATCAATAACCGGATCATCAGCAGTAGGGTCGGCAACAGGCTTATTCGCCTTAGGCTTTTTGCTGGGTTTCGGTTTTCTGGAAAAACATGCAAAATAAGTTAGCATTATAAAGAAAAAAGGGTGTCATAAACCGGAAAAGGTGAAGAGAGTTACCCCGGGACGGTCTTCAAAGGAGGAAGCTGCGTAGCGGTTGATTCACCGGAAGAAGACAGCTGAGTTTCCTGATAGTCAGGATCAGACGGTTTAAGGGGTTTTCGGATAAGTCCGGCCTTGGGATGAAGAAGAGTCAGAGAGAGTATCACCTCAGCACGGCGCTTTCGAACCGGAGTTAAGGAGATTCCAGATGACTCCACCGTCAGGCCACTGTGGCGAGTGGTCCGGCGAAAGGCTTCGTGCTGTTGCTTCTTCAAAGTAAAGTTAGGGTCTAACTTAGCATAAGGATGAGAAAATTGATATTTCCTGACGGTCCGACGACTTTTTTGAGGAAGAGGTTCTGAATCAGAAGAAATAAGAGTTACCTCAATCTCAGTCGGGTTATCACCTTCAGGCAGTTCCTGTGAAAAGGTATCATTAGATATGATTACAAGTACATGAAAGCGAGAATTTAAACCGGAATAAAGCATACCTCGGAGTCCGGATCATCATCCTCGGTAGGAGAACCGGCATCGACGGCTGCTTTCCTCTTTTTGTTTGCAGGGGTCTTCCGGCGAGCCTGCTTTACGGTTTTTTCCTGAGGCTTTCTCCTCCAGAAGGGGTCATCAGCCTAATCGAAAAAGCAAGAGCAATTGAAAGACGGTTCAAAGAGGACGGTTTACAAATACGGGGCAAAGAAAAACTTACTTCGGGCAGCTTATTCTTCTTGAAATACGGAGCCAAGCCAACCTTAGCACAATCTGCAAAGGAAGCATTGAGAATCTTTTTGGCTGACTCCACTACCTCCGATTCAGAAAGCTTATCCTTGGTAAACCTTTGAGGATCATCCGGTTTACCAGAGTATTTGCACATTAACTGAGAACGCCGGCTTAGGGGAAGGATGCTCCAAGATAGCCAGCAGCGAAGGAAATCAGTGCCAATCAGACCATTTGCCATAAAAGCTCTCAGTTTGGAGAGCTGTGATGAGAACCGGGTCCGTTCAGCAGCACTGAGCCGTGGTGGCAAGGGGTGATTCGCCGGAATACGAGTTTCGCGATAACCTGGTAAAGGAGTTTCACCCTCAGGAGAAGTGTCAACACAGTAAAACCAGGACTTGTTCCAATCTTTTGGATGAGTATGTAAAGCGGCGTGGGGTAAGACTACGTCCCTCCTCTTCTGAATACTAACCCCACCAAGTTCTTGGTGAGGTCCGCTGGTAAACTCAGTGCGCCGGTTTAAATGAAAGAAATCCCGGCATAAATCAACTGAAGGTTCCTCTTGAAGATACACCTCAGAAAACACTTGGAAATCACAAATGTTTGAAACGGAATTGGGTCCGATATCCTGTGGGTGTAGCTGGAAAGCAGCAAGAACATCCCGGAAAAACCTTGAACCGGGGGGAGAGAAGCCTCTAGAGATATGATCCAAAAACACGATGACTTCCCCGGATCTAGGAGTAGGAGGGCATTCATTACCCGGAGCACGCCACTTTAACTCAGACTGAGGCCCTAGTGTACCGATTTCAGACAGCTTGATTAAGTCATCTTCAGTAACGACAGAAGGGACCCAATCGCAGGAGACATATTGCTTAGCCATTGCAGTGAAAGAACAGAGTGCTGGAGAAGATAAAAATACAGAAACGGATTATGAAAGTGCAGTAATCCGGAACCTATCTAAGAAAATTACGCAACGGTTTAAACTGAGGACTAATGGTGTGGTTAAACCGGCAATTATAAAGCAAGTTATATCATTTCCGGTTTATGGCAGTTGAAGGGGGACAGTTCAACCATTGCGTCAAATTACAGAGTTTTTTGCAAGAGCAGGGCATATCAACTTAAATCGGAACATAATTAGCGAATCTACCAAGGAGAAAAACAGGTTTCCGAAAGATTGCTAAGGGGGAAAGATCTGAGTATGCTGAGGAAAAAGATCGAACAAGATGAAGCTTTGCTAAAAGTTCTAATGGCGGAACGGATAAATCTACAGCATTATGTATAGATGGCGAGATCTAAGCTAGTACTAAGCGGAAGATCTGTTGACTGGGCCTAAAGGTCACAAATTCTCTATGAGGAATGTATCTACGAAGAAAGAGGCGAAGCTTTCGTTGGAAGCCCTAATGGCGGAAGAACAAGGAGG
The DNA here is from genome assembly GCA_902687465.1 of Secale cereale. NCBI lineage: Eukaryota > Viridiplantae > Streptophyta > Magnoliopsida > Poales > Poaceae > Secale > Secale cereale. The sequence goes on from LR738712.1 coordinate 70,154,522, forward strand.
AGCATTGGCAGATGCAGATCAATAATAAGGAAAAAAGAACGTACTTGAGCAATGGAGGACAGCAGCAGAGTTTTCTCTGGACGAATCAGGTTGATGCAGCGGCCGGGGAGATCTTGATTCGACGAGATGACGACGGCGCTCCAAGCTCGGGCGTTAATGGAGTTCTTGAGGCTCAGGCGGCGGACGAAGGAAGAAGACGCGAGAAGAAGGAAGAATGAAAGGGAACGGTGTTATTTATAAGCGAAGGGAGAGATGCGAAGCGACAGGTGCGAAAATCGAGGAGACAGAAAATCGGATAAAGATCCTATGACGCCTCGATCTTCGGGATAACCCTTAAAATAAGCTACAGTACAGCTCACGGCGTTAAATGCGGAGATGATGTCATTGTCAGACTTTAATGATCTTGGAGGATGACGTCAGAGCCGGTTTACAAAAAAGATGAAGATAAAGAAGAAAGTTATACAAGACAAAGAAGACTGATGTGAACAAGTTCAAATCATTCTGGGGCCTAATGTCAGGGATATGGTTAATAGGTATAAACTGGCTATTGTAAACCGGCTTAGTTATATTATACTTGGTTTTAATATTTTAGTAGAGACTACGGCCCATGAGATTTCAAGGCCCATGTATAGGAGTATGGTTTGTAAACCGCCAAGAGATGTAACTTGAGAGATAAGAAAGAGAAGACAGAGACCGTGGCGGACACAAGTATGAGCCGGCCTCGGGACTCTGTAAACCGGACCAGGCGTTGCCACTATATAAGGGGACGGCCTGGACGGTTCAGGGACGAAAAACAATCAACCCGTCGAGGCACAGGCAAAGCGAATCCGCTCCCTGTAAACCGACGCCCAAGCAATACCAAACCAACTAGATGTAGGCTTTTACCTTCTCTGAAGGGGCCGAACTAGTATAAATTCTCTGTGTCCTTTGTGTGCCATGAATCCTTTCAAGCTAACCCGTGCGACGGTTCCATCATCAAGTCCGTTAAACCGGACATCTGCCGTGCTATTTCCACGACACCGACAATGGCGCCAGAAAAAGGTCTTGATAACCCACAAGTGTAGGGGATCAGTTGTAGCATCTTTCGATAAGTAAGAGTGTCGAACCCAACGAGGAGCTAAAGGCAGAACAAATATTCCCTCAAGTTCTATCAACCACCGATACAACTCTACGCACACTTGACATTTACTTTACCTAGAACAACTATGAAACTGGAAGTACTTTGTAGGTGTTTTTGGGTAGGTTTGCAAGAATATAAAGAACACGTAAATAAAACTAGGGGCTATTAAGATAAAGAGACAATAAGGTTAGTGATAGCGAGTCTGGAAAAGTGGTGATAGGAGTTGCGAAATTGCCCCTAAGCAATTGACTACGTTACTAGACCGATAGCAAGTTTTATGTGGGAGAGGCCACTGCTAGCATGTCATCCCTTGGAATTCTATGCACTTATGATTGGAACTATTAGCAAGCATCCGAAACTACTAACGTTCATTAAGGTAAAACCCAACCATAGCATTAAGATATATTGGTCCCCCTTCAATCCCGCATGTATCAATTTCTACGCTAGGTTGAAGCTTGTGTCACTCTTGCCCTCCAATACGTAGTCCTATCAACATACAACTAACCCTATGGTGTGATCCACGCGCGCGCTCATATGATGGGCACCAAAGGACATCAACATAACCACAAGCAAATTAAATCAATCATAGCAATTCACCAATCACCGATAGGACAACGAAAATCTACTCAGACATCATAGGATGGCAACACATCATTGGATAATAATATGAAGCATAAAGCACCATGTTCAAGTAGAGGGTACAGCGGGTTGCGGGAGAGTGGACCGATGTATATAGATGGGGGAAGGTGATGGAGATGTTGGTGAAGATGACGGAGGTGTTGGTGTAGATCGCCGTCACACGATGATGGCCCTGGTGGCACTCCGGTGCCACCGGAAGCGAGGGGGAGAGAGCCCCCTCCTTCTTCTTCTTCCTTGACCTTCTCCCTTTCCCCTCTGGTCCATGGCCTCCATGGCGGCGGAGGGGCGAGAGCCCCTCCGAGATTGGATATGTCTCTCTGTCTCTCTGTGTTTCTGCGTTCCCAGATTATGTCCCTTCACCATTTCTTATATTCCCGGAGATCCGTAACTCCGATTGGGTTGATTTTTTGACACGATTTTTATCCGGATATTATCTTTCTTGCGGCGAAAGAAGGGCATCAACCGCCTTACGATGCGGCCACGAGGGCCCAGGGCGCGCCCCCCTTCCCAGGACGCGCCCCCTGCCTCGTGGCCCACTCGGGCATCGTTTCATGTTGGTTCCGCTTCCCAAAATTCACATATATTCCAAAAAAATATCCGTCCATTTTTATTCCATTTGGACTCCGTTTGATATGGATATTTTGCGAAACAAAAAACATGCAACAAACAGGAACTAGCACTGGGCACTGGATCAATATGTTAGTCCCAAAAAATAGTATAAAAAGTTGCCAAAAGTATATGAAAGTTGTAGAATATTGACATGGAACAATAAAAAATTATAGATACGACAGAGACGTATCATTACCACACCGCATGTATTTTGTGTAATTAAATAACCGCAAATTGACTCTAGGGAGCCCAGACTTGCAATCAAACGATGTGCTTGTGTTTTCTGCTCTCATGCAGCATCGAGCTTTGTGGGTAACCAAATAAAGTGCAAAATATTGTTCTGGGGCTGTAATAATCCAGACATGCTCTACCAGGCCATTCATCCAAAGGAACAAAAATTGATGCGGGCAACCAAACACACCCTTAGTGTCGTGATAAATTCTTGATAATACCCATCCGAGGATGGCAAACGCGTCAAAGATCCAGTTGGTGCACATGAGGATGATTTACCTAGGTTTAGGCCCTCGGATCGAGGTAATACCATACTTCTTGCTTGTCTACACTACTATTATAGCCTCGTATGAGAACTAGTGTTTTGTGTTTACAAGGGGGTGATCACTAGATCATCTAGAGGTTGAAACCTCAGATGTCTTTCTAGGATAAGGTGTCTATCAGGGGGTCCCTGTCATACCTTATATAGGCAGACGATGCAGGGTTGCAAGTCCTGGGTCGGTTGAGGAGTTGTTGTATGCTACATTTGATAGGTAATCACGGTCGGTTAATACATGCCGCATACAAACGACCCCTTTCCTAGTTCGGAGAGGAATATTCTTCTTGGCCTGAAGGTGGTGATGCGCTTCGGATTGTTAGTGGACGTCGAGCTGTGGAGCTGGGTCGCCCTACTGTCGTTGGGCCTCTTCCCTCTTACATAGATATACCCAGAGGGCATGGCATCAGCAGTAGCCCCCTTTGCGCTTCAAAGTCTTGGTTGTTAATCTCCTTTTTGTGCTTCTCCATGCTTGAATGAAGTTCTTCAGATATGATGGTTGTGCTGAGCGTACCCCATCATTTTGATCGACATACTTGCCTTGATGGACTCAGAAGTACTCCCTCTATAATCAAATATAAGAGCGTTTAGAACACTATTTTAGTGATCTAAGCGCTCTTATATTTCTTTACGGAGAGAGTACCAAAGACAAGATATGTAAAAGTTCAATGGTATGTAGAGACCTCCGTCTGCATGGCAGACGATATTTAAACCGTTGTTTGCATAATAGATGAATTCTCTTGATGTCTAAACTTTAATCTGTATGGCAGAGATCATCTTGCATTCATATGTCTGGCATGTCAAAAATTCGGACGAAACCTCTCACGAAATTTGTTATCATACAGAATTCAGCCAAGGCCCAAAAGAGGGATATATCGTGACTTTATCGTCTAAAGCAGAATAAAACTCAATAGGTTCCCTTGTGCAAGACTACATATCCAAATATGTTTTTGTGGGTTTGGGTTAATTCTCGTGATGTCTAACTATATTCTACTATACAGAGATCAGCTTGTGGCTATAAGCTAAGAATGTCAAGAATTCTGATGAAGTACTTACAAGGCATCTAGTAGAGAAACTCATCCCATGATCTTACATCTGATCCAGAATAAACCTAGAACGCCATTGTTTGGTTAGAGAAACTTGCCCAATAACCCTCCCATAAGTGGTGAACTACATAGGGCGACCTCAGGAGCCGAGAGGTACCCAAGGTCTAGGAGCTCGGCAGTGTCCCCCGTGGTGACGATGGAGGGGAGCCATAGCCCCACTTTCTTGTCGCCTTCTCCGTGTCGCCGTCAACTCCCTGGCTCCACGCGGTAGCCTTCGGCTCGCCCTTGGAGGTTTTCACCGTCGCGGCGCAGGTTCCCTTTCCGCCAATCGCTCAAGAATGGAGGGAGAGAGATTGGAAGCTTTCTGGGGCTCTGTTCTTGATGTCTACTACACAACTTATTCTTGTAGACTCGTGTTGGGTCTCCAAGCGTAGAGTTATGTATGACAGTAGCAATTTTCCCTCAAGTGACTGACCTAAGGGTTATCAATCCGTGGGAGGCATAGGATGAAGATGGTTTCTCTCAAACAACACTGCAATCAAATACAAATATTCTCTTGTGTCCCCAACACACCAGTACAATGCTAAATTGTATAGGTGCACTAGTTCAGCGAAGAGATGGTGATACAAGTGTAGTATGGATAGTAGATATAGGTTTTTGTAATCTAAAAATATAAAAATAGCACGGTAACAAGTGATAAAACGGGGCACAAATGGTATTGCAATGCTTGAAAACAAGGCCTACAGTTCATACTTTCACTAGTGTAATCTCCCAACAGTGCTAACATAATTGAATCATATAACAATCCCTCAACGTGTGACAAAGATTCACTCCAAAGTTCTTATCTAGCGAAAAACATAAGATGAAATTGTTTGTAGGGTACTAAACCACCTCAAAGTTATTCTTTCCGATCAATCCATTGAGCTATTCCTATAAGTGTCACAAACAACCCTAGAGTTCATACTAAAATAACACCATATGATACACATCAACCAACTCTAATGTCACCTAGATACCCCAATGTCACCACAAATATCCGTGAGTTGATTATACGATATGCATCAAACAACTTCAGATCCATAATATTCAATCCAACACAAAAAACTTCAAAGAGTGCCCCAAGATTTCAACCGGAGAAAGTAGGACGAAAATGTGCATCAACCCCTATGCATAGATCACCCCAATGTCACCTCAGGAATCCGCGAGTTGAGTGCCAAAACATACATCAAGTGAATCAATATAATACCACATTGTCACCACGGGTATTCATATGCAAGAAATACATCAAGTGTTCTCAAATCCATAAAAGTATTCAATTCAATAATAGTGAAACCTCAAAGGTAAAACTCAGTTCATCACAACAAGATACAGAGGGGAAAGAACCATATGATCTAACTATATTAACTAAGCTCACGGTACATCAAGGTCGTGCCAAATCAAGAACACGATAGAGAAGGAGAGAGAGAGACACACACACACACACAGAGAGAGAGAGATCAAACACATAGCTACTTGTACATACCCCTAGCCTCGAGGGTGAACTACTCCATCCTCATCATGGTGGCCGCCAGGATGACGAAGATGGTCTCCGATGATGATTTCCCCCTCCGGCAGGGTGCCAGAACAGGGCTCCAGATGGTATTTCGAAGGTACAGAGGCATGTGGTGGCGGAGTCAAAGTTCTAGGGTTATTTTGGGTGGTTTCTCTATTTATATAATTTTTGGCGTCGGTCTCACGCTAAGACGGACCACAGGGTGCCAACTACCCACTAGCCCACGGCCAAGGCCCCTGGCGCGCTCTGGTGGGTAGTGGCCACCTCCTTCACCTTCTGGTCCTCCCATGAAGCTTCTAGTGCCTCTTATGTTCCAAAAAAATTGTCAAAAAGTTTCGCTGCATTTGGAGAACTTTTATTTCTGCACACAAAAAAACACCACGGTAGTTCTGCTGAAAACAACGTCAATCCCGGTTAGTTCCATTCAAATCATACAAAAACCATAAGTAATTGTTGTAAACTGTTGGGGAACGTAGTATTTTAAAATTTTCCTACGATCACGCAAGATCTATCTACCAGATGCATAGCAACGAGAGGGGAGAGTGTGTCTACGTACCCTCGTAGACCGAAAGCGGAAGCGTTAGAACAACGCGGTTGATGTAGTCGTACGTCTTCACGGCCCGACCGATCAAGCACCGAAACTACGGCACCTCCGAGTTCTAGCACACGTTCAACTCGATGACGTCCCTCGAACTCCGATCCAGCCGAGTGTCGAGGGAGAGTTCCGTCAGCACGACGGCGTGGTGACGATCTTGATGTTCTACCGTCGCAGGGCTACGCCTAAGCACCGCTACAATATTATCGAGGAGAACTATGGTGGAGGGGGGCACCGCACACGGCTAAGAGATCAAGAGATCAATTGTTGTGTCTAGAGGTGCCCCCTGCCCCCGTATATAAAGGAGGGAGGGAGAGGCCGGCCCTAGAGGGGGCGCGCCAAGTGTGGGAAGTCCTACTAGGACTCCCAAGTCCTAGTAGGATTCCCCTTTCCTTTCCGGAGTAGGAGAGAAGGAAAGAGGGGGAGAGGGAGAAGGAAAAGGGGGCTGCACCCCTTGTCCAATTCGGACCAGAAGGGGGGCGCGCGCCTCCTTCCTTTTGGCCTCTCTCCTCTATTCCCGTAACTCCCCGGTACTCCGAAAATACCCGAATCACTCGGAACCTTTCCGATGTCCGAATATAGTTGTCCAATATATCGATTTTTACGTCTCGACCATTTCGAGACTCCTCGTCATGTCCCCGATCTCATCCGGGACTCCGAACTCCTTCGGTACATCAAAACTCATAAACTCATAATAAAACTGTCATCGAAACCTTAAGCGTGCGGACCCTACGGGTTCGAGAACTATGTAGACATGACCGAGACATGTCTCCGATCAATAGCCAATAGCGGAACTTGGATGCTCATATTGGCTCCCACATATTCTACGAAGATCTTTATCGGTCAAACCGCATAACAACATACGTTGTTCCCTTTGTCATCGGTATGTTACTTGCCCGAGATTCGATCGTCGGTATCTCAATACCTAGTTCAATCTCGTTACTGGCAAGTCTCTTTACTCGTTCCGTAATACATCATCCCGCAACTAACTCATTAGCTGCAATGCTTGCAAGGCTTATAGTGATGTGCATTACCGAGTGGGCCCAGAGATACCTCTCCGACAATCGGAGTGACAAATCCTAATCTCGAAATACGCCAACCCAACAAGTACCTTCGGAGACACCTGTAGAGTAACTTTATAATCACCCAGTTACGTTGTGACGTTTGGTAGCACACAAAGTGTTCCTCCGGTATTCGGGAGTTGCATAATCTCATAGTCATAGGAACATGTATAAGTCATGAAGAAAGCAATAGCAGTAAAACTTAAACGATCATAGTGCTAAGCTAACGGATGGGTCTTGTCCATCACATCATTCTCCTAATGATGTGATCCCGTTGATCGAATGACAACTCATGTCTATGGCTAGGAAACATAACCATCTTTGATCAATGAGCTAGTCTAGTAGAGGCATACTAGGGACACTCTGTTTTGTCTATGTATTCACACATGTATTAAGTTTCCGGTTAATACAATTCTAGCATGAATAATAAACATTTATCATGATATAAGGAAATAAATAATAACTTTATTATTGCCTCTAGGGCATATTTCCTTCAGTCTCCCACTTGCACTAGAGTCAATAATCTAGTTCACATCGCCATGTGATTTAACACCGATAGTTCACATCGTCATGTGATTAACACCCAAAGGGTTTACTAGAGTCAATAATCTAGTTCACATCGCTATGTGATTAACACCCAAAGAGTACTAAGGTGTGATCATGTTTTGCTTCGTGAGAGAAGTTTAGTCAACGGGTCTGTCACATGCAGATCCGTATGTATTTCGCAAATGTCTATGTGTCTACAATGCTCTGCATGGAGCTACTCTAGCTAATTGCTCCCACTTTCAATACGAATCCAGATTGATACTTAGAGTCATCTGGATTTAGTGTCAAAGCTTGCATCGGCGTAACCCTTTACGACAAACTCTTTATCACCTCCATAGTCGAGAAATATTTCCTTAGTCATCCAATTACTAAGGATAATTTTGACCGCTGTACAGTGATCTACTCCTGGATCACTATTGTACCTCCCTGTCAAACTCATGGCATACTTTATAGAACCTATGGCCGATGCATAGGGAATGACTTTCATTCTCTCTATATTTTTCTGCTGTGGTCTAGCTTTGAGTCTTACTCAACTTCACACCTTACAAGTCAGGCAAGAACTCCTTCTTTGACTGATCCATTTTGAACTACTTCAAAATCTTATCAAGGTATGTACTCATCGAAAGTCTTATCAAGCGTCTTGATCTATCTCTATAGATCTTGATGCCCAATATGTAAGCAGCTTCACCAAGGTCTTTCTTTGAAAAAACTCCTTTCAAACACTCCTTTATGCTTTCCAGAAAATTCTACATCATTTCTGATCGACAATATATCATTCACATATACTTATCAGAAAGGTTGTAGTGCTCCCACTCACTTCTTGTAAATACAGGCTTCACCGCAAGTCTGTATAAATCTATATGCTTTGATCAACTTATCAAAGCGTATATTCCAACTCCGAGATGCTTGCACCAGTCCATAGATGGATCGCTGGAGCTTGCATATTTTGTTAGCACCTTTAGGATTGACAAAACCTTCTGGTTGCATCATATACAAGTCTTCTTTAATAAATCCATTAAAGAATGCAGTTTTGTTATCCATTTGCCAGATTTCTTAAAATGCGGCAATTACTAACATGATTCGGACAGACTTAAGCATCGCTACGGGTGAGAAAGTCTCATCGTAGTCAACTCCTTGAACTTGTCGAAACCCTTTCGCAACAAGTCGAGCTTTGTATACAGTAACATTACTGTCAGCGTCAGTCTTCCTCTTGAAGATCCATTTATTTTCGATGGCTTGCCGACCATCGGGCAAGTCAACCAAAGTCTACACTTTGTTCTCATACATGGATCCCATCTCAGATTTCATGGTCTCAAGCCATTTTGCGGAATCTGGGCTCATCATCACTTCCTCATAGTTCGTAGGTTCATCATGGTCCAGTAACATGACTTCCAGAACCGGGTTGCCGTACCACTCTGGTGCGGAACGTACTCTGGTTGATCTACGAAGTTCAGCAGTAACTTGATCCGAAGTTTCATGATCATCATCATTAGCTTCCTCACTAATTGGTGTAGGAATCACTGGAACCAGTTTCTGTGATGTACTACTATCCAATTCGGGAGAAGGTACAATTACCTCATCAAGTTCCACTTTCCTCCCACTCACTTCTTTCGAGAGAAACTCCTTCTCTAGAAAGGATCCACTCTTAGCAACAAAGACCTTGCCTTCGGATCTGTGATAGAAGGTGTACCCAACAGTTTCTTTTGGGTATCATATGAAGATTTACTTCTCCGATTTGGGTTCGAGCTTATCATGTTGAAACTTTTTCACATAAGCATCATAGTCCCAGACTTAAAGAAATGACAGCTTAGGTTTCTCGTCAAACCACAGTTCATACGGTGTCATCTCCACGGATTTAGATGGTGCCCTATTTAACGTGAATGTAGCTGTGTCTAATGCATAACTCCAAAAGCGATAGTGGTAGATCGGTAAGAGACATCATTGATCGCACCATATCTAATAAAGTACGGTTATGACGTTCGGACACACCATTACACCGTGGTGTTCCAGGTGGCGTGAGTAGTGAAACTATTTCACATTGTTTTTACTGAAGGCCAAACTCGCTAACTCAAATATTTTACCTCTACGATCATATCGTAGAAACTCTAATTTTCTTGTTACGATTATTCTCCACTTCACTCTGAAATTCTTTGAACTTTTCAAATGTTTCAGACTTGTGCTTCATTAAGTAGATATACCCATATCTGCTCAAATCATCAGTGAAGGTCAGAAAATAACGATACCTGCTGCGAGCTTCAACACTCATTGGTCCGCATACATCAGTATGTATGATTTCCAACAACTCTGTTGCTCGCTCCACAGTTCCGGAGAACGGAGTTTTAGTCATCTTGCCCATGAGGCATGGTTCGCAAGCACCAAGTGATTCATAATCAAGTGATTCCAATAGTCCATCACTATGGAGTTTCTTCATGCGCTTTACACCAATATGACCTAAACGGCAGTGCCACAAATAAGTTTCACTATCATTATTAACCTTGCATCTTTTGGCTTCAATATTATGAATATGTGTATCACACGATCGAGATCCAACAAACCATTTTCATTGGGTGTATGACCATAGAAGGTTTTATTCATGTAAACAGAACAACAATTATTCTCTAACTTACATGAATAACCGTATTGCAATAAACATGATCAAATCATATTCATGCTCAACACAAACACCAAATAACACTTATTTAGGTTCAACACTAATCCCGAAAGTATAGGGAGTGTGCGATGATGATCATATCAATCTTGGAACCACTTCCAACACACTTTCACCTTTAACTAGTTTCTGTTCATTATGCAACTCCCATTTCGAGTTACTACTCTTTAGCAACTGAACCAGTATCAAATACCGAGGGGTTGCTATAAACACTAGTAAAATACACATCAATAATCTGTATATCAAATATACCTTTGTTCACTTTGCCATCCTTCTTATCCACCAAATATCTAGGGTAGTTCCACTTCCAGTGACCTTTCCTTTGCAGTAGAAGCACTTAGTTTCAGGCTTGAGTTTTAGCTTTGGGTTTCTTCACGGGAGTGAAAACTTGCTTGTCATTCTTCTTGAAGTTCCCCTTCTATCCCTTTGCCCTTTACTTGAAACAAGTGGTCGTGTTAACCATCAACACTTGATGCTTTTTCATGATTTCTACCTTCGCCGACTTCAGCATCGCGAAGAGCTCGGGAATTCCTTTCGTCATCCCTTGCATATTATAGTTCATCACGAAGTTCTACTAACTTGGTGATAGTGACTAGAGAACTTTGTCAATTACTATTTTATCTGGAAGATTAACTCCCACTTGATTCAAGTAATTGTAGTACCCAGACAATCTGAGCACATGCTCACTGGTTGAGCTATTCTCCTCCATCTTGTAGGAAAAGTACTGTCAGAAGTCTTATACCTCTCGACACGGGCATGAGTATGAAATACTAATTTCAACTCTTGGAACATCTTATATGCTCCGTGGCGTTCAAAACGTTTTTGAAGTCCCGATTCTAAGCCGTAAAGCATGGTGCACTTAAACTATCAAGCAGTCATCATACCGAGCTTTTGTCAAAACGTTCATAACGTCTACATCTGCTCCTGCAATAGGTCTGTCACCTAGCGGTGCATCAAGGACATAATTCTTTGTGCAGCAATGAGGATAATCCTCAGATCACGGAACAATTCCGCATCATTGCTACTAACATCTTTCAACTTAGTTTTCTCTAGGAACATATAAAAAATAAACGGGGAGCAACATCGTGAGCTATTGATCTACAACATAGATATGCTAATACTACGAGGACTAAGTTCATGATAAATTAAAGTTCAATTTAATCATATTACTTAAGAACTCCCACTTAGATAGACATCCCTCTAGTCATCTAAATGATCACGTGATCCAAATCAACTAAACCATGTCCGATCATCACGTGAGATGGAGTAGTTTCAATGGTGAACATCTTATGTTGATCATATCTACTATATGATTCACGCTCGACCTTTCGGTCTCCAGTGTTCCGAGGCCATATCTGCATATGCTAGGCTCGTCAAGTTTAACCTGAGTATTCTGCGTGTGCAAAACTGGCTTACACCCGTTGTATTTGAACGTAGAGCTTATCACACCCGATCATCACGTGGTGTCTCGGCACGACGAGCTTTCGTAATGGTGCATACTCAGGGAGAACACTTATACCTTGAAATTTATTAAGGGATCATCTTATAATGCTACCGTCGAACTAAGCAAAATAAGAAGCATAATAAGATAAACATCACATGCAATCAAAATATGTGACATGATATGGCCATCATCATCTTGTGCTTTTGATCTCCATCTCCAAAGCACCGTCATGATCACCTTCGTCACCGGCGCGACACCTTGATCTTCATCGTAGCATCGTTGTCGTCTCGCCAACTATTGCTTCTACAACTATCGCTACCGCTTAGTGATAAAGTTAAGCAATTACATGGCAATTGCATTTCATACAATAAAGCGACAACCATATGGCTCCTGCCAGTTGCCGATAACTTTACAAAACATGATCATCTCATACAAAACCGTATAACTCATCATGTCTTGACCATATCACATCACAACATGCCCTGCAAAAACAAGTTAGACGTCCTCTACTTTGTTGTTGCAAGTTTTACGTGGCTGCTACGGGCTTAGCAAGAACCGTTATTACCTACGCATACAAAACCACAACGATGTTTCGTCAAGTATGTGCTGTTTTAACCTTCACAAGGACCGGGCGTAGCCACACTTGTTTCAGCTAAAGTGAGAGAGACAGACACCCGCCAGTCACCTTTAAGCAACGAGTGCTTCTAACGGTGAAACCAGTCTCGCGTAAGCGTACGCGTAATGTCGGTCCGGGCCGCTTCATCTCACAATACCGCCGAAGCAAAGTATGACATGCTGGTAAGCAGTATGACTAGTATCGCCCACAACTCATTGTGTTCTACTCTTGCATATCATCTACGCATAGACCTGGCTCATGATGCCACTGTTGCGGAACGTAGTATTTTAAAATTTTCCTACGATCACGCAAGATCTATCTACCAGATGCATAGCAACGAGAGGGGAGAGTGTGTCTACGTACCCTCGTAGACCGAAAGCGGAAGCGTTAGAACAACGCGGTTGATGTAGTCGTACGTCTTCACGGCCCGACCGATCAAGCACCGAAACTACGGCACCTCCGAGTTCTAGCACACGTTCAGCTCGATGACGTCCCTCGAACTCCGATCCAGCCGAGTGTCGAGGGAGAGTTCCGTCAGCACGACGGCGTGGTGACGATCTTGATGTTCTACCGTCGCAGGGCTTCGCCTAAGCACCGCTACAATATTATCGAGGAGAACTATGGTGGAGGGGGGCACCGCACACGGCTAAGAGATCACGAGATCAATTGTTGTGTCTAGAGGTGCCCCCTGCCCCCGTATATAAAGGAGGGAGGGAGAGGCCGGCCCTAGAGGGGGCGCGCCAAGTGTGGGAAGTCCTACTAGGTCTCCCAAGTCCTAGTAGGATTCCCCTTTCCTTTCCGGAGTAGGAGAGAAGGAAAGAGGGGGAGAGGGAGAAGGAAAAGGGGGCTGCACCCCTTGTCCAATTTGGACCAGAAGGGGGGCGCGCGCCTCCTTCCTTTTGGCCTCTCTCCTCTATTCCCGTAACTCCCCGGTACTCCGAAAATACCCGAATCACTCGGAACCTTTCCGATGTCCAAATATAGTCGTCCAATATATCGATTTTTACGTCTCGACCATTTCGAGACTCCTCGTCATGTCCCCGATCTCATCCGGGACTCCGAACTCCTTCGGTACATCAAAACTCATAAACTCATAATAAAACTGTCATCGAAACCTTAAGCGTGCGGACCCTACGGGTTCGAGAACTATGTAGACATGACCGAGACATGTCTCCGATCAATAGCCAATAGCGGAACCTGGATGCTCATATTGGCTCCCACATATTCTACGAAGATCTTTATCGGTCAAACCGCATAACAACATACGTTGTTCCCTTTGTCATCGGTATGTTACTAGCCCGAGATTCGATCGTCGGTATCTCAATACCTAGTTCAATCTCGTTACCGGCAAGTCTCTTTACTCGTTCCGTAATACATCATCCCGCAACTAACTCATTAGCTACAATGCTTGCAAGGCTTATAGTGATGTGCATTACCGAGTGGGCCCAGAGATACCTCTCCGACAATCGGAGTGACAAATCCTAATCTCGAAATACGCCAACCCAACAAGTACCTTCGGAGACACCTGTAGAGTACCTTTATAATCACCCAGTTACATTGTGACGTTTGGTAGCACACAAAGTGTTCCTCCGGTATTCGGGAGTTGCATAATCTCATAGTCATAGGAACATGTATAAGTCATGAAGAAAGCAATAGCAGTAAAACTTAAACGATCATAGTGCTAAGCTAACGGATGGGTCTTGTCCATCACATCATTCTCCTAATGATGTGATCCCGTTGATCGAATGACAACTCATGTCTATGGCTAGGAAACATAACCATCTTTGATCAATGAGTTAGTCTAGTAGAGGCATACTAGGGACACTCTGTTTTGTCTATGTATTCACACATGTATTAAGTTTCCGGTTAATACAATTCTAGCATGAATAATAAACATTTATCATGATATAAGGAAATAAATAATAACTTTATTATTGCCTCTAGGGCATATTTCCTTCATAAACATGGCACGAATACTTCATAAATAATAGGTACGTTGGAAAGGTATCAGCATCCCCAAGCTTAATTACTGCTCGTCCTCGAGTAGGTAAATGATAAAAGAAATAGTTTATGAAGTGTGAATGATAGCATAGTGCATAGGTTTGATCAATGATAATTTTAATTACTTTTCCTAGCATCATAACAACAACTCTTTCTCATAAAACTCATCAAGGTAAAGTAGAAATCAATTCACATGTTAGCATAGTGCATAGGTTTGATCAATGATAATTTTAATTACTTTTCCTAGCATCATAACAACAACTCTTTCTCATAAAACTCATCAAGGTAAAGTAGAAATCAATTCACATGTTATGATTCAAACGACACTTTCTCTTGAAACTTAAAAACCTATATTCTTAGTCACCAAACAATTGCAATTCAACTTATCATCAACAAAGTCTAAGTAAGAGCTCCACATACTCAATTATCATTTAGTCTTCTATGATTGCTAGTACTTAAAGCATGTTTTTAGAACAAATGGCATCCATCGAACACAAAGATAGGGGCTTAATGTTTCGTCTCCCAACTTATTTATCATAAAGATAATTATCAACAATAATAAATCACGATCAAATATATTTGACTGGCCATATATGCCTGGATCTTTCCCCACCACATGATGCTTGCTACCTAAAGAATAATTGAAGTTGAAATGGGTCGGTATACTAGAGTAGGGGTACCCTAGTATCCCGAACTTGTGCACGGGCAGTCGCAGCATCCCGCGGCAAGGCTTGCCGGGTGACCGCCAAGGTCCTCCGTGGTTCCTTTGGAGCCATTCAAGAACAAAGTATTCAAGCCAAGGAGACAAGGCCTGGCAAGAGGAGCTTGCCAGGAAGGCCACTCAAGGCACAAGACCCCGGCAAAGAGGAGCTTGCCGGGAAGGCCAACCAAGGCATCTCAAGGAACTTGCCGCGACGCGCCACGCATCCCGGCAAGGCCCGGTGAGCGACGAGCTCCCGGACGCGACAAGACAACGACCGCGGCAAGGCGCTTGCCGCGGCAAGCTACCACTCTGTACCCGCGCTCCAGCACATCCACCAACGTGTCGCTCTCGGACCTTTCCACGCGTACGTGGCGGGAGGCTGTGCAGCCAGCGGTGCGCGGTGGCAAGCGGTGCTGACAAGATTGCCATCGTGGCGAGCGGTGGCGTCCCTGACGGTACCTTTTGCACTATTTGGGCGACGCAGATGGGCATTTAATGCCCTTGTCCCCTTCCGTCAGAGTTAGGTATGATACACTATAACAGGTAGTTGTACCAACCGTAACACCTTTCCATTTTTACCCTTGTCTACGTTGCCACCTGTCGGTGACCCCTTGAGCATATAAAAGGAGGCCCATGCGCAACATAGAGGGAGGGGGAGGACACTCACGCTCGGCTTCGTTAGCTGCTGGTGTGTACTATAGCACTCAGCGCTCCCGAGCAAGAACTCAATACAAACCACAAAGCAGGAGTAGGGTTTTACGCATCCGTGCGGCCCGAACCTGGGTAAACTGCTCGTGTGTTTCGCCTCGATCCGCTCTTCGTGCGATCTTCGCCCCCGCCGAACCGAAAGGGGCTCGGTCCGCCGGTCCCATAGGTGCTCGTGGATTCGTTCCCTGACATCTTTGGCGCGCCAGGTAGGGGGCGTCGAGGTTGTGTGAACCTGATCCGGCGTTCACACGAGCTAGATCTTCATCGTCTTCATCGACATGCCGCCGAAGAAGAAGGCTTCGGAGGCGGCTGCTCCGTCCGCACCGAACCCACCACCGCCGGAGCAAACGGCTGGTGGGGTAGACGCCGGCGGAAGAACGGGCGTCGACGAGGGAGCTCACGGTGCTGCCAGGTCCAAGGACAAGGCTGCGCTGGACATCGGCGGCGTAGTCGGCTCCCACAACGACCGGGCGCACTCCAAGACCTCGGCGTCCATACATGCACCGCGCCCATCTCAGGAGGCGCGGGACCGGCAGCGTCAGGGTACTCATGGTACCATACGTTTGTTGGACCAAGATCGAGCTGGTGGATCTCGGAGTGCTCAAGACCAGCATGCACGCCAACATGCTGGCACGAGCAAGGCATGGTTGCCTGGACGGGATACTGCTCCTTCTAACATAGTTAGAAGTCCGAGCATATCCCGCTCCTCAAACCGTTCGCCACCGCCACCCGCCACTTCAGCAGAAGCTTTGGTGCGAGCTCAACTGCTCCTGGACTACCCTCCAACGGCAGACAAGATCGACGACTGGAGGGCCACCATTCAGAGTCTCATCGGCTTCGCCAACGGCGACACTCCACGGCAGCCGAGTACATCGCAGCCGCGGCAAGTCAGCCAGGCACGAGCCGGTGGCGACAAGACCGGTGGGGGTGCAACCACCGTGCACTCTCCGCCCCAAAGACCAAGATCGCCGACTCGCCGGATCCACCTTGACAGCAACTCCACCGCGTCATCAGATCCACGAGCTCGTCGCGATCAGCGCCAAGTTCTTCACGAACGACAGTAAGAAGACGCTCGTACTCGAATCGAGCGCCGAAGAGAAGCGCGGCATCAATCGGACCGGCGCGCTGGGCCCTCTGTCGACATGCATGCGCCAGGGGAACCAGGCGACTTGCCGTACGCGGTAGGTTGCCCTGCATTTACTCGTGAGCTGCGGCAAGTCCAGTGGCCCAGCAAGAAGAATTTCAAGCCAGACGTACCAGAGAAGTACGGCGGCAAGTCGCATCCGTCGGAGTTCCTCAGCATCTACACCATCGCGGTGCAAGCTGCCGGGGGGCGGGACGACAAGATCCTTGCCAACTACTTCCCGCTGGTGCTCAAGCCCAACGTCAGGTCCTGGCTCATGCACTTGCCGGACAACTCCATATCCTCCTGGGCAGACCTATGCCATCAGTTTGTCGGCGCCTTTACAGGCGGCCACAAACCTCATGGCCAAGAGAGTGACCTTCATCTGCTCGCCCAGAAGGAAGGAGAGCCCCTGCGCAAGTACATTCAGAGATTCAGCCGTGTACAGCACAACATCCCAGATGTCCACCCTGTCGCGGTCATCAGCGCGTTCCATCAGAATGTGTGTAACCGCAGGATGCGGGAGGAGATGGCGATGTCCAAGATCAGAGACGTCAGTGAGCTGTATGCCCTGGCCGACAAGTGTGCACGTGCTGAGGAAGGGAGGAAACTCCCCGGAGATAATACAGGAGCAGGAGGATCTGACAGCGAGGATGCTGCCCCGGCAAAGAAAAACCGGCGGTGGAACAACAGGAAGAAGAAAGGCAAAGATGTGCTAGTCATTGAGCAGTCCGGCAACGAAGGTGGCGCCAAGAAAGCCAAAGCCGGTAGCTCCGGCAAGGAGATTGCCGCATGCACCAACTGCCAGGCTGTGGCGGTCGCCGACAAGCAGGACGGCACCGTCAAGCAGTACTGCAAGATCCATTGCACCAAGGGCCATGACCTCCAGAGCTGCAAGAAGGTCGAGCAGCTTGTCGAGCAGCAAAAGGCTGAATACGAGCGACGCGACAAGGAGAAGGTCCTAGGAGGTGCTGGAGGATCCGGCAAGAAGCGCACCGGCCGGGGAGGACGCCGCGGCAAGGCCAAGCAGCGGCAAGGAGACAGACCTCCCCGCGGCCACGACAAGGATGAAGATGACGACGACGATGAAGACATGGATGATGTCGAGACCAGTGAGCAGGAGTTCCAGAAAGCCACAGAGGTCTTGTGCGTTGACGGCGGTGCTTCTCTGCATACTTCACACCGCCAACTCAAGCAGTGGGTGCGGGAAGTCAATGTGGCAGAACCACCTGTCGAGTCACACAAGCTTCTGAAATGGTCCAGCACGCCTATCATCTTTGATATTGAGGACCACCCTGATCGCACAACTGCGGTCGGGTGCTTGCCGATGTTGGTTTCACCAACTATCCGCAACCTCAAGGTCACTAAGATGCTAGTCGACGGCAGGGCTGGCTTGAACCTGATCTCCTCCGCTGTACTCCAGAAACTCCAGATCCCTGACAGCGAGCTTGAAGAGACCGACACATTCCAAGGAATCAACCCGGGAAGGAGCAAGCCGAAGGGGAAGATCACGTTGCCGATGACATTTGGCAGCGAGTTGAACTTCAGGACTGAGAGGGTCACTTTTGACGTTGCCGATTTTCCATTGCCTTACAATGGGATACTCGGCCGTCCAGCACTCGCCAAGTTCATGGCAGCCTCTCACTACGCATACAACATGCTGAAGATGCCAGGCCCGATAAGTGTCATCTCTGTCCCTGGCGACAAGAAGGATGCTCTTATCTGCGCCGACAAGATCTACCGGGAAGCGGCAGCCGCAACAGATCGCAAGTCACCTACCGTTGAAGCTCCCGGGGGGAAGAAGAAGACCAAGTCCGACAAGAGTTCTGATGCCCACTCCGGCAAGCGCACCTCTTCGGAGTGCTGCGCTACCGTCGAGGACGCACCATCGAGCTCCACCGGCAAGTGTAAGAAGACAATGGCAGCTCCGCCAGAGACCAAGATAGTGTCCGCCAAGGAGGACGACACTGGTGGTACCTTCACCATCAGTGCCACTCTTGACCCTAAATAGGAAAGCGCGCTCATTGTTTTCCTGCGGGCGAACGTCGACGTGTTTGCGTGGCAACCGTCTGACATCCCCGGTGTTCCCAGGAAAGTAATTGAGCACCATCTTGCCGTCTGTCCTCATGCGCGGCCCGTCAAGAAGAAGGTCAGGAAACAAGCAATGGAGCGCCAAGAATTCATCGCAGAAGAGATCAAGAAGTTGGAAGCAGCAGGCCTTGTCAGAGGAGTGCTCCATCCTACATGGTTGGCCAATCCTGTAGTCGTGCGCAAGGCAAACGGGAAATGGAGGCTTTGTATCGACTTTACCGATGTTAATAAAGCTTGTCCAAAAGACCCATTTCCCTTGCCGCGCATTGACCAGATTGTTGACTCCACGGCCGGATGTGACTTGCTTTCATTTCTTGACGCATACTCAGGATACCATCAGATCTTCATGGCAGAAGAGGATGAGGAGAAGACCGCATTCATCACTCCATGTGGCACGTACTGTTTCATACGGATGCCTTTCGGTTTAAAGAATGCTGGTTCAACATTTGCAAGGGTAGTCCATGTCGCTTTTGAGCCACAAATACACAGAAATGTGGAAGCCTACATGGATGACATAGTGGTCAAGAGCAAGGACAAGGCAACTCTGATTCAAGATTTAGACGAAACCTTTGCAAATCTGCGCAAGATCAGCCTCAAGCTCAACCCCGAGAAGTGTGTGTTTGGAGTCCCTTCCGGCAAGATTCTCGGGTTCTTCGTGTCGCAGCGGGGAATTGAAGCAAATCCCGACAAGATCAAGATCATTGAGAAGATTGAAGCACCAAAGCACGTCAAGGATGTACGAAGACTTGTTGGTTGTGTGGCTGCTCTCAGCAGGTTTATCTCTAAGTCTGTTGAGCGCGCCCTGCCATTTTTCAAAATATTGAAAAAGGCAGGTCCAATGAAATGGACTCCGGAAGCGGAGGCTGCGCTGCAAGACTTGAAGAGATACCTGTCCTCCACTCCAACACTTGTCGCACCTAAGCCACAAGAGAAGTTGCTGCTGTATATAGCGGCAACCAATCAAGTGGTTAGTGCTGCGTTAGTAGCGGAGAGGGAGGCTGATGATGAGCCAGCAACCACGGCAGGCGCATCCAGCGACAAGCAGGGGGCTTCCCCGACAAGCTCTGGTCCCGACAAAGATGGATCTGCGCAGGCGCGCGAGGAGATACAGAAGAGAATGGTGCAGCGCCCAGTTTACTTTGTCAGTTCCCTTCTGCAGGGGGCTAGGTCAAGGTACTCTGGTGTGCCGAAATTGCTTTTCGGCCTTCTCATGGCCTCGAGAAAGCTGCGCCATTACTTCCAAGCACATGAGATCACAGTTGTCACTCATTTTCCGCTGAAGAGGATACTGCAGAATCCAGAAGCAACAGGCAGGATTGTTGAGTGGGCACTGGAATTTTCAAGCTTTGGCCTCAAGTTTGAGAGCACTTCAACTATCCATAGCAGAGCATTGGCAGAATTCATAGCAGAGTGGACGCCAACACCAGATGAAGAAATTCCAGAAACGAGCATCCCCGTCAAGGAAGCAAGCAAAGAGTGGCTGATGTACTTTGATGGTGCCTTCTCGCTGCAAGGCGCCGGTGCTGGCGTGCTGCTTGTTGCACCCACCGGAGAGCACCTCAAATACGTAGTCCAGATGCACTTTCCCAAGGAGCAAGCAAAAAACAATACCGCAGAGTATGAAGGTTTGCTTGCTGGTCTCAGGATCGCGGCAGACCTTGGGATCAAGAAGCTCATTGTCAGGGGTGACTCGCAGCTTGTCGTCCGCCAAGTGAACAAGAGTTATCAGAGTCCGTTGATGGAAACCTACGTTGATGAAGTGAGAAAGCTAGAAGAGCACTTTGACGGCCTACAGATGGAGCATGTTCCAAGAGCTCAGAACCACATTGCCGATGGCCTGTCGAAGTGTGCCACACTTAAGTTACCTGTGGAACCAGGGATCTTTGTGCTCAAGCTGACTCAACCGTCTGTAACGCCATCAACTGGACAGAGCAAGAAGACGAAGTTTATTTCTGGTGACTATTTTCCGGCAGAGCTTCCCGAAGCCGCCGCCAAGAAGGTCCCCAAGGTCAACACCAAGAGTGCTGAGGAGCAGTCTGCTCCGGCAAGCCCTAGGGTTTGTTCCGTTGAAGCAGAGGCTCTCGACAAGTTTTGCTCCGGCAAGCTTGCCGGGGAACGTCAAGCTCCGGCTGAGCCGCAGGTTCTCATCGTAGAAGCGGATGTTCCCGCAGCAGTAGATGTGCCTTTAGTCCTTGTTGTTGAGCCCCAAGCTCCAGCATGGGCACAGCAGATTGTCCGTTTCCTTCAGACAGGAGAACTTCCCGAAGAGCAAGAAGAAGCGGAAAGAGTAGCCCGGCAGTCAAGTATGTACCAGTTTGTCGACAACACACTGTACAAAAGAATACTCAACGGTGTGAAATTGAAGTGTATTCATCGGGAAGGCGGACAAAAGCTGTTGGCAGAGATACATGGAGGCATATGTGGTCACCACATTGGCGCAAGAGCACTTGCCGGCAAAGCATTCAGGCAAGGTTTCTTTTGGTCGACAGCCCTCCAGGATGCAACTGCACAAGTAACCAAGTGTGAAGCGTGTCAGTTCCATTCCAAGCAGATACACCAGCCAGCTCAAGCTCTCCGGACGATCCCTTTATCCTGGCCATTTTCGGTCTGGGGGCTCGACATCCTCGGCCCCTTTCCCCGAGCAGTCGGGGGCTTTGAGTACTTGTACGTTGCAATCGACAAGTTCACAAAGTGGCCGGAAGTGGAAGCAGTGAGGAAGGTGACAACACAGTCAGCAGTCAAGTTCTTCAGGTCGATTATTTGCCGCTTCGGGATCCCTAACAGGATCATCACCGACAACGGTACGCAATTCACGAGTCGCACCTTCATGCAGTACGTCCAAGATCTTGGCGCCAAGGTCTGCTTCGCTTCTGTTGCTCACCCGAGAAGCAACGGTGAAGCGGAGAGGGCAAATGCTGAAGTGCTACGTGGGCTCAAGACCAGGACTTTCGACAGGCTGCGCAAGTGCGGAAGAAACTGGATTGAGGAGCTGCCGGTAGTTCTTTGGTCGACCAGGACGACGCCAAATCGAGCCACTGGCCAGACACCTTTCGCTCTAGTCTATGGAGCAGAGGCAGTTCTCCCCACGGAACTCGTATACGGGTCACCTCGAGTGCTCGCTTATGATGAGCTTGAGCAAGAGCAGCTGCGACAAGATGACGCGCTGCTCCTTGAGGAAGACCGTCTTCAGGCTGCTGTACGAGCTGCTCGCTACCAGCAAGCTTTGCACCGCTACCATAGCCGCAAAGTTAACGACAGAAGTCTCGAGGAAGGCGACCTTGTTCTTTGGCGCGTTCAGTCCGCCAAGAATTCCAACAAGTTGACGCCGAAGTGGGAAGGCCCTTACCGGGTGAAACGAGTCACTAGGCCTGGCGTTGTCCGCCTTGAGACCGAAGATGGCATTCCGGTGAGCAACTCCTGGAACATTGAGCATCTTCGTAAGTTTTACCCGTAAGGCGCGGTTGCCGGAACCTGTTCCGGCAACCACCTTTTGTACAAGTCTTGCCGCTGTTGCATATTATCCTTTGTACAAAGCCAGGCGCAGACCCCGTGCATAAATAAAGCTCATGTGTTCCGCACATCTTGAAAATTTCATGCTTTCTATTTTTTGCATGTGTTATCTGACACTTTGTGCAGCACCTACCCCCGGTAAGCAATAACGAGCCGTAAGGCTCCATATCTTTATTTTCTCTTCTTTCTTTTTCTCAAGGAAAGGAAGGTTCCCTCGCCCACAAGTTTGCCGGGGGAAAGGAGAAGATAATGGTATGGACCAGGCGTCGTTCAAGAAAGTTTCGCCTTACCGGGAAGCAAACAACAGAAAAGCTAAGTTGCCAAAGTTTGAGCAATCAGATTTTTAAAAAATTTAAGTTATCTTCCTTGAACGACCGTGCTTTGTATGGAAAACCTGTGCGCGGAGGAACCAACTCGTAGCTAGTTGCGCCCTTACTTTGTTTCGAGTCCGCTCAACAACTTAAGTGTGTTGCGACTAGTTGCGACAAGGTTTCCTGTCGGTAACGGCACCGCCAGCAGGCTGCTGACGTCCCGCACTCAGCGCTCACGGCTAAGGTGCCTACGCTGGCAAGTTCCCTAAAAGCGTAGGGCAAAAACGTACAAAGGAAGGAATCAAGTAAAGGAAATAACATTGCAATCATTACCCAAAATAGAGTTATATTACAAGGTAGCTTGTCGCGGCTCTAACAAATTGTTCTCATAACATGACCAGCAGCGACAAGAAAAGAAGAAAACGTGCGGCCTAGTCTACGCGATCGCCCTCAATCCTCTTGATCCAACTCACCTTGTCTTCAATGGGTGCGACAAGGGTCTTGAGCGCTTCCAGATCAGCATTCGACGGCAGGGTCTTGAGGACGTTGGTGAGGTTGAGGCCCGGGTTGCGGAAGGCCACCTTCACCAACACCTTTTGAAGAGCTCCCGCGCAGATCTTGCGCGACTCGTGGGCCAGCTGCTTTGGAATCTTCTCCCGGAGTCGCTGGAGGGCCGTCGCCACGCCTTTGAAGAACAAGCTGAGCTTGGCGCTGGGTTGGAGGTTCTCATCGGAGGGATACCCGAGATCCTCCATCCCCAGCTGCGCCAGCTCCCTGTCAATGTCTGCGGCGGCATCCACGAGACCCTCCGTCCAGTGCTCCACATTCTCCCTAAGAGCGTCCTGGGCGGCAGCAGCACTCGCCAGCAGCGCCTTATCTCCCTTGATCTCCTTCTTCAAAGCCACCTCCTGCTCCCTGGCGCCGTCCAGCATCTTGGTCAAAGTAGTCAGCTTCAACTCAAGATCTGCGTTGGAGTCCTTGGCGGCGCCAAGTTCCTTGCCCTTCTCGGCGAGACGAACCTGTAGCTCTGACAAGCTGTAGGCGTCCTTCTCCCGCTCACTTGAGCGCGGCAAGCTCTTCACCGCTCGCCTTGAGATCGGCCTCCAGCCGCGCCACCTTCGTCTCCAGCTCCTTCTTGGTGGCCTCGGCATCTGCGGCAGCATCCTTTGCTTGCTTGAGGGCTTCGCCGAATGTTTGCTCGCGCGCAGTAAGCTCCTCCTCGTGGCTATCAAGGTTAACCTTCCGCTGCGCCAGCTCGCCCTCCTATGCAAACAGTTTCTCAGCGGCAAGCTGCTGTTGTTCTTCGACTTCAGCCTTCTCGAGGAGGAAGGCCTTCTGCTCCTCGGCGAGTTGCGCCCGCTCCTCTGCCAGGGACTGGAGAGCTTCCTGGTTAAGACCCCGGAGCTCCTCCACGCGCTTCTCGATGTCCGCTCCCACCTTCGCGACAAGCGCCTCTCGGGATTCCAGCTGGGGCTGCCGAGCATGGTAGAGCGACACCAGCTTCCGCAGCAGCCGCTCCTCCTCAGACTCGCCGCTGCTGCTGCTCGGTGCATCAACCAGCGTCAGCCCAGCGGAGGCGAGCACCTCTCCATCGAAGCTTTCTCCTTTGACTGGCGCCCTAGAGCTTGACGCCCAGGGGAGGTTGATGAAGACGTTTTCGCCGGCCTTCAAGTAGACGCCTGGCTAGGGCTCTTCGGAGCCTGACGCTGCGGAAACGGCGGAAGGATCGGCGGTCGGCGTAGCGCCTGGCGCTCCTGCGGCCTCAGGGCCGTCAGTGCGATCGCCAGACCCCTCGCCAGCTTCTGCGGCGGCAGCTTTGGCGGCCTCTTCGCTGGTGGGATCATCAGCGCCGGCTGCTTCTTCGGTGGCAGCGGCGTTGTCGGTATCACCGCCCGCGGCAATCTCGGCGGCATCATCGACGGCGGCCTCGGTGATGTTCTCCTCGCCAGCAACCTCGGTTTCCGTCGGCTCCGCAGCAGATGGGTCTGACGGACGAAATAGGGAGAAACGTCAAGCAAATATCCAAAAAGAAGATCAAAAGAAGAAGAACCCAAGGGAAGTTTTGAAGCGAGAGGATTACCTGTACCGGGTTCTGCAGTTGTAGTCTCCGCCGCCGGAGGGCCGCTGGTGCTGCCGCTTGCAGCCGCAGCGCTGGCCGGCATCCCTCCTGCGCGAGCCAGCTCCTCGGCAGAGTCCCTTGCCGGAGAACTCTCCCTTGGCGGCGTAGTCGAAGCAGATGGCATGTCGGGGGCGGCCTCCGGGCGCTCCTGGTGGGGCTGCTCTGCTCCTACACAAACCAATAATCAGATGTCAGCAAAGAAAGAGCATCAATGCGCGCCTAACAGCGGAAAGCGAACCATATACTTACGCTAGGGGCTGCTCTGGAGAATAGTTGCCGGGTCCGGCAAGGTGGTCTCGGACGCACCCTTTGCTGTCGCGGTGGGTTCGTCCTCGACGATAATCACCCCCTTTGGACACGCCGGGACCTTGGCTCTCTTCGCCGCTCTCTGGGCCAGAGTCCTAAAAAGGAATAAGTTCGGAGTAAAGCAAATGAGATACAAGACAAAACAACAAGAGTTGAAGAACTACAAGTACAACAAAGAATCTTACTCTTCTTCTTCCTCGTCGGAGCTGAACGCGGAGAAGTCGAAGTCCGACTCACCTCCGGCGCGAGGGGGCGGAGGAGTAGGTTCCCTTGGCCGCTTGGCAGGAGCAGTGGCGGTGGTCCGAGACGACCCGGCTCCGGCTGCCGCCGCGGCGTGAGAAGCGGCAGGAGCAGAAGCGGTGGTCCGGGTGGACCCCGCTCCAGTTGCCGCAGCAGCGTGAGGTGCTCCCGCGGCAACAGTGCTTGCCGCGATGGAGCGTGTCACGCGGCGCAGCGACTGTCGACTCGTCTGCCGCTCCGCTACGTCCCCGGCCTTGCGGAGACGCCTTCTTGGTGGAGCTGGGGGCTCTGCTTGCGACGAGCTGTCTGAAGATGAGGAGGAAGAGGAGTTGATCTCCAACAAGCCGCTCGTATCCTTGGCGGACTCGCTTGACCCGACATCATGCCCGGCAATCTCTTCCTCGCCGGCAAGCTCCTCTCGCTCGGCACGGCTTGCCGACTCTGCTGCCTCTGCCTCCTCCACGGTGAATCCAAACTCGCCCGCGGCTGCGGCTGTCGCCACCTCTTCCAGCCTAGTGGCAATGCGTTTCATCTCCGCATCGGTGGTGGCGCGAGTGAGGCTTTTCTGTTCGTCGGAGCGGACCGGCACTTCTACCAAGCAGTCAAAGAACTCCTGCACGACGACATCTGCAGGCTCTTGCCAAGTTGGGACAATTCCATGCGAGTCGCACAGCGGCATCATTGCATGGGTGCGGCTGAGCGAGGAGTTGTTGCACAGCGGAACGACATCCTTCGGCAACCTGAACACTTCGGGATGTTGAGAGTCGTACTTGAACAGCTCCCGGAGCATTGCGTCAAGTTCCATAATAGTGAAGTTGAAGTTGAGGCCCGGGCGCAGCCTCATGATGTCTGCCGCATTCTGGAAGTCCCAGGCGGGTCTCCTCCTCCCCTGCAGGGGGGCGATGCGGCGGCGAAGAAAACCTGTGCCAACCGCGCCTACAGTGAGCCCGGCAAGCCTAAGGCGTTGGATCCGGGTGACGGCAATCTTCAGCTTATCGTCTTTCGGGGCCACGTTGCTCCAATCGCTGTCGCGCGCTACTGGGGTTTGGCGCTGGGCGGTAAACGGCTGCGGGTTCTCCTCGACAATCCAGCACCAGTCTGCTCTCCATTCCTCCCACTTGCCGCGGAACTCTCCCTCCAGATAAGCTTCCTTCTTGCCGGCTCTCGAGATCCAGGCGATTCCGCCGGATAAAGGCTCTCCTCTCTCAACTCGGGGCATAAAGAAGTGGCGAAAAAGGGCTACGTTTGGATAGACTCCGACAAAGTTTTCGCAGAGATGTGGGAAAACTGCCATGGTCAGAACAGCATTGGGGGTGAAGTCAAGGAGGCGGAACCCGTAGGTGTTCATAAGATCGCAGAAAAACTCAGAGAAAGGCGGGCAGAGCCCGCAGTAGAAGAACAAGGCTAAGAAGGGATATCCATTTGGAGCCATTCTCGAAGCGACGGCTGGAAGTACCTTGCTGCGCGGATGCGCCCGCGTCTCCGTCGACCAGAAGAGGTAGTAACTCTCCCTCAGCTCCTTTGCGGTGAGCTTGGGGGGAAGATTGCCCGCTCCTTTCGCAGTGCCACGAGCCGCTGCGCCTCGGTCGACTTCATGACCTTCCCCTTGTCGGCTTTCGGAGCCATGGCGGAAGTGGTGGGGGAGGTCGACGGCGTTGGTGGTGCTGGTGGTGATGGGGGGCAGAGCGCTGCTCTCTTTCAGCTTTGGGAAGAAGGGGGAGCGGCGGAGGTTTCCGAGATTGGAATAGCAACCGGCGAGTGGGCAAACTGCCCCTGTTTCCCCTGCTCATAAGGAGGGAGGGGGCGGACGTTCCGTCTTTCCGAATAAAGAAACCACCCACGATCTCTCCCACGACGCCGCATTCAATGCGTGTCGTTCGGGGAGGGCGTGGTGGATACGGAGACAGATACGGCGTAACCCAGGCCGCGCGTGCCCGTGCCCTGTTTTGGGCCTGGCCCAATAGCGCTCGGCACTGTGTATGGCCCAGGCCCGGGGGCTCCTGTCGGTGTACTAGAGCAGGGGTACCCTAGTATCCCGAACTTGTGCACGGGCAGTCGCAGCATCCCGCGGCAAGGCTTGCCGGGTGACCGCCAAGGTCCTCTGTGGTTCCTTTGGAGCCATTCAAGAACAAAGTATTCAAGCCAAGGAGACAAGGCCTCGGCAAGAGGAGCTTGCCGGGAAGGCCACTCAAGGCACAAGACCCCGGCAAGAGGAGCTTGCCGGGAAGGCCAACCAAGGCATCTCAAGGAACTTGCCGCGACGTGCCACGCGTCCCGGCAAGGCCCGGTGAGCGACGAGCTCCCGAACGCGACAAGACAACGACCGCGGCAAGGCGCTTGCCGCAGCAAGCTACCACTCTGTACCCGCGCTCCAGCACATCAACCAACGTGTCGCTCTAGGACCTTTCCAGGCGTACATGGCGGGAGGCTGTGCAGCCAGCGGTGCGCGGTGGCAAGCGGTGCTGACAAGATTGCCATCGTGGCGAGCGGTGGCGTCCCTGACGGTCCCTTTTGCACTATTTGGGCGACGCAGATGGGCATTTAATGCCCTTGTCCCCTGCCGTCAGAGTTAGGTATGATACACTGTAACAGGTAGTTGCACCAACCGTAACACCTTTCCATTTTTACCCTTGTCTACGTTGCCACCTGTCGGTGACCCCTTGAGCATATAAAAGGAGGCCCATGCGCAACGTAGAGGGAGGGGGAGGACACTCACGCTCGGCTTTGTTAGCTGCTGGTGTGTACTGTAGCACTCAGCGCTCCCGAGCAAGAACTCAATACAAACCACAAAGCAGGAGTAGGCTTTTACGCATCCGTGCGGCCCGAACCTGGGTAAACCACCCGTGTGTTTCGCCTCGATCCGCTCTTCGTGCGATCTTCGCCCCCGCCGAACCGAATAGGGCTCGGTCCGCCGGTCCCATAGGTGCTCGTGGATTCGTTCCCCGACAAAATGAGAAAGCATATTATTAACTCTTGCATAAAAGTAAATACATAAAGTAAAATAGGCCCTTCGCAGTGGGAAGCTGAGGTTGTCATGCGCTTTTTATTTTTGGATACGTGTCAGGACCGGATTTTCGGGTTATCAATTTCCCAGAAAAAGGCCCTTGTGCTCACCAGCCCCAGGATTACTGTTAGCTGATGAGGCACCAACTTGATACAGAAATTCCAAGCAAAGTACATAACATGTAGTACAAGACCATTCTGGACTGTGAGTACAACACAAGGTTTCTAGTGGCTGATGGCGGATGCGGTTTGTGGTTCATCGGTGTCTATGGGACTCCATTTCCCACAGGAACAGCTGACCATGATAACTCATATCTTCGCGAGGCTGCTATCACCATTGCGTAGGTTCCGGGGCGGTCATCGCAACGCTCCTCTCCATGCAAGAGATCTGGACAAGACAATAGCCAGGGACAAGCCAGTGAGTACTTTTGAATGTACTCGCAAACATTATGAACACAGGTACAATATAACAAAAGATAATCATGCTCTAAAATATTTCATGATCACAACATTAGTCACGAAATAAAAATCAGTGATGCACGCAAGCCGGTTATTCATATAAAACATGAATAAGCATTCAGAGAATAAAAATAAAATGCATCGATCGGGTGTCTCAAGCGACGCCTCGAAAGGGTAATAATATAAAGCATGCCTCAGTCGGGCGTCTGAGCGACGCCACATAAAGGGCTTATAAGTAGTTTAATTAACAAGCAGGCCATAGTCGGGCGCCTGTGCGACACCACATAAAGGGCTTATAAGTAGTTTAACTAACAAGCATGCCACAGTCGGGCGTTTCCGCGACACCACATAAAGGGCTTATAAAGTAAGGTAATAACAAGCATGCCACAGTCGGGCGTCTGAGCGGCACCACATAAAGGGCTTATAAAGGAAGTAATCACAGTGAATATCCGGTAGGTAGAACCGTCCCAGGGATACTTAATAATTCAAATAATACAAATGGTTAGTCCATAATAATAACGATCATAATCATCATATGTCACAGGTCATGATCAAAGTTCTAGTTTAGCAGTTTTTCCTCTGAAGACTGACACTAAGACCGACACTTGACCCATCCCAGACTGTAGTCCTTACCCATGGACACGGCTATTCGAATAGATATAATCTCTGCAGAGGGTGTACTCTATACCCACGAGTAACGGATTCCTTTAGTCCATCGGGACTAATTCCGTCTACGGTCTTTTAGTTGAAAACACACCTGACCGCACACACCAGCCTAACTTACCGGTGTCTAGAATCACCCACGACACCCGTTAAGCGAAACTCTAAGTGGGGACGCTACAACCTCGACTAGCATGGGATCACAAAATTTATAACGCTCACAAACTAGGGGAGCTATCCCTTCGGCTCCAACTGAAAACACCCATGCCCCCAGACCAGGTGGCATGCCTACCGGATGCAGCCGGTATCTTCCACCATGGCCTCTCTGTACGGTTTGTGCTAGAAAGGGGTTGACAACTTACTGAACCGTACCCTACCTATGGCAGGGACAAGTGGTAGTACGAAACAAGTATGGGGGTTACTGGAACAAGACTCGATCTACGGCCGACTCAGGAGGTTTAAGTATTCCCTGCATGATTAGCATAACAAATATATTTCAACCAACAGACAGAATCACCACCCATCATACCTCACCATGCCATACCGGACACAACCTTCTCGACGAGGAACTAGGGACAAGCTCGTGTCTACACAAGACAAGGACTTTCTCGGATTCCTTCCGGTAGGCATGAAAGTTATACGAGGGTGATTACTATCACAAACATAACAAATTCCAACAGCACGGGATCATCAATATGCGCTCCTCAGTATGAGCATATCATCACATAAAATGACGGACACTCTGTGTCGAGATGGTGTTGTAACCGTATCAAACAACACGCAACAATATTATGCCAGGGTTCATAATGCTTGCCTTCAAGAGTATGCAAGTGGGGGTGCACTTTTTGAAAGTTGCCTTCTTCTTCAAAATCCTATTTTACGAAAATTTGAATTAACACATAGTTTCAAAATAGTACAAAAAGGTTGTTTGGAAAATTTTCAAATAAATATGAAAATAAACTAGACAAAATTTGAGAAACAACAGAAAAGAATCAAATCAATTGGACTTGTATTTTAAAAGTTATAGCCAGTCAAAGTTTAGTCAAAATATGTTTTTACTAAAAATCACAAAAAAAAACGGTTCGGGGAGTAATACGTTTTCGAGGCAGAGAAGACGTACTTCTAGGTTTACGTCTTCACTTAAACCAGCGCGGGCCGTCGCTGGGTCACTGACAGTGGGTCCCTTGGGCCCACTGGTCAGGTTTGACCAGTCGCCCGCGCCTGCTTCCTCCTCTGTCCGAGCGGAGGCGGAGCTCCGGCGATCGCCGTCGACGAACGGCGGCTCCCCACGGGATTCCGAGGGCAGGGATGGATCCGCCAGTCTAGGGCGGTCCTCCCGGTGGTCGACAGGGTCGCGGGGACGAAGGGAGTCGCCGGCGGCTCGCTCCATGGACGGTGGTTTCGGGAGGATTGGGGTCTCAAGCTACGGTGGCTCCCAATCGAAGCTGAGGGGTTGGGTGGCTCCGTACGGTCGAGGGGAGTCGGACGGTGGCGCTGGAAGGACTGGGGAGTCCCTGCTCGCGACGAACGGAACCGGAGTGTGGCGGCGGCCGAACTGACCGGAGACGAGGAAGAAGGTCTCCCTCCGTCGATTGCTGGCTATGGGAGCGCTAGGGAGATGGCCTGAGGTCGCCTGAGGGTCTGGACGAGCTCGGGGGCTTCTTATATAGGCGGTCAAGGTCGGTTCCGATGGCGGCAGTGGATAGGGACGGTGAACCACCGTTCTGGTTGGTAGTAGGCGACGTGGAGCTGGTCGGCGCATTCCGACGAACTCCCCACTGCTCAAGGGGGCGAGCTGGCGCGCGCGTATGGCTTGGGCGGCACTGCCACGGCCTGGGCCTGATGCGGCCGTCAGCTAGCCGTCGTGGCCGACCTGACGGTGGCGCTGTGGGGTGCCAGGAGGTGGCCGGGGCGGCTCTGCAATGAGGGAGGAGTCGGGGCGCGCTGGCTGTGAGTGGGGAGGGGCCAGAACGGGCGCGGGGAGGCGGCAGCGGGACGCGGCGACTCGGGCGCACACACGTGCAAAACGCGCACTCTGGCCGCGCCCAGAGCACGCACGCCATGTGTTCGGCAAAATGCCAAGGCATGCCAGGAGGCTAGGATGAGGCTGGGGATTAACAGGTCTAGGTTAGTGGTGGTTTGGAGATTAGTGGACATGCTGGTTAGGCAAAGCAAGCAGGTCCAACGTGCAAACTAAAAACTATGCCAAATCTGGCCATGCACACAAGGTGCTTGACAGAATGCCATGGGCTTCTAGGCATCTCTTCTGGTGGCCAAAAACTCCAGATCATAGTCTCTTTAGATGATAAAGAGGGTGGCAAGGTTAGTTTGACAAAAACAAAAACTCCCTAGTGCAAGTTTTTGAGAAAATCAAATCTGGACAGAAAATAAAGGGCATTATTGCATGGACCAAAAATATTCCAATGGGTCCAATCTCATGGACTTAATGGTTTGGTAGAGTGGTCTATAAGTAGGAGAAAGATCATGGGCACTAGAGCAAAACAAAATAGAGTTGCAGTAGAAAATGCCAAACTTGACCAGAGAGCAAAAGAGGATGACTTGCTCAAACATTTCAAAGAACACCAGTGTTTTTTTTGCATAAAGTTGAATTATATACTCCTACTAGCATCTCCCAACTTTGGTGGAATTTTTAAATAAATTTATCAAAGGGTTATAGTGCAAAAGAGGCTCCAAAACTTATGAAAAATCATTTTAAAAGAAATAAAGTTCAGGAAAATAATTATAGAAATAATTCCACTGATGGAAGAAATGTTTCTTGAGAGGGTATACAAGTCCAACAACATTTTTGAAAAGTTTTCTATTTGGAGGGAAAACTCCACAATTCAGAAGAAAAGAGTGGTCCTGAATCAAAAGAAAATCCAGAGAATAAAAATTAAATTTATCATGGCAAAATTTTAATTAATAAAACATGGTTAAATTTTTGGGGTGTTACAACACTACCCCCCTTAAGAAAAATCTTGTCCTCGAGATTTGCTAAAGGCTGTTATGAAAAGAATTACTCCTACTATCACAAAAATAACCATCCTACTCATGCAATAAAATGTGGCTACAGTGAGTGGGCAACTAGTTTGTCGGTTCTGCTTTATGGGTTCGGGGTCAATGCTACAGATACACATGTCTCGCAAAAGTGACGTATTACTATGGGAATCGTCGGGGTGGTTTTTGGAAGCTACGCCCGGAATTAAAAATGCAATCGTACACCAACATATTCTGGGGGCTCTTCTAATGCAAATGCACGGCGGGTGAGGTTTGCTAGCACGGTCACAAAACCTCCAAGGTTGGTTGCTGTGGTCTCATTGTGAACAATGGGTCCAGACATTATAGCTCGGTTTGGGGTAGAGGCTGTGTTGTGCTGAGTTGAGGCTAGCGTGCCCTTTTTATAGAAAAAGGGGACGGAGTCTTCCTTTGCACGCTTGCGAAAGAGACAATTTAGGTGTCGGTCACTGGCGCGTGATCGACAGGATAGGCTGATGGGTTCGACACCGACTGCCAAAAGGTGTCGGGGTCACTGTGTGGCTATCTTACACGAGAAGCTTGGCCGAGGTTAGGTTAAGGTCTGGTGGGTTGGTTAACCTAGGTTTATTGACCTGGCCAAGATAGGATTAGCCAATGGTCAGCCTGGCTCTGATACCAAGGTTGTCAGGACCGGATTTTCGGGTTATCAATTTCCCAGAAAATGGCCCTTGTGCTCACCAGCCCCAGGATTACTCTTAGCTGATGAGGCACCAACTTGATACAGAAATTCCAAGAACAGTACATAACATGTAGTACAAGACCATTCCGGCATGTGAGTACAACACAAGGTTTCTAGTGGCTGATGGCGGAAGCGGTTTGTGGTTCATCAGTGTCTATGGGACACCATTTCCCACAGGAACAGCTGATCAGGATAACTCCTATCTTCGCGAGGCTGCTATCACCATCGCGTAGGTTCCGGGGCGGTCCTCACAATGCTCCTCTCCATGCAAGAGATCTGGCCAAGACAATAGCCAGGGACAAGCCAGTGAGTACTTTGAATGTACTCGCAAACATTATGAACACAGGTACAATATAACAAAAGATAATCATGCTCTGAAATATTTCATGATCACAACATCAGTCACGAAATAAAAATCCAAGATGCACAGAAGCCGGTTATTCATATAAAACATGAATAAGCATTCAGAGAATAAAAATAAAATGCACCGATCGGGTGTCTCAAGCGACTCCTCAAAAGGGTAATAATATAAAGCATGCCTCAGTCTGGCGTCTGAGCGACGCCACATAAAGGGCTTATAAGTAGTTTAATTAACAAGCAGGCCACAGTCGGGCGTCTGTGCGACATCACATAAAGGGCTTATAAGTAATTTAAATAACAACCATGCCACAGTCGGGCGTCTCCGCGACACCACATAAAGGGCTTATAAAGTAAGGAAATAACAAGCATGCCACAGTCGGGCGTCTGAGCGACGCCACATAAAGGGCTTATAAAGGAAGTAATCACAGTGAATATCCAGGAGGTAGAACCGTCCCAGGGATACTTAATAATTCAAATAATACAAATGGTTAGTCCACAATAATAACGATCATAATCATCATATGTCACAGGTCATGATCAAAGTTCTGGTTTAGCAGTTTTTCCTCCGAAGACCGACACTAAGACCGACACTTGACCCATCCCAGACTGTAGTCCTTACCCATGGACACGGCTATTCGAATAGATATAATCTCTGTAGAGGGTGTACTCTTTACCCACGAGAAACGGATTCCTTTAGTCCATCGTGACTAATTCCGTCTACGGTCTTTTAATTGAAAACACACCTGACCGCACACACCAGCCTAATTTAGCAGTGTGTGGAATCACCCACGACACCCGTTAAGCGAAACACTAAGTGGGAAGGCTACAACCTCGACTAGCATGGGATCACAAAATTTATAACGCGCGCAAACTAGGGGAGCTACCCCTTCGTCTCCAACCGAAAACACCCATGCCCCCGGACCAGGTGGCATGCCTACCGGATGCAGCCGGTATCTTCCACCATGGCCTCTCTGTACGGTGTGTGCTAGAAAGGGGTTGACAACTTACTGAACCGTACCCTACCTATGGCAGGGACAAGTGGTAGTACGAAAGTAGTATGGGGGTTACTGGAACAAGACTCGATCTACGGCCGACTCAGGAGGTTTAAGTATTCCCTGCATGATTAGCATAACAAATATATTTCAACCAACCGACAGAATCACCACCCATCATACCTCACCATGCCATACCGGACACAACCGTCTCGACGAGGAACTAGGGACAAGCTCGTGTCTACACAAGACAAAGGCTTTCCCGGATTCCTTCCGGTAGTCATGAAAGGTATACGAGGGTGATTACTATCACAAACATAACAAATTCCAACAGCATGGGATCATCAATATGCACTCCTGAGTATGAGCATATCATCACATAAAATGACGGACACTCCGTGTCGAGATGGTGTTGTAACCGTATCAAACAACACGCAACAATATTATGATAGGGTTCAGAATGCTTGCCTTCAAGAGTATGCAAGTGGGGGTGCACTTTTTGAAAGTTGCCTTCTTCTTCAAAATCCTATTTTATGAAAATTTGAATTAACACATAGTTTCAAAACAGTACAAAAAGGTTGTTTGGAAAATTTTCAAATAAATATGAAAATAAACTAGACAAAATTTGAGAAACAATAGAAAAAGAATCAAACCAATTGGACTTGTATTTTAAAAGTTATAGCCAGTCAAAGTTTAGTCAAAATCTGTTTTTAATAAAAAATCAGAAAAGAAAACGGTTCGGGGAGTAATACGTTTTCGAGGAAGAGAAGACGTACTTCTGGGTTTACGTCTTCACTTAAACCAGCGCGGGTCGTCGCTGGGTCACTGACAGTGGGTCCCTTGGGCCCACTGGTCAGGTTTGACCAGTCGCCCGCGCCTCCTTCCTCCTCTGTCCGAGCGGAGGCGGAGCTCCGGCGATCGCCGTCGATGAACGTCGGCTCCCCACGGGATTTCGAGGGCAGGGATGGATACGCCAGTCCAGGGCGGTCCTCCCGGTGGTCGACAGGGTCGCGGGGACGAAGGGAGTCGCCGGCGGCGAGCTCCGCGGCGGACGGTGGTTTCGGGAGGATTGGGGTCTCGAGCTACGATGGCTCCCAGTCAAAGCTGAGGGGTTGGGTGGCTCCGTACGGTCAAGGGGAGTCGGACGGTGGCGCTGGAAGGACTGGGGAGTCCCTGCTCGTGACAAACGGAACCGGAGTGTGGCGGCGGCCGAACTGACCGGAGACGAGGAAGAAGGTCTCCCTCCGTCGATTGATGGCTGTGGGAGCGCTAGGGAGATGGCCTGAGGTCGCCTGAGGGTCTGGACGAGCTCGGGGGCTTCTTATATAGGCGGTCGAGGTCGGTTCCGACGGCGGCAGTGGATAGGGACGGCGAACCGCCGTTCTGTTGCTAGCAGGCAACATGGAGCTGGTCGGCGCATTCCGACGAACTCCCCACTGCTCAAGGGGGCGAGCTGGCGCGCGCGTATGGCTTGGGCGGCGCTGCCACGGCCTGGGCCTGCTGCGGCCGTCAGCTAGCCGCCATGGCCGACCTGACGATGGCGCTGTGGGGTGCCAGGAGGTGGCCAGGACGGCTCTGCAATGAGGGAGGAGTCGGGGCGCGCTGGCTGTGAGTGGGGAGGGGCCAGAACGGGTGCGGGGAGGCGGCAGCAGGACACGGCGACTCGGGCGCACACACGTGCAAAACGCGCGCTCTTGCCGCGCCCAGAGCACGCACGCCATGTGTTCGGCAAAATGCCAAGGCATGCCAGGAGGCTTGGATGAGGCTGGGGATTAACAGGTCTAGGTTAGTGGTGCTTAGGAGATTAGTGGACATGCTGGTTAGGCAAAGCAAGCAGGTCCAACGTGCAGACTAAAAACTATGCCAAATCTGGCCATGCACACAAGGTGCTCGACAGAATGCCATGGGCTTCTAGGCATCTCTTCTGGTGGCCAAAAACTCCAGATCATAGTCTCTTTAGATGATAAAGAGGGTGGCAAGGTTAGTTTGACAAAAACAAAAACTCCCTAGTGCAAGTTTTTGGGAAAATCAAATCTGGACAAAAAATAAAGGGCATTATTGCATGGACCAAAAATATTCCAATGGGTCCAATCTCCTGGTCTTAAGGGTTTGGTAGAGTGGTCTATAAGTAGGAGAAAGATCATGGGCACTAGAGCAAAACAAAATAGAGTTGCAGTAGAAAATGCCAAACTTGACCAGAGAGCAAAAGAGGATGATTTGCTCAAATCTTTCAAAGAACACCAGTGTTTTTTTGCATAAAGTTGAATTATATACTCCTACTAGCATCTCCCAACTTTGGTGGAATTTTTAAATAAATTTATCAAAGGGTTATAGTGCAAAAGAGGCTCCAAAACTTATGAAAAATCATTTTAAAAGAAATAAAGTTTAGGAAAATAATTATAGAAATAATTCCACTGATAGAAGAAATGTTTCTTGAGAGGGTATACAAGTCCAACAACATTTTTGAAAAGTTTTCTATTTGGAGGGAAAACTCCACAATTCAGAAGAAAAGAGTGGTCCTGAATCAAAAGAAAATCCAGATAATAAAAATTAAATTTATCATGGCAAAATTTTAATTAATAAAACATGGTTAAATTTTTGGGGTGTTACAATGCGCGAGCTCTTAATGCCAGAGGAACGTCACATTATATTGCCCCTTGTGATAGCAACCTTTATTATGCAGTCTATCGATTTTATTAATTTACCATCACAAGTTCGTACAACGCTTATTTTCCCTTGCACTAAAAGATCATGCATATCTAGGAGCAATTTTTATTGCTTTTCGCACTGATGACAACTTACTTGAAGGATCTTATTCAATCCATAGGTAGATAAGGTGGACACTCATGGCAAGAAACTGGGTTTAAGAGTTTTTGATGCACAAGTAGTATTTCTACTTAGTACGAATTTTTGTCTAGCAAAAGATCCTAAGAAAGCGCCACATGTTAGAGAATCCATAACAATATAACTTCTATGCAAATATACCCAAACATAACTCATTACATTGTCTTCCTTGTCGAAATTCAACTAATTTGCTCAAGTTTAAAAATAATCAATGGGTATTCACAATCATAAAAGATGTCCATGATGTTGCTGGAGTTGCTGGAGTTTAAAAATTGTTTGTCGGGTCTTTTATCGTCTTGTAACCACGTAACGTACGTTTTCTTTTGGGTGTTTTGACATTTAGAAACTGCTCATTGATAGTGACTTGAAAGGAATTTTTTTCTCAACAACACCAGGCCGCTGGGCACAGGCGTGCCGTGTGCCGTGATGAGTCTAGAAGAATCCAGCTGGGAGCATTTTGGCGCGCGTCCATACGTGGAAAATCTAAGAAACATTAGCCATCATATCATTTGAGCTTTGTATTGATGAAGAATGGAGATTCACCCCGTGTAACAAATCAACGGCTAACAGTTTGCTTCTACAATGTTCTGGATGGCTAGCCCAAGTTCAAAAACTTTAGTACTATAGTAGTAGATATATATA
>LR738712.1:70192846-70236751 GCA_902687465.1 Secale cereale
ATATCTATATCTGTGTGTGTGTGTGTGTGAAAGTTCTCTTATACTAATGATTAATGAATTGCTTGTATGACCAATATTGTGATGGTCAAACT
Organism: Secale cereale; assembly: GCA_902687465.1. Classification (NCBI taxonomy): domain Eukaryota; kingdom Viridiplantae; phylum Streptophyta; class Magnoliopsida; order Poales; family Poaceae; genus Secale; species Secale cereale. The sequence goes on from LR738712.1 coordinate 70,192,939, forward strand.
TCAATAGATTTTGCTTTCTAAACCCAATGTGAAGCTACTACTAGGTATGATACAAGCATATGAAGCATATATAATTTTAACTTCATGATATTCAATTAATTCAACAATTTACTCATAGGATATAAGTGAAGCACAAGAGTAAAGGACAAATTACTCCAAATATATATAAGTGAAAATCAAACGAGTAGTTAAGTAAATAGGTAGCTATGTGAGGACTCTCCCTCATATAAAATTTTCAGATATCAAGTATTTTATTCAAACAGCAAGGTAAACAAAATAAAATGACATTCCAAGAATATCACATATCATGTGAAGAAGCAAAAACTTAGGCTCAACCGAGACTAACCAATAATTGTTGATGAAGAAAGGTGGGATGCCTACCGGGGCATCCCCACTTAGATGCTTGAGACTTCTGAAAATATTATATTGGGATGCCTTGGGCATCCCCAAGCTTGAGCTCTTGTGTCTTCATCATTCTTATCATATCACGGTTTCCCTAATTCTTAAAAACTTGATCCACATAAAACTCAACAAGAACTCGTAAGATACGTTAGTATAAATCAATGCAAAACCTTATCATTCTCTACTGTAGAAAAACACTAAAATTATGATTTGGCATTGCATAATAAATGCCTCTACATATTTAATACTCCTATCCTCAAATAGAATCATTAAACAAGCAAACATATGCAAACAATGCCAACATAACAACAATATGTCTAAACGGAACATTCTTTAAATGATGCAATAAGATTCATACTTCCCTAAATCAAAAAAATCAACATTTAACAAACTGTAGAAGATTTATCATAGCTTATTGTGTTAGAAATATCAAGCTTTTATCACATTCGGACTTTTCTGGAGAATTTACGCAATAGTGTTTAACTTTCTGTTTTGAAACAGCAACTCATATACTTGCAAACTAAGCATGGTGAAGGCTATCCTTGACACTTTTATTGAAATAAAAGATACAAAACATTATTATAAATAAAATCAAGCAAATATCAACAAAATAAAATAAAATGATGCTCCAAGCAAAACACATATCATGTGACGAATAAAATATAGCTCCAAGTAAGGTTGCCGATAATGTTGAAGACGAAAGAGAGGATGCCTTCGGGGCATCCCCAAGCTTAGTTGCTTGGATGTTCCTTGAATATTACCTTGGGGTGCCTTGGGCATCCCCAAGCTTAGGGTCTTGCCACTCCTTATTGTCCTCATATCGACATCTCACCCGAAACTTGAAAACTTCAATCACACAAAACTTCACGCAACTTCGTGAGATAGGTTAGTATGATAAAGAGCAAATCATTCACTTGGGTAATGTCAAAGACAAGTGATACGTCTCCAAGGTATCTACTTTTCCAAACACTTTTGCCCTTGTTTTGGACTCTAACTTGCATGATTTGAATGGAACTAACCCAGACTGATGTTGTTTTCAGCAGAACTGCCATGGTGTTGTTTTTGTGCAGAAATAAAAAGGTCTCGGAATCGCCTAAAAATCAACGGAGATTTATTTCAGAAAATATAAAAAATACCTGCAAGAAGATCCACACCTGGGGGCTCACGGGCTGTCCTCGAGGGTGGGGGGCGCGCCCCCCTTCCCAGGGCGCGTCCCCCTGCCTCGAGGGCACCCCGATGCCCCACCAACGTAACCCCAGGTCCTATATATTCCGTTTCGCGGAGGAAAAATCAAGGAGAAAGATTTATCACGTTTTCCGAGATGGAGCCGCTACCAAGCCCTAATCTCTCTCTGGAGGGCTGATCTGGAGTCCGTTCGGGGCTCCGGAGAGTGGAGATCGTCGCCATCGTCATCATCAACCTTCCTCCATCACCAAATCCATGATGCTCACCGTTGTGCGTGAGTAATTCCATCGTAGGCTTGCTAGACGGTGATGGGTTGGATGAGATCTATCATGTAATCGAGTTAGTTTTGTTAGGGTTTGATCCCTGGTATCCACCATGTTCTGAGATTGATGTTGCTATGACTTTGCTATGCTTAATGCTTGTCACTAGGGCCCGAGTGCCATGATTTCAGATCTGAACCTATTATGTTTTCATGAATATATGTGTGTTCTTGATCCTATCTTGCAAGTCTATAGTCACCTACTATGTGTTATGATCCGGCAACCCCGAAGTGATAATAATCGAGACCACTCTCGGTGATGACCTTAGTTTGAGGAGTTCATGTATTCACTATGTGTTAATGTTTTGTTCCGGTACTCTATTAAAAGGAGGCCTTAATATCCCTTAGTTTCCAATAGGACCCCGCTGCCACGGGAGGGTAGGACAAAATATGTCATGCAAGTTCTTTTCCATAAGCACGTATGACTATATTCGGAATACATGCCTACATTGCATTGATGAACTGGAGCTAGTTCTGTGTCACCCTAGGTTATAACTTCTACATGATGAATTGCATCCGACGTAATTTCCCATCACCGATCCAATGCCTACGAGCTTTACCTATATTGCCAGTTGTTATTTACTTTTCCGTTGCTACTATCACAAGAACTACAAAAACACTATCTTTACTTTTATTGCTGCTACCACCACAATCATATTACTGTGCTACTAAACTATCTTGCTGCAGATACTAAGTTTCCAGGTGTGGCTGAATTGACAGCTGAGTTGCTAATACTTAAGAGTATTCTTTGGCTTCCCTTGTGTCGAATCAACAAATTTGGGTTTAATACTTTACCCTCGAAAACTGTTGCGATCCCCTACACTTGTGGGTTATCAAGACTATTTTCTGGCGCCGTTGCCGGGGAGCATAGCTCTATTCTTTAAGTCACTTGGGATTTATATCTACTTATCACTATGAAGAATTTGAAGGACTCAAAAACCAAGATCTTACCCTCAACTACGAGGGGAGGTAAGGAACTGCCATCTAGCTCTGCACTTGATTCTCCTTCTGCTATGAGTAAACTTGCGACACCTACTCCTGCTATTGAATCTGATATGTCGTATGTTCTTGATGATGCTACTTCTGCTATGTATGATGAAACTACCTCTATGCCTGATACTGTGCCACTAGGTGAATTTCTAGATGAACAAATTTCTAAGGTTAGGGAGAGTGCAAATGTTGATGAAATTTATGAAAGTGATGAAGAAACTACTCCCAATAGATATGAATTGCCTGTTGTGCCTGAGGGTTATGTTATGGATGAAGAAACTGCTAGAGACTTTCTTGCTTACATGATAGATATGATCTTAAGAAGTTATTAGCTAAGTTGAAAGAAAAGTCCTTGAATGCTAGAATGAAACATGACCCTGCTTTTGCTACTTCACCTATATGTGTCACCGATAAGGATTATGAATTCTCTGTTGATCCTGAGTTAATTACTTTGGTTGAATCTGATCCTTTCCATGGCTATGAGTCTGAAACTGTTGTGGCACATCTTACTAAGTTGAATGATATAGCCACCTTGTTTACCAACGATGAAAAGATTCGCTACTATTATATCCTTAAGTTATTTCCATTCTCGTTAAAGGGTGATGCTAAGACTTGGTTTAATTCTCTTGATCCTGGTTGTGTGCGTAGTCCCCAGGATATGATGTATTACTTTTCTGCTAAATATTTTCCCGCTCATAAGAAACAAGCTGCCTTACGAGAAATATATAACTTTGCTCAAACTGAAGAAGATAGTCCCCCACAAGCTTGGGGGAGGCTTCTCCAGTTACTTAATGCTTTGCCTGATCCTCCTCTTGAGATGTATGATATACTTGATGTCTTTTATAATGGACTAACCGATGCTTCCAGAGACCACCTGGATAGTTGTGCTGGTTGTGTTTTCAGGGAAAGAACAGTGGAACAAGCTGAATTACTATTGAATAATATGCTGGCCAATGAAAATAATTGGACACTCCCCGAACCAGCCCCTAATCCAACTCCGAAGAAAAGAGGTGTTCTATTTCTCAGTCCTGAAGACATGCAAGAGGCAAAGAAATCCATGAAAGAAAAAGGTATTAAAGCTGAGGATGTTAAGAATTTACCGCCTATTGAAGAAATACATGGTCTTGATAACCCGACACAGGTAGTAAAGGTAAATTCCCTTTATAGATTTGATGAAAGTGATATTCCTCGTTATATGTCTGCTAGCCAATGCTTAGATGAGTTTGACAATTTTATTGTGAAACAAGAGAACTTCAATGCTTATGTTGGTAGACAATTACAACACCATGCCTATATGATTGAACGCTTGAGTGATTATCTGTCTAGTGCTAAAGATGAACTGAAACTCATTAGTATACATGCTTCCATGGTCACCACTCAAGTAGAACAAGTACTTAAGGCTCAGAATGATTTGCTCAATGAATTAAATAGTAAGAATAATGACTATGCTGTTAGAGTTGCAACTAGAAGTGGTAAAATGACTCAGGAACCTCTGTATCCTGAAGGCCACCCTAAGAGAATTGAGCAAGATTCTCAGAGAGCTAATTTAGATGCACCTAGTTCTTCTAAGAAGAAGAAAAAGAAAAATGATAAGACTTTGCATGCTCCTAGTGAACCTGTAGCTGACACACCTGAGAACCCTAATGATATATTTGTTTCTGATGCTGAGACACAATCTGGTAATGAACATGAACCTAGTGATAATAACAATAATGATGTTCATTATGATGATCATCCTAGCAATGATAATGATGTATAGATTGAACTTGCTATTGATCTTGATAACCCACAATCAAAGAATCAACGTTATGATAAGAGAGACTTTGTTGCTAGGAAGCACGGTAGGGAAAGAGAACCATGGGTTCAGAAACCCATGCCTTTCCCTCCGAAACCATCCAAGAAAAAGGATGATGACAACTTTGAGCGCTTCGCTGAAATGATTAGACCTATCTTTTTGCGTATGCGTTTGACTGATGTGCTTAAAACAAATCCTTGTGCCAAGTATATGAAAGACATTATTACCAACAAAAGAAATATACCTGAAGTAGAAATCTCCACCATGCTTGCCAATTACACTTTTGAGGGTGGAATGCCTAAGAAACTAGGACACCCAGGAGTATCTACTATACCTTGCTCCATCAAGAGAAACTATGTTAAAACTGCTTTGTGTGATCTTGGAGCCGGTGTTAGTGTTATGCCTCTCTCTTTATATCGTAGACTTGACTTGAGTAAGTTGACAACTACTGAAATATCTTTGCAAATGGCCGATAAATCAACTGCTATACCTGTCGGTATTTGTGAGGATGTGCCTGTTGTAGTTGCAAATGTTACTATTCTAACGGACTTTGTTATACTTGATATTCCCGAGGATGATAGTATGTCTATTATTCTTGGAAGACCTTTTTTGAATACTGCAGGGGCTGTTATTGATTGCAACAAAGGCAATGTCACTTTTCATGTCAATGGTAATGAGCATACGGTACACTTTCCGAGGAAACAACCTCAGGTCTATAGTATCAATTATATTGGAAAAACTTCAACTATTACTATTGGAGGTTTTGAGTTTCCTATTCCTACTATCAAGAAGGCATATGACATACTTATTGTCGGGGATATACATATCCCCATTGAGGTAGCATAGTGTTATTCGAAAATTCTCCGGTTTCATGTTACTCGGAAAGAGTTTATTAACAAGACCTGATCAACCTTGTTAATGGATTCCTTTTGATGAACATGGGATAGGTGAATCTAGATAGCACAAACCTTTTGTACCCTCCTTTTACTTTCTGTTAATTAGTTTAAATAAAAGAAAAATAACATTATCTGTCTGTTTCCAGACTTATCCGTGCAATAAAAATATATCCCAAAAATAAAAGTTCTCCAAATGCCATGAAAATGAAATATGATTTTTTCTAGAATATTTAAGAAAATATGGCACTGAACACACAACGAGGGGAGCCAGCACGTGGCCTCGAGGGCACAGGGCGCGCCCCCCTGCCTCGAGGGCCCCACGTGGCCCCCTCCAGTTATCCTTTCACCCATGCTCTTCTTCTTCCTCCCAAAAAAATCCCCAACTAGCTCAAACCCGAGTTCTAGCTCATTTTGCTGCCATTTTCGATCTCCTTGCTCAAAGCACCATTCACCAAACTGTTTGGGGAGATTTTTCCTTGGTATGTGACTCCTCCATTGGTCCAATTAGTTTTTGTTCTAGTGCTTTATTTGTTGCAAATTTGTGCTGCTGTGGTGACCTTGTTCTTGAGCTTGCTTGTCAAATTTTCTTGGTCCCAAGTAGTTCTAATGCATGATATATCTTCTAGGCACTTGTAGGAGTTGTTGCTATCAATCTTGTTGAGTTTGGTTAACTTTTATTGTGAGTTACTAAAAATTTCGGAAATTTTCAGAAAAGGAAAATGTTAAAAAGAATATTGAGGGGCTCTTCGAGCAAGAGCTCAGAGGAGAAGAAGAAAGAAGAAAATAAGAAGCCCAAGTATCATCTTCCTCGCATGGCAGAAGTTCGACCGTGCGAATTGCCTTGTAATAATTTCATGATGTCCGCCGGTATTTACGAAGACTTTTATTGGATGGCAAATAATGCAGGCCTCACTGACTTCCTCCATGACCAAAAGGAGCAGTATCTCTTACTCACCAATATTTTTACGCAAAGCTTCCATTTTCATTCTAGGAAAACACCACCTACGGTTATATGATGTGGTTAAGGAGATATCACTGTTATATTTTTGTGAAATATGCAAAGTACCCTTTGAAGGTAGACTAGATGAATCACGTCATGAAGACGTCAAAGGGTTTATTGATATGATAGCCGTAGGTGAAACTAGACAAGTTTCAGGGGCAAGAATCACCAGTATACACTTCCCTGTTCTGTGCTACTTTGCTTTATTTGCTAGTAGGTGTTTAATTGGTCGCGGGAATAGTGGGAATCTCAGTGCACCTGATATTATCACTTTACGCCATGCCTTGTTTCGTGACACAACTTTTAGCTTGGGCACCGTCCTTGCCAAACGATTGAGTCTTAACCACTCAAAGGGGACCGTCTTTGGAGGCATCTTTGCTTCTCGCCTTGCTGAACATTTTAATATACCTATTAGGCATCATGAGAAGGAAGAGAAATTGCTTGCTCCTGTTTATCTAGACTACAAGAGCATGGTAGCTCATGACTTTATTGTTAAAGACAAAAATATGCAGCTACTTTATAAATTGAGGTTTGATGAAATACTGTGAAATTGTTACCTTGCCTGCACCATCTCTGTTTGATCTGTCCATAGGCAAGTACCTCATTACATCAGATGCCTTCTACAAGTACCAAGGTCAGGCACAAGCTTCAGAGCCTGAGCCAGAACCACCATTTGATCCTTCTCGTCAATCTGTTTATGGGTGGGAGCTGGACGAGCTAGCCAACCAGTGGCGCCCGGAGGACACATCTCAGTACACTGGAGGGAGTGGCTTCGATCCCCGGCCATAGACCAACTTAGGCCAAAAGCCTAAGCTTGGGGGAGTACGTGTTTCTCACCGACTTACTGTCATGCTCACACTTATTCTAGTTGTCGGTGTTCACACTCTTTCACTGTACCATCCATGCTTAGTTTAAATTTCTTTTTCTTAGTCTTTTTCTTGTGTCCTAGAAAAACCCAGAAAAACAAAAAAAATATTAGTTGTAGCTTCTAGCTAGTTTATTTTCTTTGCTTGTAGTAGTAACTAAAAATGAAAACCCAAAAAGATTTCCCGTTCTTCTTTTGCTTGTTGGGAGCTTTCCCGTGTAAATAGTTTCTTTTCTTTTCTTTAGGGGTTAAGAGTAGAAGACCATGATTGAAAATGCTTAGTGGCTCTCATATGCTTTGTTGTTGATTTAACCTTGAGCCATATTACCTTGTCTTCTCTCTTGTATCAAATTGTCTGCAGATTCCAGCTTAGTCCAATGCACGTGCACTATTATTATTTTCCACACCGTTCGGTCGTGCGAGTGAAAGGCAATAAGGATGATATATGATGAACTAATTGAGATGAGAAAAGCTGGTATGAACTCAACCTCTCTTGTTTTTGTAAATATGATAGCTCATTGTTCTCGATCCAGCTTGTTATGAATGAAACATGTTTGCAATGACAATTAGAGCTCATAGCTGCTTATGCCATGCTTAATTAGCTGAGAGTTTATAATGGTCTACCTTGCGTGCCAACATGATATTAAAATGGTTGTGATGTGGTATGATGGGTGGTATCCTCCTCTGAACGATTTAAGTGACTTGACTTGGCACATGTTCACGCATGTAGTTGAAACAAATCAACATAGCCTTCATGATATTTATGTTCATGGTGATTTATATCCTACTCATACTTGCATTCATTGTTGATTAATTTTAATGCATGTTCATGACCGTTGTTGCTCCCTAGCTGGTCGCTTCCCAGTCTCTTTCTAGCCTTCACATGTACTAAGCGGGAATACTGCTTGTGCATCCACTTCCATAAACCCCAAAGTTATCCCATATGAGTCCACCATACCTTCCTATATGCGGTATTTACCTGCCGTTCCAAGTAAATTTGTATGTGCCAAATTCCAAACCTTCAAATGAAATTCTGTTTTGTATGCTCGAACAGCTCATGTATCAACTAGGGCTATCTATATCTTCCATGCTAGGTGGGTTATTCTCACGATGAGTGGACTCCGCTCATCATTCACGAGAAAATGGCTGGTAACCGGGATGCCCAGTCCCATGCTTAAAATCATAATAATTAAACAAAACTTCCCCAGGGTTGTTGCTTGTTTGGATGGTAACCCGTGGATTCGGCTGGCCGTGGAGTGTGCTTGTTGGTGGTTGGGGGAGTATAAACTTTACCATTCTATTTGGGAACCGCCTATAATGTGCGTAGCATGGAAGATATCGAGATTCCTGGTTGTTATGTTGACAATGAAAGTATACCGCTCAAAATGTTATTCAATCTCTATTTAAAAATCGAGCTCTGGCACCTCTACAAATCCCTGCTTCCCTCTGCGAAGGGCCTATCTATTTACTTTTATGCAGAATCATCATCCTCTTATCAGAGAGCACCAGTAGGAGAGCACCTCTGTCGTTGCATGTATTACTATTAATTTGCATTGAGTATGATCATGACTGGATCTCTTTTACCATGAATTACAATGTCTAGTTAGTCCTTGATCTTTAAAGGTGCTCTGCATTTATGTTTTGTGGTCTCGGAAAGGGCTAGCGAGATACCATCCTGTTATATCATATCATGATTGTTTTGAGAAGTGTTGTCATCCGAGGTTTATTATTATTGCTCGCTAGTTGATTTTGCCATTGATGTGAGTAGTCTTGAGACATGAAAGTTATTGTGAATGTGGTTAGTTCATGATCTTGTTGAAAACCTGAATGCTAGCTTACATATTTACAACAACAAGAGCAAACAGAGTTTGTCAAAGTTTTTCTTTATCACTTTCAGTTTATCAACTGAATTGCTTGAGGACAAGCAAAGGTTTAAGCTTGGGGGAGTTGATACGTCTCCAACGTATCTACTTTTCCAAACACTTTTGCCCTTGTTTTGGACTCTAACTTGCATGATTTGAATGGAACTAACCTGGACTGACGCTGTTTTCAGCAGAACTGCCATGGTGTTGTTTTTGTGCAGAAATAAAAAGGTCTCGGAATCGCCTGAAAATCAGTGGAGATTTATTTCAGAAAATATAAAAAAAATACCTGCAAGAAGATCCACACCTGGGGGCCCACGGGCTGTCCTCGAGGGTGGGGGGTGCGCCCCCCTTCCCAGAGCGTGCCCCCTGCCTCGAGGGCACCCCGATGCCCCACCGACGTATCCCTAGGTCCTATATATTCCATTTCGCGGAGGAAAAAATCAAGGAGAAAGATTTATCGCGTTTTACGAGACGGAGCTGCCGCCAAGCCCTAATCTCTCTCGGGGGGGCTGATCTGGAGTCCGTTCGGGGCTCCGGAGAGTGGAGATCGTCGCCATCGTCATCATCAACCTTCCTCCATCACCAATTCCATGATGCTCACCACCGTGCGTGAGTAATTCCATCGTAGGCTTGCTAGACGGTGATGGGTTGGATGGGATCTATCATGTAATCGAGTTAGTTTTGTTAGGGTTTGATCCCTAGTATCCACTATGTTCTGAGATTGATGTTGCTATGACTTTGCTATGCTTAATGCTTGTCACTAGGGCCCGAGTGCCATGATTTCAGATCTGAACCTATTATGTTTTCATGAATATATGTGTGTTCTTGATCCTATCTTGCAAGTCTACAGTCACCTACTATGTGTTATGATCTGGCAACCCCGAAGTGACAATAATCGGGACCACTCCCGGTGATGACCTTAGTTTGAGGAGTTCATGTATTCACTATGTGTTAATGCTTTGGTCCGGTACTCTATTAAAGGGAGGCCTTAATATCCCTTAGTTTCCAATAGGACCTCGCTGCCACGGGAGGGTAGAACAAAAGATGTCATGCAAGTTCTTTTCCATAAGCACGTATGACTATATTCGGAATACATGCCTACATTGCATTGATGAACTGGAGCTAGTTCTGTGTCACCCTAGGTTATAACTTCTACATGATGAATTGCATCCGACGTAATTTCCCATCACCGATCCAATGCCTACGAGCTTTACCTATATTGCTAGTTGTTATTTACTTTTCCGTTGCTACTATCACAAAAACTACAAAAACACTATCTTTACTTTTATTGCTGCTACCACCACTATCATATTACTGTGCCACTAAACTATATTGTTGCAGATACTAAGTTTCCAGGTGTGGCTGAATTGACAACTCGGTTGCTAATACTTAAGAGTATTCTTTGGCTCCCCTTGTGTCGAATCAACAAATTTGGGTTTAATACTTTACCCTCGAAAACTATTGCGATCCCCTACACTTGTGGGTTATCAACAAGATTCATAATTTTTATCACACAATGCCTAATGTACCTTATCATTTCCACAATTTATATCACTTAATATAAGCTATGGAAACACCAAAACAAGCAAACTATGCATTGAAAACAAAATATGTCAAAAACAGAACAATTTGTAATGATCTGGCCAATGACCATACTTCTGCAACTCTAAAAATTCTTAAAAATTAGGAAAACGCGGGAAATTTGTATATCAATCATTTGTAAAAATTTAAAAAAATTATCTCATTACAGTAATTTATAGAATTTTATGCACTGGACATAAAACTTTTTGTTTTTGCACATAATCAAGTCAACTATAATCCACACTATCCCAAAGGCTTTACTTGGCACTTTATTGAAACAAAAGAATTGAAAACATGATTACTACAATAGCTTAAACATGTTAACACACAAAAATAGTAGGTATAAATATTGGGTTGTCTCCTAACAAGCGCTTTTCTTTAATGCCTTTTTAGCTAGGCATGATGATTTCAATGAGGCTCACATAGAAGTAAAGAATTGAAACATAATGGGAGCATCATGAAGCATATGAATAGCACGCTTAAGCCTAACACACTTCCTATGCATATGGATTTTGTGCGAAAACAATTTGTGGGAACATGAATCAACTAGCATAGGAAGGCAAAACTAGCATGACTTCAAAACTTTCAACACATAGAAAGGAAACTTGATATTATTGTAATACCTACAAGCATACGTTCCTATATCATAGTAAGTTTCAGTAGCATCATGAATGAATTCAACAATATAACTATCACATAAAGCATTCTTTTCATGATCCACAACCATGGAAATTTTATTACTCTTCACATAAGAAAATGTCGTCTCATTCATAATGGTGGGAGCAAATTCAATGAAGTAACTATCATATGACACTTACTTAAAATTATGATGACAAGTTTCATGGTTATTAGTATTCTTCATAACGTCGGTGTCATCACAATAATCATCATTGGTAGAAACTTTTATCTCATCAAAATCAATTAGATCCTCTTCCAAAATAGCGGAATCATCATTAAATAAAGTCATGACCTCTTCAAATCCACTTTTATCAATATTGTAACTCGATTCAACACCCTCCAAAATAGTGGGATCATTAACTAGAGTTGACACTCTTCCAATTCCACTTTCATCAATATAATCATCATAAATATGAGGCATGCAATCATCATAATAAATTTGAAACTCGAGGGACAAAAAATATCATCTTCATCAAACATAGCATCCCCAAGCTTATGGCTTTGAATATCACTAGCATCATGGATATTCAAACAATTCGTACTAGAAACATTGCAATCATGCTCATAATTCAAAGATTTTATGCCAAACATTTTATTGAATTCTTCTCCTATCAATTGAGCACAATTTTCGGCTCCATCATTTTCAAGAAACACATTATAAAGATGAATAATATGAGGCAACCTCAATTCCATTTTTTGTAATTTTATTTTGTAAACCAAACTAGTGATAAAACAAGAAAATAAAAGATTCAACTACAAGATCTAAAGATATACCTTCAAGCACTCACCTCCCCCACAATGGCACCAGAAAAGAGCTTGATGTCTACTACAAAACTTATTCTTGTAGACTTGTGTTGGGCCTCCAAGCGTAGAGTTTTGTAGGACAATAGCAATTTTCCCTCAAGTGGCTGGCCTAAGGTTTATCAAACAGTGGGAGGCATAGGATGAAGGTGGTCTCTCTCAAACAACGCTGCAATCAAATAACAAAGAGTCTCTTGTGTCCCCAACACACTCAATACAATGGTAAATTGTATAGGTGCACTAGTCTGGTGAAGAGATGGTGATACAAGTGTAGTATTGATAGTAGATACAGGTTTTGTAATATGAAAATATAAAAATAACAAGATAGCAAGTGATAAAACAGAGCACAAACGGTATTGCAATGCTTGAAAACAAGGCCTAGGGTTCATACTTTTACTAGTGCAATCTCTCAACAGTGCTAACATAATTGAATCATCTAATAATCCCTCAATGTGCGACAAAGAGTCACTCCAAAGTTCTTATCAAGCAGAGAACATAAGATGAAATTTTTTGTAGGGTACCAAAACACCTCAAAGTTATTCTTTCCGATCAATCCATTGAGATATTCCTATAAGTGTCGCAAACAACCCTAGAGTTCGTAATAAAATAACACCATATGACATACATCAACCAACTCTGATGTCACCTAGATACTCCAATGTCACCACAAGTATTCGTGAGTTGATTATACGATATGCATCAAACAACTTCAGATTCATAATATTCAATCCAACACAAAGAACTTGAAAGAGTGCCCCAAGATTTCTATCAGAGAAAGTAGGATAAAAACGTGCATCAACCCCTATGCATAGATTACCCCAATGTCACCTTGGGAATCCGCAAGTTGAGTGCCAAAACATACATCAAGTGAATCAATATAATACCCCATTGTCACCACGGGTATTCATATGCAAGACATACATCAAGTGTTCCCAAATCCATAAAAGTATTCAATCCGATAATAGTGAAACCTCAAAGGTAATACTCAATTCATCACAACAAGATAGAGAGGAGAAAACATCATATGATCCAACTATATTAACAAAGCTCGCGGTACATCAAGATCGTGCCAAATCAAGAACACGAGACAGAGAGAGAGAGAGAGAGAGAGAGAGAGAGAGAGAGAGAGAGAGAGAGAGAGAGAGAGAGAGAGAGGGAGAGAGATCAAACACATAGCTACTTGTACATACCCATAGCCTCGAGGGTGAACTACTCCCTCCTCATCATGGTGGCTGCCGGGATGATGAAGATGGCCTCCGGTGATGATTTCCCCCTCCGGCAGGGTGCCGGAACAGGTTTCCACATGGTATTTCGAAGGTACAGAGGCATGCGGCGGCGGAGTCGAAGTTCTAGGGTTATTTCTAGTGGTTTCTCTATTTATAGGATTTTTTGGCGTCGGTCTCACGCTAAAATGGGCCATAGGGTGCCCACTACCCACCACCCCACGACCAAGGCCCCTGGCACGCCCTGGTGGGTGATACGTCCAAAACGTATCTATAATTTCTGCTTGCTCCATGCCTCTTTTGTGTGATATTGCTATGTTATTTATGCACTTCCATACACTTTTGATCATATTTGGACTAACCTATTAACTCAGTGCACCCCAGTGCCAGTTTCTGTTTTCTGTTGTTTTTGTATTTCAGGTTTTCCCATTACGTAAATTGCCAGAAAAATTCCGGGAAAAATATATAAAAAATCAGCGTTCCGGAAGCTTCCATGCGTCCAAAGTAGGGCCGGAGGGGGGCCACCAGGGCTCCAGGCGCCCTGGGGGCGCGGCCCCCCTCCTGGCCGCGCCGGGGGGGGCGCCTGGGCCCCCCAGGTCTCTGCTGATGCCCCCCTTTGGCATAGATTTACACCGCGTCCCGAAACCCTCGAGGACGGAACCCTTTTTCGCGATCTCATCTCTGTTCCTCCGCCGCCGCGCTTCCAAGATCGGGAGCACCAGGAGAACTCTTCCCGACACCCTGCCGGAGGGGAGGATCACCACCGGGAGCCTCTCCACCACCATGGACGCCTCCCGGATGAGTTGTGAGTAGTCTCCCTTGGACCATGGGTCCATGACCAGTAGCTATGTGATGTTCTCCTCCCCTTCTTGTTCTTCACTAATTAGACCTCGTGAGCTACCCTACATGATCGAGGCACATATGTAATCCTTATGCTGTTGCTATGATGAGTTTGCTGGGATCCGATGGATTATGAGATTATGTTCAGATTGTGTTTGAGTAATATATTTGATTTACCTCTTTTATATTTATGTTCTTGAAGTAATTCTTGCATGTTCTCCATTGCTGTTTATTGCTTTGGCCAAGTAGTAGGTAGTAACTCCAAGAGGGAACGTTATGCTTGATTGTGGGTTCATGCCCCTCGATGACTAGCTTGAGTGACAGAAACATGAGTCTAGGGGATGTGTTGTTGCCACAAGGGGGAAAACAACGGTGCTTGTGCTCGCGGGTGCAAGGATTGTTTACTTTACGCAAAGTTCTTTTAATGCAGTTGTCTGTTGCTTTGAGTTTACACTATGGGTGGGACTCGCAACTTAATACCAGCGAGATGTTCTGGATAGATATCTCAAGGTGGATGATTAGTAGTAGATGCAGATGGATTTCGGTCTACTTGCCTTGGCGTACCGCCCATGCTTAGAGCCTCTACCTTTCTTGCAACATAGTTAGCATTGGTTTGCGCACATAATCCTGTCAATTGCCCAGCTGTAATTCGTTTACCTCACATAGCTGTTTTATCATCTTTTGGGAGAGAGACATCACTAGTGAACATCATGGGACCCCGGTCCATATTACCATCACTGATCACATCCGCTATTTACTTTCATTTCTTACTTACTAGTTACAGTTATACCTATCACTATTATCTCTTGCGTTTGATCCTTTGTAAACGACAAGGCCGGAGGGATTGACAACCTCTCTGTACTCGTTGGGAGCAAAGTTATTTGTATCTGTGTGCAGGTCCAGTCGATTGCTAAATATCGGGCGCCGTTAGCAGTTGACACCTTCTTGTTGAACCTTGGAGTCTCAGGGGAATTCGATCCTTGGTATCTTTGCCAAGGGAAAACTACCGCTACACTGCATCTCAAACCTTCCACTTGGGGTAACCAACGAGGGGCGAGAAGCCATCAAGCAAAGTTTTCTGGCGCCGTCGCCGGGGACTCCACTCTTCAAGATAGGGGAGTTGCATGCTATCTTTTATCTTTGCTTTTTAGTCTTGTTAGTTTACCTTTCAGTTTTCTTTATGTCTTTTCACTAGTTTTGCTTAATGGAAAACAACAAAAAATATGAGAGAGCTTTATAAGCTCTACCTTGCTTTGGGACATGATGTGTTTGAAGAGAAAATTAAAAAACCTATGGAACTTTATTATTTGCATAACAATCATGATGGTGGTGATGTTATTAGTATGCTTTCTTTGAATATCAATATTGCTAATGACATGGAAAGCTCTAAGCTTGGGGATGACACGTTTGATGAACATGATATTTTTAGTCCCCCAACTTTTGAAGAGAAAATTTACTTTGATGATACTTTGCTTCCTATATATGATTACAATGATGAATATGATGTTTTTAGTCCACCTACTATTGAGGATAAAATTGATTATGATTATGATATGCCTCCTAAATACAATGATTACCATGATGGTTATGATTGCTTTACTCTCACTATTCCTAATAAGAAAGATTTTGCTTATATGAAGAGTAATGATACCTTTTTACATGTGGATCATGGTAACAATGCTTTATGTGATGCTTATATTGTTGAGTTTATTCGTGATCCCACTGAAAATTATTATGAGAAGGGAACATATGCTTATAGATATTTCAATAATATCAAGTTCCCTCTCTTTATGTTGAAGGTTTTGAAGCTGCACTTGTTTTGTCTTCATATGCTGATTGCTTTGTGCTTCAATGAATTATTGTATTGCAATATTCCTATGCATAGGAAGCATGTTAGGCTTAAATGTGTTTGGTATTTTCTTCTTGATGCTCTCTTTTGTTCTTCAACTCTTATTCCTACGAGAGCATCATTAAAGGCTTAAGCCTATCTTTATGGCTATAAAGAAAGAGCTCTAGGGAGACAACCCTTGTTATCTTTGCTTTCAGTTTGTTCTTTCAGTTTTTAGTGGTCTTGATGTTTGTTACTACAGTAGCATCATCATTGTATCTTTTCTTTTCAGCTTTGTGCCAAGTTTAGCCTCTGATTGCAAGAAAGTTCAAAAGTTGTGACGTGTTGTCCAGGAAACAGATTCTGTCCTTGGACAGAAAAATTCGTATAAAATCACCAGATCATCTTTTTGGTCTGAATTGTTTCGACAGCGTGCTCTATACAATTGGCTTTCGGGCGTCTGTTATGAGTTTTTTGATTTGAGTTGCAGAAGTGCCCCGAAAAAATTATTTACTACCTGCTGGTCTGTTTTTCACAGATTCTGTCATGTTTTGCCTTTCCTTCATTTTGCAAACCTTGAGCTTGCTTTTTCTTTGCAAAAACCTTTTGGCAATCTTGAGAAACAGTAGACCTTCAAGAATATCCTTATTTCCAGCAAGGAAAAATTATTTTATTATGGGTACTAACCTCGCTAATCAGATTATGATGAGTTATGTATGAAGGGAGTTTTCAAGTGTGCGAGGGAAGATGATAAAAAGATTCAGGAGTGTCAAACGCTCAAACTTGGGGATGCCCCCATACACCCCCAAGAAATATTCAAGAAGACTCAAGCGTCTAAGCTTGGGAATGCCCCCGTGCATCCCCTTCTCTATCAACATTATCAGTTCGTCTTTCGTTCCACTATATTTTTATCACTTCATGTGTTATGTGCTATGCTTGGAGCGTCTTGCTTTTAGTTTTCCTTTTTAGTTTTCTTTAGCTTTGCTTGCTTTTCATAACGAGTTGGAACTCAGCTTTCTTTGTGTGGGAGAGAAACGCGCTGCACTTCAACCTAGAACATAACATAGAATTTTCATGTCTATCCTTGATGTGTGTGTTCTTTGTCTTTCAATAGCTACTATCATGTTCAGCTCTTAGTTTTCATGCTTATCTTTTTAAAGAGCTTTTGTTTAGTTGGTCGCCGGAACTCTCTTTAGTATCATGCTTATCTTGTTAAGAGAGTTGGCTTCTGTTGCACTGGTCGATATGTCTATGATAAAAATGCTATGTGCATAATGGTGCTTTGTAGTTCATGTTTTCTTATGGTTAGTCTCAAATAGCTGGGGGGTTCCCAATGTGTTATTGGAGTACCAACATGATTTGTTTGCCTATGATGTGGTATGGTTTAGTGATATCTCCCTTCAAGAATTTATTTTGATTGACTTGGCGTATGCTCACGCATATTTAAGACTGTAAAGAAAGTCTGTCAAGCCTTGATGATCTTTTATTTCTGAGTAGCGATATAACTTCCATGCCTGATTCAATGTTGCTTTGTCACTCTGCATGATTATGACCGTCATTGCTCTTTTAGTTGGTCGCTCCCAGTCTTTTGCTAACCTCCACCTGTACTAAGCGGACTGACTGCTTGTGCATCCAAAATCCTTTACACCAGTTATGCCATATGAGTCCACCATACCTTCCTATACATGGTATTTACCTGCCATTCCTAACGAAGACTTTCGTGTACCATCTCGAAATTAATCAAAAAAAAGCATTTCTCTTTTGTGCCTCTGTTTTAGTTCATGAGGAAGTAGTAGTTAATTCATGATCTTTTTAAGTTGGACAAGCTTCACCCCGGGGTTGCATGTCTAATGTGCAAACCCATAATACGAGAAGGAACTGGCATAGAGTGCGCCTGGCTCATTAAAAAAATATACAACAAACAAACCCTCCTTCACGCTTTGTTCATGAGAAATCAGGAAACTTTGGCAGTGATAAACAAATGAGATTAAGAGGATGTGATCGTCCTCATTCGGGAGCCGTTCCTCGAAACTTGTCCAGCTCAAGAAGTGATTGAGTTATCTGCTAGCATTCTTTGACGAAACATGCATATCAAAAAAAATAATTATTACCTCTGTTTTTAAAACCAAGAGCTCTGGTACATGTTTAGTTTTTGCTTCCGACTACAGGTTTTCAATCTTGCCAACAAAAGCCACGGTTCGAGAGTCTCCACCTTCTTTAAAGCACCAACTATTGAGAGCATGATTGTCATTCTGAGTGTAATGTGCATTGTCCCAAAGTACCATTGTCTTTTGCATGATTATGATATCGTTTATTCTGAAATCATTGTATCTAGTCGTCACTTAAACCTTGGAGGTTCCCCTGCATTTATGTTTTGCTTCACTAAAGGGGGCAAGCGAGATACCACTTTATCATATTTGCACACCATGCTCACTACAAATCTATTTGATGTTTCAGTATCATATTGTAAAACTTTCAGTTCTTTGTGATTTTCTCATGAGGCAACTTAATTACTACAGATTCATTGTCTCAGTAAGCTTTTGTCATGTGACTGTGAAAAGTCCTTATATGGTTAATAGCATGTCACCACAGAAATTATGCTTGTTATCATTTACCTACTCGAGGACGAGCAGGAATTAAGCTTGGGGATGTTGATACGTCCAAAACGTATCTATAATTTCTGCTTGCTCCATGCCTCTTTTGTGTGATATTGCTATGTTATTTATGCACTTCCATACACTTTTGATCATATTTGGACTAACCTATTAACTCAGTGCACCCCAGTGCCAGTTTCTGTTTTCTGCTGTTTTTGTATTTCAGGTTTTCCCATTACGTAAACTGCCAGAAAAAATCCGGGAAAAATATATAAAAATCAGCGTTCCGGAAGCTTCCATGCGGCCAAAGTAGGGCCAGAGGGGGGCCACCAGGGCTCCAGGCGCCCTGGGGGCGCGGCCCCCCTCCTGGCCGCGCCGGGGGGGCGCCTGGGCCCCCCAGGTCTCCGCTGATGCCCCCCTTTGGCATATATTTACACCGCGTCCCGAAACCCTCGAGGACGGAACCCTTTTTTGCGATCTCATCTCTGTTCCGCCGCCGCCGCGCTTCCAAGATCGGGAGCACCAGGAGAACTCTTCCCGGCACCCTGCCGGAGGGGAGGATCACCACCGGGAGCCTCTCCACCACCATGGACGCCTCCCGGATGAGTTGTGAGTAGTCTCCCTTGGACCATGGGTCCATGACCAGTAGCTATGTGATGTTCTCCTCCCCTTCTTGTTCTTCACTAATTAGACCTCGTGAGCTGCCCTACATGATCGAGGCACATATGTAATCCTTATGCTGTTGCTATGATGAGTTTGCTGGGATCTGATGGATTATGAGATTATGTTCAGATTGTGTTTGAGTAATATATTTGATTTACCTCTTTTATATTTATGTTCTTGAAGTAATTCTTGCATGTTCTCCGTTGCTGTTTATTGCTTTGACCAAGTAGTAGGTAGTAACTCCAAGAGGGAACGTTATGCTTGATTGTGGGTTCATGCCCCTCGATGACTAGCTTGAGTGACAGAAACATGAGTCTAGGGGATGTGCTGTTGCCACAAGGGGGAAAACAACGGTGCTTGTGCTCGCGGGTGCAAGGATTGTTTACTTTACGCAAAGTTCTTTTAATGCAGTTGTCTGTTGCTTTGAGTTTACACTATGGGTGGGACTCGCAACTTAATACCAGCGAGATGTTCTGGATAGATATCTCAAGGTGGATGATTAGTAGTAGATGTAGATGGATTTCGGTCTACTTGCCTTGGCGTACCGCCCATGCTTAGAGCCTCTACCTTTCTTGCAACATAGTTAGTATTGGTTTGCGCACATAATCCTGTCAATTGCCCAGTTGTAATTCGTTTACCTCACGTAGTTGTTTTATCGTCTTTTGGGAGAGAGACATCACTAGTGAACATCATGGGACCCCGGTCCATATTACCATCACTGATCACATCTGCTATTTACTTTCAGTTCTTACTTACTAGTTACAGTTATACCTATCACTATTATCTCTTGCGTTTGATCCTTTGTAAACGACAAGGCCGGAGGGATTGACAACCTCTCTGTACTCGTTGGGAGCAAAGTTATTTGTATCTGTGTGCAGGTCCAGTCGATTGCTAAATATCTGGCGCCGTTAGCAGTTGACACCTTCTTGTTGAACCTTGGAGTCTCAGGGGAATTCGATCCTTGGTATCTTTGCCAAGGGAAAACTACCGCTACGCTGCATCTCAAACCTTCCACTTGGGGCAACCAATGAGGGGCGAGAAGCCATCAGTGGGTAGTGTCCACCTCCTTCATCTTCTGGTCCTCCCACGAAGCTTCTAGTGCCTCTTTTGTTCCAAAAAAATCGTCAAATAGTTTCGCTGCATTTGGAGAATTCTATTTTTGCACAAAAACAACACCACGGTAGTTCTGCTGAAAACTACGTCAGTCTGGGTTAGTTCCATTCAAATCATACCAAAGCCATATAGAATTATTGTAAACATGGCATGAATACTTCATAAATTGTAGATACGTTGGAGACATATTAGTTCTTTGGGCGTTGGAGCTTGAAGACGAGGAGGGCTAGAGTGAGAAGGAAGGCGATAAGATTGATTCATTTCACTGCCTGCCTTTTATGGCCCGGTAAAAACACCGAAGGAGTGTACTGTGTGGTAGTAATTTCACGGGTTTCCCATGTGATGTGGGTTGCGTGCGTGCATGCGTGAATTGAGGGGTTTGATGATAGTGCCACTACAAGTATGGAACATGGTTTGTTTATGAATTAGACATGCCAATAGTGGCAGCCTCGAGCTGCGCTAACGTGCCATAATGACATCGGAAAAGATCGCACGGTTCAAGAGTGTGTGGTGGTGACTCGGGTTTTGGTCAAAGTTGTTAGAATACGACCGGATTAACACCATTATCTCAGCAGTGGAAGACTTTTCCATTATGATAGTTCTGCATCGGCAGGGTCTTCGGATCCGACGAATAAAAAAATACCACTGGGAAGGCTCGATTTGGACTCCTCGAATGCCTGAAGTATGATACTCCATGGGCAAAACTTTATCACTTTGACATGGACACGCAAAGCCATTGTTGAACCAGTTTATAAGGTCGAAGACCAAAGGCGAAGGACAAGTCGTCCAAGGCTAGTCCTCAGCTTGAAGACCAGTTTTGGGGATACTTATTATGCTCTAGATATGGGGGTGCTGACCATGTCAGCTCTTAGACGTGGGCCAGACTGAGGACCCCCAAATGACAAGCTAGTGGGCCACATTCGTCCGGGCCCTAGATGAATCAAAAGATAATATTCCAAAGACTTGGCAAATACTTCAAGGCACGAATGCAATCTTCAGCATGTTGATCTTTAGATGTAACCGGCCTATGTGTAACCCGAGGTACCCCCGGTGTCTATATAAGCTGCGGGGTGTAGAACATAGAGGCCAACTCATTCACATACGATCTCATGGTAGATCAACATGTACTTCGTACTCCATTCATTAATACAATCAAAGAAGGACATAGGGTCTTACCTCTTCAAGAGGGCCTGAACCTGAGTAAACATCAGTGTCCCCTTTGTCATGTCACCATCGTGCCAAGGCTACTTGTTCGGGGCCCCTACCCGAGATCTTCAGGATTAGACTTTGTCAGCTCACCCATGCGTCTCGGGGTGTCCTATGTTGGTTCGTCATTGGGCCAACATGTACTATGTGGTGGCCTCGTTAGTTTGTTCCTTCGTCCTCTACTTGTTTCCGCCGTGATTTCTTCACATTCGGAATTTCACACTCGACACCACACAATGTGCACTTGCAACCCATCGTTGGTTTCACCAGCTTCGTCGGTGGTTTCTCCACTCATTGGGTTGATGTTTGCTTCGTTCGTCACTGTGTTGTTTGCTTTGTTGACTGGCCGAGGTTCAGACTTGGCCTCGCCTTTTTCCTCTTTACGATTTGATGTCCTTGCTCAGTGTTCTTTTGCGGATCATCAGGGATCTACTTTGTTCTTCAGTTATGCATTATTCTTGATGTTCTCTATTGCCGCTAAGGCTCTGGTGTGGTTTTCTTCTTTGTTATGCTTGGCCTACTATAATTTCTCACGTCTTCTTCCTACTTCCACGTGTCGACTGTGAGGCGAGTCATCACGCCGTTGAGGAGTATTACGCCGATGACACGACAAATCATCATGCTGCCGAGGAGTGGATTCTCGGAGTCGTGATGATGGATCGTCACACTGCTTGGGAGAGGCATATTGGTGATGCCGCGAATCATCACGGTGCCAAGGTGAATCACCTTGGCGACACAACAAAGGGTCATAGCCCGTACTAGCGTGGCTCTCTCTCTCTCTCTCTCTCTCTCTCTCTCTCTCTCTCTCTGTGTGTGTGTGTGTGTGTGTGTGTGTGTGTGTGTGTGTGTGTGTGTGTGTGTGTTCAAGGTAGATTCCTTCTAAGCTCTGTTGCACTTGTTTGTCTTCTTCTTCGTTACCGTCCTTTCCTTTCTTTGTGACGCTTGCAGCCCTTTGGAGTTGTTGTTTGATATGTGCCTATGATACTAATTCCACAATGATATACCTCTTGTGACCAAATCAAGGAGTTGTGTTTTTTGTTCGTGGGATTGATCCTTTCGTGCGCGAGGGTCGTACTACTGAATATTTCTTGTAAAAACTACACTCCCTAGTTATTTTTCTTCTTGAAGTTTGCTTCCATGCTCCTTTCTTTAATGAGAAAAGCAAGGTTGTACGGTCTGTTTGACAATCAAACGAAGAAACAAAAATTTTAGAGCATCGATAACTAGACCCCTCATATCCTCTCTAAACATGTGGACGGATAGTCCGATCACTACCTGGGCAGTAATAAAAAGGGAAAAAACCTACCAACCAGACCCCCACTTCGCCCACGTATTTTGTCAGGGTTATTCGTAAATCCCGGTACCTAGCCCATATACGATGAGGATATGGGAATGTTTGGGTGTGTACGAGCAGTCCTCCAAGACGTGGCCCACCTCTGAACACATTTTCTCTTTTTCTTTTACTTTTCTCTCTCACTCTCTCCATCCTCACAATCACATGCATGTGACTAGATAATTTGCGGACAAAGTAGAGGATTTGATTGCATGCATGCATAAATGAGGGATTGAAATGGACATGCCCGGACACTGACCGGACGCGTTCGTCGATGTACGAGGGGACAATTGTGATCATAGATGCCTTAGTCCCCAAAAATATCTTGCCCAGCTTGAGATGAAAGGCCTCAGGTTAACTCTTTTTTATGTAACCTCATGTTAACTTGATCGTACCAATAGTTGTCTGTGATAGACTGACTTATTAGGGATGATAGACTACTCGTATCAATAAGGAATTCCTTCTTTTCCGCGAGCCCATTCGGACAGAACTCCAAAGTTAAGTGTGCTCAGCTTGGAGTAATTTCAGGATGGGTGACCGACCGGGAAGCTGCTCCCGGGTGCGCACGAGTGAGGACAAAGTGTGCAGAAAAGACTAGTATTGATCCGTGGGGCCAGTCTAGATCCCGCTAGGAGTAACGACCACCGACGGGTGTGTCCCGAGCTTTCAGGATGGGTGACCGACCAGGAAGCTGCTCCCGGGTGCGCACGAGTGAGGACAAAGTGTGCAGAAAAGACTAGTATTGATCCGTAGGGCCAGTCTAGATCCCGCTAGGAGTAACGACCACCGGCGGGTGTGTCCCGAGCGTTACAAGTTGGTATCAGAGCCGACCCTCATGGTTACACAGATGTTTGTGGACAGGTGCTCGGTCATGTTATTCATGACGTTTGTGATCCGTCGTGGCACATTGCATAGCACATGTATCGGATTGGATGCACAAACGTTTGTGCCAAGAGGGAACGTTCCTGTGGCCCGACGAGGACGTCGGTTCCTCTGAGTGAGGGTGTATGTGATAGCCTGGCTTATTAGGGATGATAGACTACTCATATCAATAAGGAATTCCTCCTTTTCCGCGAGCCCATTCGGACAGAACTCCAAAGTTATGCGTGCTCGGCTTGGAGTAATTTCAGGATGGGTGACTGACCGGGAAGCTTCTCCCGGGTGCGCACAAGTGAGGACAAAGTACGCAGAAAAGACTAGTATTAATCTGTGGGGCCAGTCTAGATCCCGCCAGGAGTAACGGCCACCGGCGGGTGTGTCCGGGGCGTTACATTGTCACCCTGAGCCGCCCACCAGCGTCGATCGAACCGCCAAATCCGGCATTCGCATCGTTGTCGTACCACCCCACCATCCCTCTAACTCGACCCTCTCTAGTGACGGGGAACCCCCAATCCCACACCTGCCAAGTTTCTGCCTCCCTCCCGCCGGCAATGTCATGGAAAACCGCGTGTCACTGTCTCTTGCTTGTTCTAGACTCAAGAATAACCACACCTCTCCCCTCAGGGTTGCACCTTGCTCTTACGAGAAAATTGATTGATGTGGTGAAATTTTCCATCCGCCTAAACAATCGCAACCACTATTGATATTTTATTGTCGCTTCCCATGAGTTTCAAGATTCGAATTCTGATATTTGGATTTTCTGTCTAGAAATGTTGTGGACGGGCATGATTTAGTGACTTGGACTTAGTCCTGGCCATGGGCCGGGCTTGGGCCAGGCCTAAAAAAGCACATAGCCGAAAACTGAGACCCAGGCCCGCCCAGGCCCTACCATCGGGCCTACTTCTCAAGCCCAAGCCCGACCCATCTGGTAAAAAGCCCTTAGGGCTTAGGGCCGTGGGCCAGACCTCTTCCTTAAAAAGCCAATATGTCAAGCCCAAGCCCATCTAGGCCCTGCTGGTGGGCTCAAAACTCAGGCCCAAGCCCGGTCCACGGGCAAGCCCGTCGAGCCTAGGCCCTGGGTCGGGCCGGAGATGGCCAGGAATACTTGGACTACAAGATGGACTAGACTAGAGATGAGTTTGGGTTGCAGGTGGGCTAAGAGAGGGAAGGGGCATTGACGATAGGAGGAGTGATGAGAGCTACTATGTGATGTGTGATGCATCAAACGACAAATATTATTCAGCGAGTGTAGCATCGGTTATAAGTCATTCCGCAAACTGGAGCACACCCCATCTCCCTTCTGGGCTCAGTCCATTTAGTTTGTTTTCTTTAACTTTCAGAAAATAGGAGTCCGAGCTAGGATTCGAACTCTAGTGTGCGTGGTTTACGTGCTAGCGCAGCAACCAAATGGGTTAGCTTATCGGGTCCGCCAATTTACTTCGTTTTGTTGTCATCGTCTAATATAGATAACGCTAAAAAACATGGTTTTTTACGAACCGACTTCTGTTTGGTTTGTTCTCTTTTTTGTATTTCTTTTCTTTTTACCTTTCTCTTTTTTTCTTTTCATTTTTTACTTATATTTTATATATATTTCTTTTTTCAAAATGCACTGGCTTTTCTTAACTTTGACGAACTTTTTATCAAAATTGTTGAACTAATTTTAGAACTCAATTAAAAATTTAAATAAGCAATTTTTAAAAATAAAATTGATGATTTTTTTTCAAAAATTGATGAACGTTTTTAGAAATTTGTGATCTATTTCGAAATTATTAAAAAATTTAAATTTCTTTAACGTTTTTAATATTTTGTGATTTTTTACCCCTTTTTTTTCTTTGTGAACTTTTTCTAAAAAGTCAATGGTCAAAGGGCCTTGGTTCAACACTCAATCATGGACCAGCACGATTTTCCACCGTACGAACGAACGACGCGGCTCTCGTTATTGGGCCGGCACATAGAAGGATGCGCCTGACCGCTAAGTTAGTTAGCTGCCACAGAAGGCGCCCAATAGGAGAATTCCCTAAAGGACGCTTGTTCCGTGAAGATGTCGCTGTTTCGCAACTAGCGATCGCAGTTGCCCGGCACATGTAAGATGTTTAGCGTGTATACGAAGATCCTGGTTTTGAGAAGGTTCCAACTCTGTGTTTTCTAGGTTTTATAAGGATCCTAAACGACTTTTTGTGGTTTTCCGTTTTCTTGTTATGTTTCGGTTTTCATTTTTTACTTTTCGTTTATTTGTTTTTTCCTTTCTCTTTCCACTTTTTTGTTTCTTTTTTCTTTTCATTTCTTGTTTTTCCTTTTTTTAAAATTTGATTTTATTCTTAGTATTTTTTCCTAAAATTTCAAAAATTAAAAATATCTTCCTCTTTTCAGAAAATATTCACAAATTCAAAAAATGCTCGAGTACCAAAAAAATGTACAGGAATTTCAAAAACAAAATTGTTTTCAAAATTTTTCATAATTTTTAAAAATGTTCAGGAATTAAAAAAATTCTTTCTTTTTTATAGAGATTATCCACAAATTGGAAAAATATTCAAATTTTAGAAAGGTTCAGGAATGTTCGCGGTTTCAAATTTTAGTCAGAATTTAAAAAATTATGGTGTTACAGATAGTATTCAAGAATGTCGAAAAATGTGCACAATTTCAATTTTTTCTTCAGAATTCCATGAAATATTTCATGTTTATGTGTTTCAAACTTTTCTTGGAAATTCAAAAAATGTTCACAACTCAGAAAATATTCAAGAATCTTAAAAACTGTTCACGATTACAATTTTTTTCGGAATTTGACGATACGTTCCTTTTTTTTCAAAATTCAAGAAATGTTCGCAGTTCCAGTTTTTTTCCTGAATATCATTCCATTTTTCAAAAATTCAAAAACTATTCACGGTTTAGAATTTTATTCACAAATTCGAAATACTGTTTATGTTTTTCAAAGAATACATATTTTGTTAATTTATGCTGCCTTTTCACAGAAAGTGTTCACATATTCAAGAAATGTCCAAACTCCGAATATTTGTTCAGAAATTCAAGAAATGTTGGCACCTTTTCAAAATATAAATAAAAAAATGTTGTAACTAAAGGTTCGCTACAATAGCTAATTTCAGTTTGCTACAGTACTGGTTCCGGGTCGCTACAGTAAAATATTCCAATTCTACATCTACTTTAGTTCTTTAAGTCCTTTGCTGCTCTCCTATACCTAAGTTCATGGCAGGGAGGGACGCTCTACGCAGTGGCTTGATCTCCCATGTAGGAGATGGCAGCACCATCGCTGTCTGGACCGATAAATGGATTCCGGGTACAATATCCAAGACACCTCTCTCTAGGCCACCGAACACCAACATCGAGCGGGTGGCGGATCTCATCGATACAACCAATTGATCTTGGAGACATGAGGTGGTCAGGGATACTTTCATTGCTCCGGATGCCGAGGCCATTCTTAATATTCCTATTCGGCAGGGAGGAGGTGATGATTTCCTTGCTTGGGCATTCAAAAAATATGGCAACTACATTATGAAGACGGCGTACCGTGCTCTTGTGACTCAAAACGAGCGTTTGGCTCTAGAGGAAGGGACGGCTACCGGGACCTCAAATGATTACCATGTGGAAAGCCTTGTGAAAATTGGATGTCATTCCAAAAGTGAGAGTTTTGTGGTGGAGAGTTCTTCCAGATGAGACCACTCTCAATCACCGACATATTGCAGAGATTCATCGATGCAAAGTATGTCTAGCTATGGATGAGGATCTGAAACATGTGTTAATTCATTGCTCACATGATAAGCGCTTCTAGGAGGAGGCATGTGCATGGTTTGGAATTCGGCTTCCTCGTCTCCATCCGGATTCATCGGCTCGAGATATCATATGTGACCCGCGATTTACTGATGACGATCGCGCTAAGATCACTACTATTATGTGGTCTATCTAGCATTCCAGGAATCGTATTAAGCACGGTGAAGAAGGGAGAGATCCCACAGCGACGCTAAGAGCTACGAAGGAGGCTATTGTGCTCCTTCACTTACCGTGCAAGGATGCGCTGGTATTGCCAGGCTTCGGGTGGCGGCCGCCTGACGATGGTTTTGTAAAAATCACCACCGATGGAGCCCTCAATCTGGCAGATGTTAGGTTGGTGCGGGAGGTGTTGATTTCTCTCTCTCAACCATTCTAGGTGCCTGGTGCAAGCCATGCTTGGGGATCTCGGACCCCTTCATCATGGAGGGACTTTCTTTGCGAGCTGGAGTTCGTTTTGCTTCTCTTCGAGGATTCTCGCATGTGATAATGAAAGGTGATTGCATGGAGTTGGTGACACTCCAGAACACTCACCACAATTGTTGATCAATTGTGGCTCCTTTACTACTAGAGATAGGAAAAGATAGGAGAGCTTAGTGTTTATTTTACCTCTTTTGTAATTCAGAATGTAAGCATGTCAGCGAACCTTCTGGACATCTATGTGCAAAGCGTGCTTGTACACTGAATGTGATCGACAACTGGCTTGACGAAACTCCCAGCTTCTTGGTGTCCAGCCTCTTGGCTGATTGTCCTAAGAATGCATTTATATAATAAAGCTTTCTGATTTTCCCCGAAAAAAATATATCTAGAGTACTTGTTAACTTGAGTGACTAGGAGCGTGCGTTACTAAGCAGTAGGTTGCCTGTTCGAATCCTGGAACCACGCGCCTGTCGCCTCTCCTTTTTTATGCTATCTTTTTCGTCCCACGGTACATCTCGATGGGCCGGCCCAGTCAGGCCGCCTGATGTGCGCGGCGCTGCTAATTTGATGGAAATAGCGTCAAATAGGGGCTCCCCCCCCCCCCCAATAGAAGCTCCCGTATTAAATAGACGCCATGTTGCACATGCGTGTTCCCTACGGAGTCAACCCATTGTAGGCACGAACCACTATAGCAAACTCACGCCGTATTAAAAGAACCATGCACTGTAGAGATTTGTTTTACTGTAGCAAACTGAACACTATAGACCGTCAATCCACTGTAGTGGCCGTTATTTTGACTCTTTTTAAAATATCAAACAATTTTGAAATATATATTTTTCTTATAAAGTGAATGTTTTTAAAAACAAGTAAAATTTATATTAAATGATAACATATTTTCAAAATTCCGAACAATTGTTTAGGCCATGAACATTTTTAAAAAATCACAAAGTTTTGAAAGCACACAAAAATTTAGAAAGCAGGAACAAAATTTGAAATTCCTTTTTTTTAAACACAAGTATTTTTAAAATTGCAAAATATTTTCCCAAAACATGAACATGTTTTGAATTTACGAAGAATTTAGAAAACATGGATTTTTTTGAAATATCAAACAATTTTTTAAAACACGATTTTTTTAATTCCCAAACATTCCTGCCTCCCCCCCTGTTGGAATCGTCGTGGCCAGTTGTGTGTCCCTATCTCCGCTCTTTCTAGACTCAAGACTCATCACACCTCACCTCTTAGGGATGCTGTTGTAGGGTGAAACCCTAGGGGGATCTTTTCACACTTGGAGGGGGAAAAGAGGAAGAACACACAAGAACACAAGACACAAATCTCTCAAAACAAACCCAATATCACATCCACTAGAGTAGCATACAAAGGATCCACAAGATTACAAGATCAATCCAAGGAAACAAGCACAAAGGTAAGGTTCTTCCCACTCCTAAAGGAGGTGAGGTCTTGCAATCCAAGAGGATTCTTCTCCCTTGGGAGGTCTTGCAATCCACGAGGATTCTTCTCCCTTGGAGGTCTTGATCTCCTAGAGGAGGGGATACAAGGAGCAAAGCTCTCAAGGTCTCTCAATATCTTTGCTAACCCTCAAAAGATGTGGAGGAGGTCTATTTATAGTCTGTGCCACGAAGGGGTAAGAGGGGAAAGGGGGTACATGGCCAAAGGCCGAAGGCTGCGCGCACGCAGGGCGGTAGTACCGCTTTGGGGAGGGGGGGCGGTAGTACCGCTCGCTCCGGGTTGAACAGGTCTTCATTCGTTTCCACGCGATCCGGACTGAACAGGTCCTTCTTTGCTTCCACGTGATCATCTCCTTGGCAACTGACAATGCACAACATCTCCTTGTGAGGTAGAACCCAATCCTCGTGCGAATCCAAACGAAACTCGAAGAGGAGAGAATTCACCTCGTCCTCGATAGCGCGTGCACGTGCTCTAGTCATTGGTCCCTTGCGTGCTTGTGCCGATGACGGAGTGTCCATGGGGATGCTTGCCGGATGCTCCACATCATCTCCCCCCCCCCCTTGGGGAAGATCCGTCCACGGATCGTGGTCTTCATCACCATGGTACTTGGCCAAGTCTTTGACGTTGAAGATGTCGCTGACATTGTACTTGTCACGGGGGATGTCGATCTTGTAAGCTTTGTCGTTGTAGCGTGCTAGCACCTTGAATGGTCCGTTGGCTCGTGGAAGAAGCTTGGATTTGCGTTCCTTGGGGAAGCGGTCTTTGCGAAGGTGTAGCCAAACGAGATCACCCGGATGGAACACCATTGGTGTTTTGTCGGTGTTGAGCTTGATGGCGCGGCGTTGGACTTGACGCTCGGTCGTGGAACGTGTTTCTTCATGCATCTTCTTGTGGTGGGCTGCTCTTGCACTTGCGTCCATGTCGGCTCGTTCTTGAAGCGGGAGAGGAAGGATGTCCAACGGTGACAATGGATTGAAGCCGTAGACAACCTCGAAGGGGGACTTGCCGGTTGTAGAGTGTCTCGCGCGATTGTAGGCGAACTCGGCGATGGGTAGGCACTCCTCCCACTCCTTGATGTTCTTCTTGATCAACACACGTAGGAGAGTGGCAAGCGTCCGGTTGGTGACTTCGATTTGGCCATCGGTTTGAGGGTGGTATGCCATGGAGAAGAGTAGCTTGATGCCGAGCTTGGAGCATAGTGTTGGAGATATGCCCTAGAGGCAATAATAAAAGCATTATTATTATATCTCCTTGTTCATGATAATTGTCTGTTATTCATGCTTGAATTGTATTGTACGGAAACAGCGATACATGTGTGAATATATAGACCACAACGAGTCCCTGGTAGGCCTCTAGTTACCAGTTCGTTAATCAACAGATGGTCACGGTTTCCTGACCATGGACATGGGATGTCAGTGATAACGGGATCACATCATTAGGAGAATGATGTGATGGACAAGACCCAAACTTGAGCATAACACGAGATCGTATAGTTCGTAATGCATAAGCTTTTCGGTGTCAAGTATTTATTCCTTAGACCATGAGGTTGTACAACTCCCGGATACCGTAGGAGTACTTTGGGTGTCCCAACCGTCACAACGTAACTGGGTGGCTATAAAGGTACGCATCGGGTATCTCCGAAAGTGTCTGTTGAGTTGGTACGAACCGAGACTGGGATGCTGTCACTCCGTATGACGGAGAGGTACCTCTGGGCCCACTCGGTAAGACATCATCATAATGAGCTCAATGTGACTAAGTAGTTAGTCACGGGATGATGGATTACGGATCGAGTAAAGAGACTTGCCATGACGAGATTGAACAAGGTATTGGGAATACCGACGATCGAATCTCGGGCAAGTACCGTACCGATGGACAAAGGGAATAACATACGGGATTGAGTGAATCCTTGACACGGTGGTTCATCCGATGAAGATCATCGAGGAATACGTGGGAACCAACATGGGTATCCAGATCCCGCTGTTGGTTATTGACCGGAGAGTCGTCTCGGTCATGTCTACGTGTCTCCCGAACCCGTAGGGTCTACACACTTAAGGTTCGGTAACGCTAGGGTCGTAGAGATAAATGCACGTGGAAACCCAAAAGTTGTTCGGAGTCCCGGATAAGATCCCGGACATCACGAGGAGTTCCGGAATGGTCCGGAGGTAAAGATTGATATATAGGAAGTCAGGTTTCGGCCAACGGGTGATCTCCAGGGGTCACCGGGAGCGTCCCGGGACCACCGGAGGGGCCCCGGGGGTCCACCGGGTGGGGACACCCATCCCGGTGGGGCCCCTAGGCCGCAAGGGGAAGTGTCCAGCCCTAATGGGCTGGCGCACCACTAGGGGCCCACCTCCCCATGCGCCTAGGGTTGAAACCCTAAGGGGGAGGGGGCGCCCCACTTGCCTTGGGGGGCAAGGACACCCCCTTGGCCGCCGCCCCCCCTGCAGATTGGATCTGCAGGGGCCCTGGCGCACCCCCTGGCCCCCTATATATATGTGGGAGGGGAGAGGGCTGCCGCACCCTTGCCCTGGCGCCTCTCCCCCTCCCGTCACACCTCCATACTCCAACGCAGGGCACCCGACGAAGCCCTGCTGCGATCTCCACTGCATCCGTCATCACGCCGTCGTGCTGCCGGATCTCTGACGACTTCTCCTCCCCCCTTGCTGGATCAAGAAGGAGATGACGTTGCTGCACCGTACGTGTATTGAACGCGGAGGTGCCGTCCGTTCGGCGCTAGATCATCGGT
Source organism: Secale cereale (assembly GCA_902687465.1). Classification (NCBI taxonomy): domain Eukaryota; kingdom Viridiplantae; phylum Streptophyta; class Magnoliopsida; order Poales; family Poaceae; genus Secale; species Secale cereale. The sequence continues at coordinate 70,225,408 of LR738712.1, forward strand.
GACGAAGAACGTGAAGAGTACGACTACTTCATCCACGCTTCATCGAAAGCTTCCGCTCGCAATCTCCATAACGGTATGTAGATGCACTCTTACTCGCTCGTTGCTAGATGTCTCCATAGTTGGATCTTGGTGAAAGCGTAGAAAATTTTGATTTATGCTACGTTCCACAACAGTGGCATCAGAGCTAGGTTTTATGCGTAGCATCTTGCACGAGTAGAACACAAAGCAGTTGTGGGCGTTTGATTTTGTTCAAATTTCTTACCATTACTAGTCAATCTTGATTCGGCGGTATTGTGGGATGAAGCGGCCCGGACCGACTTTACACGTACGCTTACGTGAGACTGGTTCCACCGACAGACATGCACTAGATGCATAAGGTGGCTGGCGGGTGTCTGTCTCTCCTACTTTAGTCGGATCAGATTCGATGAAAAGGGTCCTTATGAAGGGTAAATAGAAATTGACAAATCACGTTGTGGTTTTGGCGTAGGTAAGAAACGTTCTTGCTAGAAATCCTATAGAAGCCACGTAAAACTTGCAACAACAATTAGATGACGTCTAACTTGTTTTTGCAGCATGTGCTATGTGACGTGGTATGGCCAAAAACGAAGATGTGATGAATGATATATGTGATGTATGAGATTGATCATGTTTTTGTAATAGGGAATCACGACTTGCATGTCGATGAACTTGACAACCGGCAGGAGCCATAGGAGTTGTCTTAATTATTGTATGACCTGCGTGTCACTGAATAACGCCATGTAATTACTTTACTTCATTGCTAAACGTTAGCTATAGTAGTAGAAGTAATAGTTGGCGTGACGACTTCTTCAAGACACGATGATGGAGATCATGATGATGAAGATCATGGTGTCGAGCCGGTGACAAGATGATCATGGTGCCCCGAAGATGGAGATCCAAGGAGCAAGATGATATTGGCCATATCATGTCACTTTAATTGATTGCATGTGATGTTTATCATGTTTATGCATCTTGTTTACTTAGAACGACGGTAGTAAATAAGATGATCTCTCACTAAAATTTCAAGTATTGTTTCCCCTAACTGTGCACCGTTGCTAAAGTTCGTTGCTCCGAAGCACCACGTGATGATCGGGTGTGATAGGTTCTAACGTTCGCATACGACGGGTGTAAGACAGATTTACACACGCGATACACTTAGGGTTCACTTGACGAGCCTAGCATGTACAGACATGGCCTCGGAACACGGAAGACCGAAAGGTCGAACACGAGTCGTATGGAAGATACGATCAACATGAAGATGTTCACCGTTGATGACTAGTCCGTCTCACGTGATGATCGGACACGGGCTAGTCGATTCGGATCGTGTATCACTAAGATGACTAGAGAGATGTCATTCTGAGTGGGAGTTCATTAAAATTTGATTAAGATGAACTTAATTATCATGAACTTAGTCTAAATTCTTTACAATATCTCTTGTAGATCAAATGGCCCACGCTCCAGTTTCCCTCAACTTCAACGCGTTCCTAGAGAAAACCAAGCTGAAAGACGATGGTAGCAACTATACGGATTGGGTCCGTAACCTGAGGATTATCCTCATAGCTGCCAAGAGAACCTATGTCCTAGAAGCACCGCTAGGTGATTCACCTGCTCCCGATGCGGCCCAAGACGTTTTGAACATCTGGCAGTCGCGTAGTGATGATTACTCCCTGGTTCAGTGCGGCATGCTTTACAGCTTAGAGTCGGGGCTCCAAAAACGTTTTGAGCACCACGGAGCATATGAGATGTTCGAAGAGCTGAAAATGGTTTTCCAAGCTCATGCCCGAGTCGAGAGATATGATGTCTCCGACGCATTCTACAACTGTAAGATGGAGGAGAACAGTTATGTCAGTGAGCACATCCTCAAGATTTCAGGATTGCACAATCGCTTGTCTCAGCTGGGAATGAATCTCCCAGAAGAAGCAATCGTTGACAGAATCCTCCAGTCGCTCCCACCAAGCTTCAAGAGCTTCGTGTTGAACTTCAATATGCAGGGGATGGAGAAGTCCATTTCCGAGGTGTATTCGATGCTGAAATCAGCGGAGGTGGACATCAAGAAAGAAATCAAGTGTTGATGGTCAATAAAACCACTAAGTTCAAGAAAGGCAAGGGTAAGAAGAACTTCAAGAAGGACGGCAAGGGAGTTGCCGCGCCTGGCAAGCCTGTTGCCGGGAAGAAGCCAAAGTATGGACCCAAGCCTGAGACAGAGTGCTTTTATTGCAAGGGAACGGGTCACTGGAAGCGGAATTGCCCCAAATATTTAGCAGACAAGAAGGCCGGCAACGTCAAAGGTATATATGATATACATGTTATTGATGTGTACCTTACCAGCACTCGTAGTAGCTCCTGGTTATTTCATACCGGTGCAGTTGCTCATATTTGTAACTCAAAACAGGAGCTGCGGAATAAACGGAGACTGGCGAAGGATGAGGTGACGATGCGCGTCGGGAATGGTTCCAAGGTCGATGTGATCGCCGTCGGCACGCTACCTCTACATCTACCCTCGGGATTAGTTTTAAACCTCAATAATTGTTATTTAGTACCAGCTTTGAGCATGAACATTGTTTTTGGATCTCGTCTTATGCGAGATGGCTACTCTTTCAAATCGGAGAATAATGGTTGTTCTATTTATTTGAGAGATATGTTTTATGGTCATGCCCCGCTGGTCAATGGTTTATTTTTGATGAATCTCGAACGTAGTGATACACATATTCATAGTGTAGATGCCAAAAATGTAAAGTTGATAATGATAGTCCCACATACTTGTGGCATTGCCGCCTTGGTCATATTGGTGTCAAACGTATGAAGAAGCTCCATTCAGATGGACTTCTAGAGTCTCTTGATTATGAATCATTTGACACGTGCGAACCATGCCTCTTGGGCAAGATGACCAAGACTCCGTTCTCCGGAACAATGGAGCGAGCAACCAACTTGTTGGAAATCATACATACTGATGTGTGCGGTCTAATGAGTGTTGAGGCTCGCGGAGGCTATCATTATGTTCTTACCCTCACGGATGACTTGAGTAGATATGGGTATATCTATTTGATGAAACACAAGTCTGAGACCTTTGAAAAGTTCAAGGAATTTCAGAATGAGGTTGAGAATCAACGTGACAGAAAAATAAAGTTCTTGCGATCGAATCGTGGGGGTGAATATTTAAGTCATGAATTTGGCACACACCTTAGGAGCTGTGGAATTGTTTCACAATTGACACCGCCCGGAACACCTCAACGTAACGGTGTGTCCGAACGTCGAAATCATACTCAGTTGGACATGGTGCGATCTATGATGTCCCTCACCGATTTACCGCTATCTTTTTGGGGTTATGCTTTAGAGACTGCCGCATTCACTTTAAATAGGGCTCCGTCGAAATCCGTTGAGACGACTCCGTATGAACTTTGGTTTGGCAAGAAACCGAAGTTGTCGTTTCTAAAAGTTTGGGGTTGCGATGCTTATGTCAAGAAACTTCAACCTGAAAAGCTCGAACCCAAATCGGAGAAATGCGTCTTCATAGGATACCCAAAGGAAACAATTGGGTACACCTTCTACCACAGATCCGAAGGCAAAGTCTTTATTGCCAAGAATGGATGCTTTCTGGAGAAAGAGTTTCTCTCGAAAGAAGTGAGTGGGAGGAAAGTAGAACTTGATGAGGTGACAGTCACCCCTCCTGGACCAGAAAGTAGCGCAACGCAGGAAACTGTTCCTGTGGTGCCTGCACCGACAAGGGAGGAAGTTGATGATAATGATCATGAAGAAACAGATCAAGTTACTACTGAACTTCGAAGGTCCACAAGGGCACGTTCCGCACCAGAGTGGTACGGCAACCCTGTCCTGGAAATCATGTTGTTAGACAACGGTGAACCTTCGAACTATGAAGAAGCGATGGCGGGCCCAGATTCCAATAAATGGCTTGGAGCCATGAAATCCGAGATAGAATCCATGTATGAAAACAAAGTATGGACTTTGGTGGACTTGCCTGATGATAGGCACGCCATAGAAAACAAATGGATATTTAATAAGAAGACAGATGCGGATGGTAATGTGACCATCTATAAGGCTCGGCTTGTCGCAAAGGGTTATCGACAAGTTCAAGGGATTGACTACGACGAGACTTTCTCTCCCGTAGCGATGCTGAAGTCAGTCAGAATCATGTTAGCTATTGCCGCATTCTATGATTATGAAATATGGCAAATGGACGTCAAAACAGCATTCCTTAACGGCTTCCTCAAGGAAGAGTTGTATATGATGCAACCGGAAGGTTTTGTCGATCCAGAGAATGCTAACAAGGTATGCAAGCTCCAGCGCTCGATTTACGGGCTGGTGCAAGCATCTCGGAGTTGAAATATTCGCTTTGATGAGGTGATCAAAGCGTTTGGATTTATACAGACTTATGGAGAAGCCTGTATTTACAAGAAAGTGAGTGGGAGCTCTGTGGCATTTCTCATATTATATGTGGATGACATATTGCTGATGGGAAATGATATAGAATTCTTGGAAAATGTAAAGGCCTACTTGAATAAAAGTTTTTCAATGAAGGACCTTGGAGAAGCTGCTTACATATTAGGCATCAAAATCTATAGAGATAGATCGAGACGCCTCATAGGTCTTTCACAAAGTACATACCTTGACAAAATATTGAAGAAGTTCAATATGGATCAGTCAAAGAAAGGATTCTTGCCTGTTTTGCAAGGTATGAGATTGAGCAAGGCTCAGTCGCCGACCACGGCAGAAGATAGAGAAAAGATGAGTATCATTCCCTATGCCTCGGCCATAGGTTCTATCATGTATGCCATGCTGTGTACCAGACCTGATGTGAACCTTGCCATAAGTTTGGTAGGGAGGTACCAAAGTGATCCCGGTACGGAATACTGGACAGTGGTCAAGAACATCCAAAAGTACCTGAAAAGGACTAAGGATATGTTTCTCGTTTATGGAGGTGACGAAGAGCTCGTCGTAAAGGGTTACGTCGATGCTAGCTTCGACACAGATCTGGATGAATCTAAGTCTCAAACCGGATACGTGTACATTTTGAATGGAGGGGCGGTCAGCTGGTGCAGTTGCAAACAGAGCGTGGTGGCAGCGTCTACATGTGAAGCGGAGTACATAGCTGCTTCTGAAGCAGCGCAGGAAGGAGTCTGGATGAAGGAGTTCATCACCGAACTAGGTGTCATTCCAAGCGCGTCAAGCCCGATGACTCTCTTCTGTGACAACACTGGTGCTATTGCTATTACCAAGGAGCCCAGGTTTCACAAGAAAACCAAGCACATCAAGCGCCGTTTCAACTCCATCCGGAATTATGTTCAGGATGGAGACATAGATATTTGTAAAGTGCATACGGATATGAATGTCGCAGACCCGTTGACTAAACCTCTTTCACGAGCAAAACATGATCAACACCAGAACTCTATGGGTGTTCGATTCATCACAATGTAACTAGATTATTGACTCTAGTGCAAGTGGGAGACTGTTGGAGATATGCCCTAGAGGCAATAATAAAAGCATTATTATTATATCTCCTTGTTCATGATAATTGTCTGTTATTCATGCTTGAATTGTATTGTACGGAAACAGCGATACATGTGTGAATACATAGACCACAATGAGTCCCTGGTAGGCCTCTAGTTACCAGTTCGTTAATCAACAGATGGTCACGGTTTCCTGACCATGGACATGGGATGTCAGTGATAACGGGATCACATCATTAGGAGAATGATGTGATGGACAGGACCCAAACTTGAGCATAACACGAGATCGTATAGTTCGTAATGCATAAGCTTTTCGGTGTCAAGTATTTATTCCTTAGACCATGAGGTTGTACAACTCCCAGATACCGTAGGAGTACTTTGGGTGTGCCAACCGTCACAACGTAACTGGGTGGCTATAAAGGTACGCATCGGGTATCTCCGAAAGTGTCTGTTGAGTTGGTACGAACCGAGACTGGGATGCTGTCACTCCGTATGACGGAGAGGTACCTCTGGGCCACTCGGTAAGACATCATCATAATGAGCTCAATGTGACTAAGTAGTTAGTCACGGGATGATGGATTACGGATCGAGTAAAGAGACTTGCCATGACGACATTGAACAAGGTATTGGGAATACCGACGATCGAATCTCGGGCAAGTACCGTACCGATGGACAAAGGGAATAACATACGGGATTGAGTGAATCCTTGACACGGTGGTTCATCCGATGAAGATCATCGAGGAATACGTGGGAACCAACATGGGTATCCAGATCCCGCTGTTGGTTATTGACCGGAGAGTCGTCTCGGTCATGTCTACGTGTCTCCTGAACCCGTAGGGTCTACACACTTAAGGTTCGGTAACGCTAGGGTCGTAGAGATAAATGCACGTGGAAACCTGAAAGTTGTTCGGAGTCCCGGATAAGATCCCGGACGTCACGAGGAGTTCTGGAATGGTCCGGAGGTAAAGATTGATATATAGGAAGTCAGGTTTCGGCCAACGGGTGATCTCCAGGGGTCACCGGGAGCGTCCCGGGACCACCGGAGGGGCCCCGGGGGTCCACCGGGTGGGGCCACCCATCCCGGTGGGGCCCCTAGGCCGCAAGGGGAAGTTTCCAGCCCTAATTGGCTGGCGCACCACTAGGGGCCCACCTCCCCATGCGCCTAGGGTTGAAACCCTAAGGGGGAGGGGGCGCCCCACTTGCCTTGGGGGGCAAGGACACCCCCTTGGCCGCCGCCCCCTGCAGATTGGATCTGCAGGGGCCCTGGCGCACCCCCTGACCCCCTATATATATGTGGGAGGGGAGAGGGCTGCCGCACCCTTGCCCTGGCGCCTCTTCCCCTCCCGTCACACCTCCATACTCCAACGCAGGGCGCCCGGCGAAGCCCTGCTGCGATCTCCACTGCATCCGTCATCACGCCGTCCTGCTGCCGGATCTCTGACGACTTCTCCTCCCCCCTTGCTGGATCAAGAAGGAGGTGACGTTGCTGCACCGTACGTGTGTTGAACGCGGAGGTGCCGTCCGTTCGGCGCTAGATCATCGGTGACGAAGAACGTGAAGAGTACGACTACTTCATCCACGCTTCATCGAAAGCTTCCGCTCGCAATCTCCATAACGGTATGTAGATGCACTCTTACTCGCTCGTTGCTAGATGTCTCCATAGTTGGATCTTGGTGAAAGCGTAGAAAATTTTGATTTATGCTACGTTCCCCAACACATAGTGTTTTCCAAAAGTAGCTCAAGAACTTGACGTCACGGTCCGAGACAATCGTCTTGGGTACGCCGTGTAGGCGCAAGATTTCCCTACAAAAGAGAGTTGCAATATGTGAAGCATCGTCTATCTTGTGACAAGGAATGAAATGTGCCATCTTGGAAAATCTATCCACAACAACGAATACGGAATCCTTTCCATTGCGAATTCTAGGTAATCCAAAAATGAAATCCATGCTAATGTCTTCCCATGGATGGAAAGGAATAGGAAGTGGCATGTGAAGGCCATGGGATTGAGCTTTTGACTTAGCTTTGCGGCATGTAGAGCACCGGTTGGTGAAGCGGGAGACGTCACGGAACATCTTGGGCCAAAAGTAATTCTTGGAGAGCGTAGCAAATGTCTTGTCGCGTCCAAAGTGTCCCATGAGCCCTCCTCCGTGAGATTCCTACAAAAGGAACAAACGAAGCGAAGACTCGGGAATGCAAAGTTTGTTAGCTTTCATGAGATATCCATCCTTTATGTAGTATTGCTCCCAAGAAGTATGTGCTACACATTTGGCATAAGGATTTGCAAAGAAAACATCATGCTCATATAAGTCTTTTATGTGCTCAAAGCCAATAACATTCAACTCAAGTTTGGTAACAAGCATGCATTTGCGGGAAAGATCATCCGCCACAACATTTTCTTTGCCTTTGATGTATTTGATGACATAGGGAAAAGACTCAATGAATTCACTCCACTTAGCATGACGCTTGTTTAACTTCGTTTGACCCTTGATATACTTGAGCGTCTCATGATCCGTGTGAAGGATAAATACATGGGGTCGAAGATAGTGTTCCCAAACACGTAAAACTCTCACCAAAGCATAGAGCTCTTTATCATAGATGGGGTAGTTAAGTTGTGCGCCGGATAGTTTTTCACTAAAATACGCAATGGGGCGTTTTTCTTGCATGAGCACGCCACCTATGCCGGTACCACTAGCGTCACAATGAATCTCAACAGCCTTATCAAAGTTCGGTAGGGAAGTGGTGCGTGCGTAAGCAAGTGTTTGAGCTTAATGAACGCGGTGTCTTGCAAAGGACCCCAAACAAAGGGTGCATTCTTCTTGCTCAAGGCGTGTAGAGGCATAACAATGGTGCTAAAGTCCTTCACAAAGCGTCGATAGAAACCGGCTAAACCAAGAAAGCTACGCACTTGTTGAAGGTTCGTTGGTTGAGGCCAAGTTTTAATTGCTTCAGTTTTAGTTTCATCAACGTGAACACCTTGTGAAGACACGACAAATCCTAGAAAAACAACTTTATCAACACCAAAAGTGCATTTCTCCATATTAGCATATAATTGTTGTTTTCGAAGGGCTTGCAAAACCATACGGATGTGGTTGACATGTTCCTCAAGCGACTTGCTAAAGACTAGTATGTCATCAAAGTAAACCACTACAAAGACACCGATATAAGGTCGGAGAACGAAATGCATAAGACGCACGAAAGAGCCGGGCGCTTCCGATAAGCCCATCGGCATGACCAACCATTCATATAACCCAAACTTGGTTTTGAAAGTTGTTTTCCATTCATCACCCTCTTGAATGCGAATTTGGTAATAGCCACTTTTAAGGTCAATTTTGGAAAAGATGGTGGCACCACATAATTCATCAAGCATGTCATCTAGGCGTGGAATAGGGTGAGGGTATCTAACGGTGATAGCATTTATCGGCCACAATCGGAACACATGCGAAAACTTCCATCTTTCTTAGGCACGAGAATAAAGGGAACTGCACAAGGGCTTAAGCTTTCACGTACATGACCTTTGTCGATGAGTTGTTGTACTTGCCATTGTATCTCCTTTGTTTCCTCCGATTTGACGCGGTAAGGAGCCTTGTTCAGAAGTGGTGCGCCGGGTATGAGGTCGATGCGGTGTTCGATGCCGTGAAGTGGAGGTAGACCCGGTGGTAGCTCATCGGGAAAGACGTCCGAAAATTCCTGCAACAATTGAGACAACACAGAAGGTGGAGGTGGTGAAGTGTTAGTAGGTTTGGCTTCCCCTTTGCATAGAAGCACAAGGTGGAAGACGCTCAAGGGGTTCTCACACACTTCTCTCATCTCACTTTTGGTGGCTAGGAGGACTAAGTTTTTCAGTCTTGGCGAAGAGGCGCTCAATTTTGGCTTGTGGCTCTCACTTTATTTTTGGTGGATCACTCTCTCACTAGGATCTCCACGATGGGTGGATGCTTTCTTATCGGCGATCACTTGGCTTGGTGACATTGGTCGAAGCACATATTCCTTTCCTTTCATCTTGAAGCTGTAGTAGTTGGTCCGTCCGTTGTGGATGACTCCACGGTCAAATTGCCAAGGTCATCCCAAGAGAAGGTGGCACACCGTCATGGGAACTACATCACACTCCAAGGTGTCCTCGTAGGCGCCGGTCTTGAAAGAAACTTGTACCGTATGCTCTACTTGAATGGTGCCGGAGTCGCTCAACCATTGTACCTTGTAAGGACGAGGGTGCTTCTTCTTGACCAATTGGAGCTTGGAACATAGCTCGTCGCTTGCCAAGTTGTGACAACTTCCTCCGTCGATGATGACCTTGGCAAAACGTCCGTTGATGCCGGCCTTTGTGTGGAAGATATGGCATCGTTGGTCTTCGTCTTGATGGTGTTGGAGGGTCAAGACCTTGGATACCACGAGAGAGGGACTTGAATCGTTGTCACAAAACACTTGATCATCTTCATCTTCGTTGATGCGTCGGTGCATCGCCACGTGCTCGATGGCTTCCACTTCGTCTTCGCTCATCGAGTCATATGTGCCGTCGTCGTTGAAGATCATGGTTCTCTTGTTGGTGCACTCGAAGGACTTGTGACCTCGGCCACCACATGTGAAACACTTGAAGGAACTAGTCTTCACGGGGTCATATGGTGGTGCCGCAGGTGAGGGAGTCTTGGGTGTGTAGTTGCTTGCCGGAGAACGAGTCGAGGAAGGTGTAGTTTGCTTGGAACTTGACTTGTTGCCGATACTTGGTGATGCTCTAGTTGAGGTAGGAGGTGCCGAAGTCGCGGGTGCTTGAGAGTAGGAGCCGTAGGTCTTGGACGAGTATTTGGCATACTTGAAGTCATCCAGGACTTGTCGCTCGGCCTTGGACGCTTGATGAACTAGCTCGAGAAGGTTGGAGTATGGTTGGAAGTCGGCAATCCGCTTGATTGGGTTATTGAGGCCGTTCAAGAAGCGTGCCATTGTTTGCTCGTCATCTTCCTTGACATTGGCTCGTATCATGGCAATCTCCATTTCTTGGTAGTATTCCTCCACCGTCTTCGTGCCTTGTTTGAGAAGTTGCAGCTTCTTGAAGAGATCGCGGGTGTAGTGTGTAGGCACGAAGCGAGCTCGCATGACATTCTTCATTTCCGTCCAAGTTGTAATTGGTGGTTCGCCTCTTGTATATCGTCGCTTGATCGTTTGTTCCCACCAAATGACGACATAGTCTTGAAACTCAAGAGAGGCCATGGCAATCTTCTTCTCTTCTTCGAAGTTGTGGAGGCGGAATATCTTGTCGACCTTCAATGCCCATGAAAGGTATTCTTCGGGATCGGTGCTTCCGGAGAACTTGGGCATAGTGAACTTAAGCTTGCTGAAGCGTTGTTCTTCGTCATGTTGATGATGGTGGTGTCGCTCATGACGAGGTGGTCGCTCCACGAAAGCTTGCTCTTCACGATGGTCTTGCCGTTGGTGGTGTCGCGGCACGTCGTTCCCATTTCGTCGTTCTTGCTCCGCTTCGCGATGAGCGGCTTCCTCTTGTCGCTCTTGATGAAGTTCTTCTTGTTGACGTACTTGGCGGTTGCGGTCGGCGAAGATGCTCGTGGAGTGATACGTCCAAAACGTATCTATAATTTCTGCTTGCTCCATGCCACTTTTGGGTGATATTGCTATGATATTCATACACTTCCATACACTTTTGATCATATTTGGACTAACTTACTAATCCAGTGCACCCCAGTGCTAGTTTCTGTTTTCGGCTATTTTTGTATTTCAGGTTTTCACGTTTCGAGAACTGCCCAGAAAAATCCAGAAAAATTATATAAAAAATCAACGATATGGAAACAACACTGCGTCCGAAGGGCAGCCTGGGGGGGGGGCACAGGGGCTCCAGGCGCCCTATGGGCGCC
>LR738712.1:70236920-70252943 GCA_902687465.1 Secale cereale
GGGGGGGGCGCCTCGGCCCCCCGAGAGCCCCCCGGTGCCCTACTTTGGCATATATTTAAAGGGTTCCCCGTAACCCTTGAAACAGGACTTCTTTTCGCGATCCCATCTCTGTTCCGCCGCCGCCGCCGCTTCCAAGATCGAGAGCACCAGGAGAACTCTTCCCGCACCCTACCGGAGGGGAGGATCACCACCGGGAGCTTCTCCACCACCATGGACGCCTCCCGGATGACTCGTGAGTAGTCTCCCTTGGACCATGAGTCCATGACCAGTAGCTATGTGATGTTCTCCTCCCGTTCTTGTGCTTCACTAATTAGTCCTCGTGAGCTGCCCTACATGATCGAGGCACCTATGTAATCCTTATGCTGTTGCTATGTTGAGTTTGCTGGGATCCGATGGATTATGAGATTATGTTCAGATTGATCTTGAGTAATATATTTGATTCACCTCTTTTATATTTTAGTTCATAAGTAATTCTTGCATGTTCTCCGTTGTTATTTATTGCTTTGGCCGAGTAATAGGTAGTGACTCCAAGAGGGAATGTTATGCTCGATTGTGGGTTCATGCCCCTCGATGACTAGCTTGAGTGACAGAAACATGAGTCTAGGGGATGTGTTGTTGCCACAAGGGGGGAAACAACGGTGCTTGTGCCCGCGGGTGCAAGGATTGTTTACTTTACGCAAAGTTCTTTTAATGCAGTTGTTTGTTGCATTGAGTTTACACTATGGGTGGGGCTCGCAACTTAATACCAGCGAGATGTTCTGGATAGATATCTCAAGGTGGATGATTAGTAGTAGATATTGATGGATTTCGGTCTACTTACTTTGGCGTACCGCCCATGCTTTGAACCTCAACCTTTCTTGCAATGTAGTCAGCATTGGTTTGCGTTCGTGGTCCTGTCAATTGCCCAGCTGTAATTTGTTACCTCACATAGCTGTTTTATCGTCTTTTGGGAGAGAGACATCACTAGTGAACATCATGAGACTCCGGTCCATATTACCATCATTGATCACATACACTATTTACTTTCCGCTATTTTATTTACTATTGCAAAACACTATCTATCACTACTATCATATTGCTTTTAATCCTTTGTGAACTACAAGGCCGGAGAGATTGACAACCTCTCTATACTCGTTGGGAGCAAAGTTATTTGTATCTGTGTGCAGGTCCACGTTGATTGCTAATTGCGCCGTTAGCAGTTGACACCTACCTGTTGAACCTAGGAGTCTCTGGGGATTCGATCCTTGGCATCTTTGCTAGGGGAAAACACTTCTACTTACTGCATCTTACACCTTCCACTTGGGGTAACCAACGAGGGGTTCGAGGCCCATCAAGGAGTATTTTCTGGCGCCGTTGCCGGGGAACTCCACTCTTCAGGATAGGGGAGTTGCATGCTATCTTTTACCTTTGCTTTTTAGTCTTGTTAGTTTACCTTTCATATTTGCTTTAGTACCCTTTTATCAAAAATCACAAAAATTTTATTTACCTTCCTGTTAGTAGTCCTATCTAGTTAGTTAAACATGTTAGGATTTGGAGCTTTGAGGGAATCAGAAGTTTTAGATTTCCATCAAAGGGATGGAGAAAATATGAAGAAGGCATGGGACAGGATTTCTGATGCACATAGGAGAATTATGCCTTGGATACCTATAAAAATTGTGCTTAGAAATTTTTACCATGGTCTTTTTAAATGGTGTAAACACTCCCTTGACATTATAGCTGAGGGAGATTTCTTAGAATGTGATGAAGCTAGAGCTCTTGAGATTATACATGGTCTATCTAGTTACTTTGTTTATGATCATAACTTTGATACTATCATAGATAGACTTGCTACTATTGAAAAGAGAATGGATGCTCTAGACTTAATGAAGGTAGAGAAACCTAAACCCAATAAAAGAGACATTCTGGAAATAGATAATGACTGGGAACCTCTTGTTAGGATTAGCATCTCTAATCAAGACTTCCTTGCTTATTGTGATATTGGATCTATGGTTTCTACTATGCCAAAAATTGTTCATGATTCTTTAAAATTTAACATGGATAGATTACCATCTTATCATGAACACACTAATGGAGATATTTCTGAAATCCAGGGAAAAATAAAAGACGTACCGGTTAAATTCCTTAAAGGGATTGCAATGATTGATTTCTTCATCGTGGAGCCAAACCAAGGAAATATAGTGCTTGGAAGGGACTTCCTCCGAGCAGTTAAAGGCTTCATCGATATAGGTAAGGGACAAATCCGCTTACGCGGGAAGGCAAAAGGTGTGTACCCCTTTCCTAGAAGAAACAAGAATGAACTTATTGAGGAACCATTTGAGACAATTTATAACTCCGATTATTATGATGATTATTGATTTCTCTATGCATTATGCCTAGCTTAAAGGCATAAAAGAAAGCGCTTTTGGGAGGCAGCCCACATGAATAAAATTTTTGCTTTTGTTGTGTCTTGATGTTGTTTACTGCTGTAGCATCATCATTGTATCTTTTCTTTTCATATTTGTGCCAAGTATAGCCTCTGATTGCTAGAAAGTTCAAAAGTTGTGAGGTGCTGTCCAGGAAACAGATTCTGTCCTTGGATAGAAAAATTCGTATAAAATCACCAGATCATCTTTTTGGTCTGAATTTTTTCGACAGCGTTCTCTATATAATTGTCTTTCGTGCGTCAGTTCTGAGTTTTTTTATTTGAGTTGCAGAAGTATCCCGAACAGGTCAATTACTGCCTGCTGTTCTGTTTTTCACAGATTCTGTCCTGTTTTGCCTTACCTTCACTTTGCAAATTAAGAACTTGCCTTTTCTTTGCAAAAACCTTTTGGCAATCTTGAGAAACAGTAGAACTTCAAGAATATCCTTATTTCCAGCAAGGTATAATTATTTTATTAAGGGTACTAACCTCGCTAATCAGATTATGAATGAGTTATGTATGAAGGGAGTTTTCAAGTGTGCGAAGGAAGATGATAAAAAGATTCAGGAGTGTCAAGCGCTCAAGCTTGGGGATGCCCCCGTGCACCACCAAGAAATATTCAAGGAAACTCAAGCGTCTAAGCTTGGGGATGCCCCCGTGCATCCCCTTCTCCATCAACATTATCAGTTCGTCTTTCGTTCCGCTATATTTTTATCACTTCATGTGTTATGTGCTATGCTTGGAGCGTCTTGCTTTTAGTTTTCTTTTTAGTTTTTCATAACGAGTCGGAACTCAGCATTCCTTTATGTGGGAGAGAAACACGCTCCACCTCTACCTAGAACATTACATAGAATTTTCATGTCTATCTATGCTGTGTGTGTTCTTTATCTTTTAAATAGCTACTATCGTGCTTTGCTCTTAGTATTCATGCTTATCTCTTCAAGAGCTTTTATTTAGTTGGTTGTTTGAACTCTCTTTAATTACCATGCTCACCTTATTAAGAGAGTTTGCTTTCGTTGCATGGGTTAATGTGTCCATGATAAAGATGCTACTTTCATGATGGTGCTTAGTAGTTCAGGTTTTCTTATGGTTAATCTCAGATAGCTGGGGGGTTCCCAATGTGTCATTGGAGTACCAACTTGGTTTGTTTGCCTATGATGTGGTATGGTTTAGTAATATCTTCCTTCGAGAATTTATTTTGATTGACTTGGCGTATGCTCACGCATATTCAAGACTGTAAAGAAAGTCTGTCAAGCCTTGATGATCTTTTATTTCTAAGTAGCGATATAACTACCATGCCTGATTCAATATTGCTTTGTTGCTCTGCATGATTATGACCGTCATTGCTCTCTTAGTTGGTTGCTCCCAATCTTTTGCTAACCTCCACCTGCACTAAGCAAATTAACCATGCAATACATAGCTCATGGGAAAGTAGCCTAAAAACTATTGTGGTAAATAATATGTTGCCTATGTATCTTATTTCTTATGAGTTGCTTGCTGAGCGGTAACCATGTTTCTGGGGACGCCATCAACTGTCACACTTTTGTTGAATATCATGTGAGTTGCTATGCATGTTCGTCTTGTCTGAAGTAAGGGTGATTTACCGTGGGTTGAATTAATATGCATATTGTTAGAGAAGAACATTGGGCCGCCAACCAAAGCCATGCATCATGGTGGAAGTTTTAGCTTGGACCTTAATCCTCAATCTCTCATGAGAATATGCTTATGCAGTAAAGAGGAGTCCATCATCTATTTTCTATGTTGTCCCGGTATGGATGTCCTCAAGTTGAGATCTATCAAAAACGAGAAATCAAATGCGATCTATCTCCTTGGACCTTTGTACAGGTGGCATAGAGGTACCCCTTTGTGACACTTGGTTAAAACATATGCAATGCAATGATAACCCATGGGGATCCGAGCTAATTAGGACAAGGAGCGAGCACTATTGGTATTCGATGCATGAGGCTTGCAACTTATAAGATGTTTTATGCATGACACATATGAAGTACTACTACCGTTGACACAATTGCTTCCATGTTTCGAAATAAAAAGCTCTAGCACTTCAAGCACCAACTACTGAGAGCATGATTGTCATTCTGAGTGTAATGTGCATTGTCCCAAAGTAGCATTGTCTTTTGCATGATTGTGATATCGTTTATTCTGAAATAATTGTATCTAGTCATCACTTAAACCTTGAAGGTGCCCCTGCACTTATGTTTTGCATCACTAAAGGGGGCAAGCTAGATATCACTTGATCATATTTGCACATCATGTTCATTGCAAATCTTTTTGATGTTTCAGTTTCATGTTGTAAAACTTTCAGTCATTTGTGATTTTCTCTTGAGACAACTTAGTTACTTTAGAATCATTGTCTCAGTAAGCTTTTGTCATATGACTATGAGAAAGTCCTATATGGTTAACAGCATGTCACCACAAAAATTATTCTTGTTATCATTTACCTACTCGAGGACGAGCAGGAATTAAGCTTGGGGATGTTGATACGTCCAAAACGTATCTATAATTTCTGCTTGCTCCATGCCACTTTTGGGTGATATTGCTATGATATTCATACACTTCCATACACTTTTGATCATATTTGGACTAACTTACTAATCCAGTGCACCCCAGTGCCAGTTTCTGTTTTCGGCTATTTTTGTATTTCAGGTTTTCACGTTTCGAGAACTGCCCAGAAAAATCCAGAAAAATTATATAAAAAATCAGCGATACGGAAACAACACTGCGTCCGAAGGGCAGCCTGGGGGGCCACAAGGGCTCCAGGCGCCCTGTGGGCGCCCCCCCCCCCCCCGGGCCGCGCCGGGGGGGGGGGGCGCCTCGGCCCCTCGAGAGCCCCCCGGTGCCCTACTTTGGCATATATTTAAAGGGTTCCCCGTAACCCTTGAAACAGGACTTCTTTTCGCGATCCCATCTCTGTTCCGCCGCCGCCGCCGCTTCCAAGATCGGGAGCACCAGGAGAACTCTTCCCGGCACCCTGCCGGAGGGGAGGATCACCACCGGGAGCTTCTCCACCACCATGGACGCCTCCCGGATGACTCGTGAGTAGTCTCCCTTGGACCATGAGTCCATGACCAGTAGCTATGTGATGTTCTCCTCCCGTTCTTGTGCTTCACTAATTAGTCCTCGTGAGCTGCCCTACATGATCGAGGCACCTATGTAATCCTTATGCTGTTGCTACGTTGAGTTTGCTGGGATCTGATGGATTATGAGATTATGTTCTGATTGATCTTGAGTAATATATTTGATTCACCTCTTTTATATTTTAGTTCATAAGTAATTCTTGCATGTTCTCCGTTGTTATTTATTGCTTTGGCCGAGTAATAGGTAGTGACTCCAAGAGGGAACGTTATGCTCGATTGTGGGTTCATGCCCCTCGATGACTAGCTTGAGTGACAGAAACATGAGTCTAGGGGATGTGCTGTTGCCACAAGGGGGAAAACAACGGTGCTTGTGCCCGCGGGTGCAAGGATTGTTTACTTTACGCAAAGTTCTTTTAATGCAGTTGTCTGTTGCATTGAGTTTACACTATGGGTGGGGCTCGCAACTTAATACCAGCGAGATGTTCTGGATAGATATCTCAAGGTGGATGATTAGTAGTAGATATTGATGGATTTCGGTCTACTTACTTTGGCGTACCGCCCATGCTTTGAACCTCAACCTTTCTTGCAATGTAGTCAGCATTGGTTTGCGTTCGTGGTCCTGTCAATTGCCCAGCTGTAATTTGTTACCTCACATAGCTGTTTTATCGTCTTTTGGAAGAGAGACATCACTAGTGAACATCATGAGACTCCGGTCCATATTACCATCATTGATCACATACACTATTTACTTTCCGCTATTTTATTTACTATTGCAAAACACTATCTATCACTACTATCATATTGCTTTTAACCCTTTGTGAACTACAAGGCCGGAGAGATTGACAACCTCTCTGTACTCGTTGGGAGCAAAGTTATTTGTATCTGTGTGCAGGTCCACGTTGATTGCTAATTGCGCCGTTAGCAGTTGACACCTACCTGTTGAACCTAGGAGTCTCTGGGGATTCGATCCTTGGCATCTTTGCTAGGGGAAAACACTTCTACTTACTGCATCTTACACCTTCCACTTGGGGTAACCAACGAGGGGTTCGAGGCCCATCATGGAGTCACGAAGAGCTTGTTGTGCGTTGCGTGCTTGATTGTCACGTCGTTCTTGAGCTTGCCGGATTGTATCGTCATCTTCGTGTACTTGATGTGGGCGTTGTTGCTCTTGGCGGCGCCCTTGCTCACATGGTCGAACTCGATCTCGTAACCCATTGCCATGGAATGGATTGTCCGGAGATTGTCGATCTTGATTGACGAATTGTTGAGTTTGCCGAGGACATGTAGGACTTGCATCCGTGGAAGAGTAAGCCGAAGAGTTGTCACTTGAGCGTCGACTTGAGTGGCACCGTCTTGATGAAGGAGGTGGAGACGTGCGGTTCACCAAGATGTGGCGGAACTCTTGCATTTGTGTGCGGAAGTCGGAAGCGAGTTGCTCGATGCGGTCGCCCAAAGCTTCACTTTCTTGGTGAAGAGCTCGTTGTACACCGAAAAGGTGATTCTTGGTGACGTAGTTCGGTGCTTCCACTAGATGCTCGTCGATCGGGTCGGTCGAAGAACTTGGCCTATCCATCATGTAAGTAGGAGGTGAGTAGGTAAATGAGAGAACAATACCAAGGTTACCTCTCCCGAAGATTGAAAATGTAACAAGTTTCACTCAATGAAATGCCACAATAGTAGAATTGGAACCGGGTTTGTTCCTCACACCTACAAGTAAAGAGGCCTATGGAGTAGCTTGGTTAGGATGGTGGCAAAATTTCAAACAAAATGTTAGTCAAGATATCGATAAGGTTGAGAAAGTTCACGAAAATGCACGTAAAGCAAATAGATCAAAGCCAAATGTATCACTAGGAACACACGCACGGAAGATAGATGGGATCCGCACAACCAAGGGTGAGCGCAAAAATGTGAGTGATCACGCAAAATGCTCTTGTTGTGCGAATACTAGAGAGACGCTAGCTCGATTGCTCAAATGGGCGAGATACACTTTGTGCACCAACCTATGAGAGAAACGTGCCGTCCTCGATCCCAACTATGCTATGTATGTGGTGACCAAGATGATATGAGTAAGTAAAGTTTCTCAATGCTATTGCTTATAAGCTCATTGTTGCTCCTCTTTTTGCTTAAAAGCTTTTCTTTCCTTTTTTTTGAAAGCTTGATGCTCGAGCGGAGGATAATATGAGACAAGTATGTAAGATATGCACGGGAGAGACTTATGGCACTAAGATGATAACATGATCACTACGGTGCACAAGAGCGTGGCCCGGCAATTCTCAACTCGCTAGTCTCGATGGGTAAGCAATGCAAATGGCTCGGGCTATCAATGCAAAAGCAAAAGCTAAGTGTCGTCGAGGTTACTGTCCTTGCTTACGGTTAGCGTCGAAGATGACTCCGAGGCGATGATGTCGATGTCACACGCTCCTAAGTAGCCGAAACATCTTAGGAAACGCCAAATTGCAACTCGAAACCGTACAAATGCGGAAGGTGGGTGTTGTTGTGTTGATTTTTGTATGGAGGCTAATGGTGATAAAACAAAGATGAGCAGCTCGGGCACGTCGCTAGCTTCTCAACGAGCCAAAGAACACTCAAATCGGAGTTCGGGAGTGAAAGTTATGGTCAAAACAGAGAAACTCGGAAAGCTGAAACAGTGAGGGGCGGTAGTACCGCTTATAGGGCGGTAGTACCGCTTGTGGTTATAGGCAGTAGTACCGCTTGGAGGGGCGGTAGTACCGCTGGTGTCGGGAAAAGTTCGCAGATCGGGATCGGGGCGAATTATGGGCGGAAATGGATGATTTCGTGGGCAAAATTGGATGGATTTCGTGGTGGGATGGGTGGGGATTGTTGTGGAGGGGCTAGATCCACTTGCCAAACATCAAATTCATGGACCAAAACAACCAAATCTCACAAGATCCAACAAATTGCAAGAAAAATTTTGGGCTATTTTTTTTGTGGGGATTTTCGAAATTGGGCAAGAACACAACAAAATCAAGCTAGAAAGTGGGGGGATGGGACTCCAAGATGTGAATCAACCTTGCTCATGATACCAAGATGTTGTAGGGTGAAACCCTAGGGGGATCTTTTCACACTTGGAGGGGGAAAAGAGGAAGAACACACAAGAACACAAGACACAAATCTCTCAAAACAAACCCAATATCACATCCACTAGAGTAGCATACAAAGGATCCACAAGATTACAAGATCAATCCAAGGAAACAAGCACAAAGGTAAGGTTCTTCCCACTCCTAAAGGAGGTGAGGTCTTGCAATCCTAGAGGATTCTTCTCCCTTGGGAGGTCTTGCAATCCACGAGGATTCTTCTCCCTTGAAGGTCTTGATCTCCTAGAGGAGGGGATACAAGGAGCAAAGCTCTCAAGGTCTCTCAATATCTTTGCTAACCCTCAAAAGATGTGGAGGAGGTCTATTTATAGTCTATGCCACGAAGGGGTAAGAGGGGAAAGGGGGTACATGGCCAAAGGCCGAAGGCTGCGCGCAGGCAGGGCGGTAGTACCGCTTAAGTAGCGGTAGTACCGCTTGTTGGCAGGAGCGGTAGTACCGCTTTGGGGGGGCGGTAGTACCGCTCGCTCCGGGTTGAGCAGGTCTTCATTCGTTTCCACGCGATCCGGACTGAACAGGTCCTTCTTTGCTTCCACGTGATCATCTCCTTGGCAACTGAGAATGCACAACATCTCCTTGTGAGGTAGAACCCAATCCTCGTGCGAATCCAAACGAAACTCGAAGAGGAGAGAATTCACCTCGTCCTCGATAGCGTGTGCACGTGCTCTAGTCATTGGTCCCTTGCATGCTTGTGCCGATGACGGAGTGTCCATGGGGATGCTTGCCGGATGCTCCGCATTAGATGCACTCACGATGCTCAAACGTGGTTTATATTCTTATTTTTGTCGTTTCCCATGAGTTTGCAGATTTGAATTTTGGGTTTTGGGTTTTTTTGTCTGAAAATGTCATGGACTGGTCTGGTACAATGGCATGGCCTACAAACTTGAAGGCTGGAGGTGAGTTTGGGTTGTAGCTGGGCCAAGAGAGAGAATGGACATTGATGACAGGAGGAGCAAGGAGAGCTACTATGTGATGCGCGATGCGTCAAGCAAACGCCGCGTCACACATGCATGCTCCCTACTGGGCTGGCCCATTGTAGGCATGAGGCACTATAGTAAACCGATGGGCTGTTACGAAAAAAAAACACACGACACGCTGTACAGATGGATTCACCGTAGCAACTGATCGTTGTCGGTTTTCAAAATCTCAAACAATGTTTGAAAACATGTTTTTTTATATAAAGTGAATATTTTCTAAAAACAAGTAATACAATGTTTTAAAAAATATGAACAACTTTTAAAGAGTATGAATAGTTTTTAGACTGCGAACATTTTATTATTATCTCCGAACATTTTTTGAAGGAACAAACAATATTCAAATTATGAATAATTTTGGAAAATGCAAACAATATTTGAAAATCAAACATTTTTTCTAAAACATGAACATGTTTTGAATTTATGAAAAGAAATGGAAACAAATTTTGAAAGCACGACATTTTTTGAAATTCCCAAAGACGAGCATATTTGAAAACACAGGCAATATGTGAAAAGTGCAGTTTTTAATTTGTAAACTTATTGCAATTCTATCTTTTTGAAATTACTCAAACATTTTTAAATTTTGTATACAATTTTTAATTTCTGAAACAATACAAAGGGAAAGTTTTTCATAACGAAAAAAATAAAATAATGGTAAAATAAATAATAAGAGATTTCTTTTGGAAAAAAACGGACCTGAACCAGCCAGGGACCTTTTAGAAGGTCATGAAAATCGACGGTTGTGTACGCTATTACTGAAAAAATGGGCCAGGCCATTAAGGCATCGTTCGCTCGCTTAGATGTGCCTTTCGCCTACTATTTGTCGGCAGAACCTATTTGATGCTCGTTAGCGTCAAAAGATTGCGCTTTCGCTGAGGCGAGCCTCCGGTTGGGCCGGCCCAGGTACGCGGTTCGCTTCTTTTCCGTTAGCTACAGCTTCCTTCGCTGTTTCCTGCGTTCTTTTTTCGTTTTCTTTTCTGTGTTTTTTTTACCTCCGTTTGTCCGGTTTTTAGTGGTTTTGTTCTGATTTGTTTGTTTTGGTTCGTTTTTCCATTCGGTTTTTCTTTTTCTTTTTTATTTCTTCTTCTCTTTACTGTGTGTTATATAAAAAGTTCACCTACTATTACAAAAATGTTCAGCGTATATTAAAAAATGGTTCGCCGTGCGTTATGAAAAGTTCAATATGCATTACGAAAAAGTTCATCATGTATTACAAAAATGTTCATCGTACATTTAAAAAAATGTTCTCGACATATTAAGAAAATGTTCACTGTATACTTAAAAGATGTTCAGTGTATATCACACAAATGTTCAATGGCTATTTAGAAAAATTTCAGTACATATCACAAAAATGTACAATGTGTATTTAGAAATTGTTCAATGTATATTAAAAAGATGTTCAATGTTTGAATTTACTGTTGCTGCGCTTAGTTCTTAAACATTCTTGCACGCAATTAATCACTAGTATTGGTCAGCTCAACTGGTATATAAAGATAAAGAAGACGAACAGTATATCGTTGGTCGACCGTTCGATTCCACGATAGAGCATCCATTTTTGCTAATTTAATTGCAGCTCGTAGTAAAGACACGGAATGGGCCGGCCCAATTCGATGCATACCCTGCGCGAAAGCTCCTCCTGTTGACGCACACGAGCGTCAGGTAGGAGCACTCCTATTTGTCGCCAAAACTGATCGTTGTGGCAAACCAACCTCTGGTTGGGCTGTTAGGAGGACATTGGTATCCTTAGCCCAAATAGTTTAAGTCCTAGACTTGACATCGGTGTTCGCATTATTTTCTGGGTTTGTTCAGGCTTTCTCGCGATGTGCATTCAGTGGGAGAAGACATTTCCGTCGAGTACGATGGTGCCCGTGACGACTTCATCAATTTGAAGATGACCTATTAGCTCAATCTTGACGGAAATCATAGGGGTAGAGTGTGCGTGCGTGCGTTCATATGGTTGTGTGTATGTGGATATGTAAACAAATGATTTGTGTAAGCTGCTACGGGTAGACGAAGGTGTTCACATTCGTGTTTCGTACAAGATTATTTGCTCTTTCCTGTCTTTTTTTGTAGTCCAAGGACCGCGAATTACCAGCGACACCTGTATTAAGCAAGGAGGATCATCAAAGAGAAAATCGGAACCGAATTCGTGTCAGGTATTGGCCTAGGGGTCTCGTAACCCTGACAAAGTGCATGGCCATATCGAATTACCGACCACGGTCAAGCCAAAACGCACTGCATTTTTACCGCTTGTTCCTACTGACCGCACATGGCCAACTGTGTTTCTACCGGGATCCCATATGACCACAATATCTCTATTGCTGAAGCTATCGAGAAAGGGTGGCATAATTTTCCTTTAGAAGATCCCTGTTTGGGGAATCATTAGATTTGTGGGATAGTTTAAAGTTGAGATGCGAAGAGGTGTTAATGCATTAGGGGGGGGGGGGAGATAAACCCATGTGGATGCTTACCACGGATAGGGTTTTCTATGTGAAATCCTTATACTTACATTTAGTCAAGAATAATTGTGCCTTTTCACAAAAAAAACTAGATGATACCCCGCGCGTTGCTGCGGGAATGCGTAGACACATATTTATAGAACAGTGCAAAAAAAAGAATATATTTAGTAACACCAAATAATATACATAAAACTATTTTCACATGCCTCATGGATGGCCGCATATGCAAAACGAATCCCATGCATAATAAGTCCCCAAAACAAAAGAAAATGGCACCGGACATCTAAAAAAAATTGTGGGTTGAATACTTGTAAATATGGCTTAGTGTCCTGATCCCTGGAACCACATATGAAGAATCATCCTCATTAATGTGAAAGATTTTTTTTACCTATAAAAGAACAAAAAGTTCAGTTAGAGACACTTAGAATGTTCAAACTAATTAACAACCACAATTACATTTGTAGTATGAAACTGCATTTACCATGGAACGGCCATCTTTAAGTTTGCAACTACGTATAACAAAACAAAAACGTGGAATGAACTTAATAGCAATGCTAAATCTGCAGACAACATCTCGAACAAATTAGTGAAAAAAAAATCTCACCCAAGTTATGGAGTCTCACACACAGATAATGAATGGACAGTCACCTTTGCCGCATCAAATATGATCATTATATTTTGCCATAAATGTTAATTGGATTTGATCGAGTTGATTTTGAAATACTCCCTCTGCTGCCTTGATGCGAACTAATATTACATTCAGTTTATGAAACCAATGGGGGTGAAAATATTGCAAGACTTACGTGAACATTAAACCATGGTACTAACAGGAAACAATTCTTTAAAATTCAGAGCATTAATCTCAACCTCTTGTGACTGTTCTTCTTGGATAAGCATATGTACTACCACACTCTGCTACCAATAGATAAGTGTAAGAAAGATCTCCGGACATCTTGCAAATCATCGTTGCCCGTCTGCACCCAGCGGCAGTGGGGATGGAACGCCATTGATGTCTCTGGACAGCGATTTCGATGTGGATCAATCGTTGTCTGCTTATTGCGTCATGGCCCGTGAGTCGTACTGCTGCTGCTCTGGTGGAGCTCCTGCCATGGAGGCCTCCGACCGCAGTAGGAAGAGATCAGGCTTCTGCACCCAGATGAGCCTCCGGCCGGCAACAGAACCACGACCCATCCAGGGTAGAGAGGAGGTAGAGATCAGGCAGACCAGCATCGTGGGAGAGGAGTGGGCTCATGCGGAGGTCGCCTACTCGTCGCTGGCTGTAGCTAGGAGAAAAAGGGGGTTCCTTTTTATTGAATGAGAGAGCTGGCCATGGACGGCAGTGAGGTGCGTGTAGGCAAGGGGTGTGAGATCGAGATGCATTGCCTTTTATTTTGAAGGAGAGACTGTTCGCCTCTTACAATTGGAAACGTTTGTATTGACTGTATTAATTAACAGGAAACAGGAGAGAAGCTGCCCGGCTCCTACGTTTGAAACTACACCATTTAGTACTCCATTACGTTTGAAACTGAACCATTTAGTACTCCATCAGAAGTAGTATTGCGTATGTGTTTCGGTAGGCAGCTGCACTTAACTAAAAAAACAATGCTGACTTGGCATAAAGGTGATGTGGACAGTGTGCATGTTGAGGGAATTGGTAATAGTGGGGATCAACTTCTTAAGAATGTAAGATCTGTAGAAAGTCAAAGTGTCAGCTAGAATCAAAGTTTTCATGTGGCTTTTGAGTAGGTAATGTATATTGACTAGGGACAATCTATTGAAAAGGAGATGGAAATGTGTCAAGAATTGTGTTTTTTGTGGACAGGACGAAAATATTGATCACCCATTTTTCTCCTGTTCTGTAGCTAAATTGATGTGGAATTTGTTGCGATGTGCTTTTGATTTACATTCCATCCCACTTAACTTGCATGACTATTTTGGCAGATGGATTAGAACCTTTAGGAAAAATAATAAGAAATTGGTTTTAGTAGGAACTTCAACTTATTTTTGGGCGATCTGGAAAAGCCGCAATGATGTTATCTTTAACAGAAAGAAACTTCATGATCCTATGTATGTGGTGAAACTAATCTTTTTTTTTTTTGCGGAAAGTGGTGAAAACTAATCTGCAATTGGATTTCGGATAGGTCCATATTGCAGATAAAAGAACCAGAGGGAAAGTTGTTGATGGTGAGGGCAAAAATGATAAAACAAGTAGCATATGAGGTCTATCGCGCTGCGCAGGGGTGGAGACCTGGTTTCCAAGGCTTGGTGGCCGAGAAAGTTGGGGATGCAGGCCACTTTTCCTACATGTTCCTCTTTCTGCCCATTAAAATCCACTCCCTCTGTTCCATAATGTAAGACGTTTTTTTCACTAGTGTAGTGTCAAAAAACATCCTACATTATGGGACGGAGGGAGTAGTTTATTGTATTTTGGGTCTTATGTTGGTTTCTAATAGAGGAGTTTGCCTCATATAAGGAAATGTAATCAAATCCCTAAAATTATTATACAAACGAGTGGTATAATGCAATACATCTTATATTGCGGATTTTTTCTTAGAAATCTATACGTCTTATATCGAGGAACGGAGGGAACTTTTTTTAAACAATCGCCGGGGAAGAGGATTCCCACCTAAAATATCACTCAAATGTCGAAGGGGCGAGTTACTGGTTGCTAACTGATTCGTAGTACTACTCATTAGCCATGCTAGTTGCTAACGTGGCATCTGGATATAGTAGCTGCATCGCACGTTGCAAGCATGGGGATGGAGAGGACACGTATTCCTGGGCTGCCTAGCTTGTCCGTTAGCCTGCCCTCTTGATTAGAGAAGGTACTCGGTAGCCGTCAAAGAAGCTAGTAGGTCTATTGCTGTAGCTCGCAGGCTTCCTTGTCAAGTGCGACAGCCTCCCTCCCTCACCAACTCACCGCCTCACGAGTTTGCCTGTCGAAAATTGCTACAGGACATTTTTTTTTGATTTTTTTATGAAAGGTACTGTTCATTTATGGCATCTCTGAAGCTGATCTGCAAACCTTTCGCAATCGTTTGGACTGCGGAAGTCATCCAACGCCGACTCGCATCGGTCTGCGAAGCAGTTCGGACACGATTTTTCCCGACTGAAGACAAACGTGGGGGAGATTTACGGGAGTCCGAACACGCGAAACGTCGCTCTCCGCCCCCACTCCTTCCCCGGCCCACCCAAAAGAAAGGCTGAGCCCGCGCTTTCGTAGCAACCCGCACTGTTTTCGCGCCAAAATCCCCCACTCTCTTCTTCCATTTCCCGCCGCTCTCCACCCAATTCCCGCTCTTTTTTCCATCCTTTCTTTCCCTCCGCCGTCGACGCATGGAACCGTCGGAGAACCAATCGGAGACGGAGCCGGCGTAGGTACCGGAGAATTCACGTCAAATAAAGGTCGCAAAGGAGGAGAAGATGAAGAAGCGTCTGGCCGACGGTGGGCCTGGTGGTGCCGATGGCCGTGGTGGGCGTGGCGGACGGGGCGGTCGGCGAGGCTGTGGCAGACGCCGTTAGACGAGCGCGCCCACAGTACAAACGTCGATGTGGCCAGAGCCTTACAAGCCTCGGTACAACCACGCCGCCAAGGAGCTCGCAACCCCCGCCGATACGGTTCCTTACATCGTCGATGTTAACACGGCGCCGCTCTTCTCCAAGTATTCTTCGCCGCTGCTCGTCCGGGCGAGGACGACGGGCGGAGAGCAGAAGCATGCCCGCACGTTGTTTTCTGCAATGCCGAGAGTGGGGGAACCGACGTATGACGCGGACTAGGAGATGCTCAATACCATCCACGACGAAAGCGTAGGAGGATGAAGCTATGAGGACGAGCAGGTGAAAGACTTGGATCTCACCCAGTGCGGCAACTAACAGTAGCAGCATTCCTACACCCACACGGCCACGCAGTGGTCCTACACCCAGACCGGCGATGGCACACAACAACAACATCATCGGGCCGCCAGAGAGCAACATCCGAGG
>LR738712.1:70253026-70291104 GCA_902687465.1 Secale cereale
GAGGGGGAGGAGGAGGAGGATGGGAACGACGATGATCCGGATGATACAATCGGCGATCCAAAGAAGAAGGGTAGAGGAGAAAGTTTCAACATGCGGGAGGACGAGCTGTTGTGCGATGCATGGTTGGACACTAGCCTCGATCCTGTCCATGGCATGGAGCAAAAGGGCACCACCTTTTGGAGAAACATTCACATATGGTTCGATGAGCACAAGCATTTCGCACCCTACTCCGACGTGTTGATCGGCAGCTATGAGTGGAAGTCCCTCAACCATCGATGGTACACCATCCAAGAGGCCGTCTCCAAGTATTGCGAGCACTTGAAGCATCTCATCGCACGGTGGCCTAGCGGTGGAGAAATCACCGAGCAAGTAAGTTGATCACTAGTCGGATATGGTTTAGTTTTGTTGATCATTGGCCGGATATGCTGTAGTTTTGTTGATCACTGGCCGGACATGCTTTAGTTTTGTTGATCATTGGCTGAATATGCTTTAGTTTTGTTGATCACTAGCCGGACATGTTTTTGTTTTGTTGCTTACTAGCCGGATATGCTTTAGTTTGTTGATCACTAGCTGAATATGCTTTAGTTTTGTTGATCACGAGCCGGACATGTATTGTGTTATTGCTCACCAGACGAATATGCATTGTATCACTTTTGTAGCCTACTCGTGCTTGTGTGGTGTGCAAAAAGTTAGAGAAGAAGTCATTCACTGATATGCCAAGATCGTTGTCCAAGCCAACAAGGAAGAAACCGATGACCCTACCGACCCAACCCAAGAACCGCCGAAGAAGGTTAGAAGAAATCTGTGGGGCAGGAAGTGGGAGGAGAAGAGGGTGAAACGAGAAGGTGCGGCGGCCAAGCAGACGGAGAGGTTCGAGGAGATCTTGGCGAAGAACTAAGAGGCATGCGTGAGGCGCTCGGACATTAAGGAGGAGCGGAAGACAGAGAGGTTCAATTACTTGTTGGAGGCGACGCAGAAGAAGATCAAGCTCGAAGAGAGGAGGACCATGAAAGAAGAGAGGAAGGCGGTGCTCGAGGAGAAGGAGACCGCGCTCGAGGAAAAAAGGGTGAAGATCGCCGTCAATGCGAAGGGCGTCAAGAGGGTGAAGAATTATTGTGCAATCCATCCGTTACCAATTGTTGGAGCGGCAGAAAGATGAGTTGGCGTCGGCAGAAGATGAGAACGCGGCGGAAGCCGAGGTGGACATGGACACGGAGTCTGCCTACGCGGCCGCGACGGCACCTTTTTGATCTGCAAGTATCTTGCTGGATGGCCGGTCCGGCAGGACAGAAATACACAGACTGTCAGACTGATATTCTTTTGGATTCGGACATATAAAAACTAAGTATATTTGTCTCTTTTTAATTATGGCTGGGATACGATCCGGCGTGGGTGTGATCCTGTGCGTTGCCTGAATTTGCTGACGGACAAAATATAGCTACTGTTGGCTGTCGTTTTTATGTATTCATGTTCACGGACTAGTCTTCTCTGTACGGAGACGAATGCAGGAAAACTTTGCTGGTTACGGTTGAATATGCCCCTACGCAACGCAGTACATATATTAAAGCGAGCAGACGCAGCGGCACCATCGACGCCCTGTAGCATCTTAATTGACAGAGATTGAATCATTTTAATTCCGTGGGTGTACGTGTCCTCCATCCGTTCCGCAATGTACGGTACTATGTTTATGTTTGACCCAGTTTATAAAGGGAGCAGCTGAATATCAGATTTTTTTAGGCATTAGTTTTTTAGGATTTTGGGTTGGTCATCGTCATGGCTTCGGCCGTGGTGATGACGGCGCCGACTAATAAATCTTCAGATCCTTTCTCAACGATACGACCCGCTTTTGGGTTGAATTTGAAAACCAGACCGTTCAAGTAAGGATGATGTGGCGGCGACGGCATCCTCGTGGTGAATCTGTGTCCACGGGCTTCGCTGTTGTGACGGTGTTTGCTCTTCGAAAGTCCGGAGACGTTGAGCCAAGCTTACCGCCTAACGTGGCAGTCGCCCTTGGGATTCTGCTCTCCTTTCCAGCCGTCTTCCTTTTTGTCTTTGCTGCAATCGTGGTTACTGAGTGGTATTGCGGCAATTTTAATCCAGGGTACCAATTGTTTGTGGATACATTGTTATCGCTCTAATTACATAGTTCAGTAATCTATATATCCATCTTCTATGTATACGTAAGTACTGTTATTTTTTTGAACAAGTAAGTACTGTTATTGATCGTACATGCGGTGATTCAAATAGATTAGTTGATCGGTGTGTGTATGGGTCTTTCCTTTTTACAGGCATATATGTTTATTATCTTATTATTATTTGTTTCACCAAGAAGTCGTCATGTTCTGCAATGCTATGCAAAAATACAATTTTTTTTTCATCTATGATCTAACCAACAAGACTTAATTGCATAGTATTATCACAACTAACGCAGGACGTACAGATTGGTATCAACTTTGCTAATTTTTCACGTCAGTACCAACTTTGGGGCGGGCCGTTGCAAATAACGCTAAAAGTCGTTTTTGTACGTATTGACGCCCGAGCTGAGGTGCCAAGGTGGCCAATCGGAGCATGCCGGCGCGCTGACGAGGACGAGTCTGGCTCGTTCGCTCTTAGCCAGCGCCCTCGGCCTCCCTCCTCCCATACCGCACAATTCTTCTTCCTCCTCCTCGCTTGTCTGCTCCCTCGCCGCTGCCCGCGTTCCCGAGCCCGCAGCACCGCGCCGCCGCCGCCGCCATGGATTTCGAGGACGAAAGCAGCGACGGCCAGTCGAGCCTCCCGTACATGCACTACTCCTCCTCCACCACCGGCGGGCTTAACCATGTTAGTTCTCTTCAACTAGGTTTAGGGTTAGGGTTCCAGAATTGGGTCTTTTTGATTTGGGTGATTTAGCTGTGTTTTGATTGGGGCATTGTGCTTGTACGAGCTTGTGCGGGTCCCTTGCAACCTTGAAGATCCCGATTACAAGGGGCTTGAGCTGGATCTGATGGTCCCATGTGAGAAGCACGGTAAGGCATCTGAGAAGCTTGTTGCCTTTGAAGGAACAGACACAGCCATGAGGTTTTTAGCATGTGCAGAGCCGATATTGGATTGTAGGTTGATAGTGGGATATTCTTTTTAGGTTGACAATGTCTTATTTATGTTAGTTTGACAATGGCATAGTTGTTTTGGTTCATAGTGGCACTGCAGTAGCTTATGTAGTTTAACATAAGTACATTGCCATAGTTGTTGTTTTGGTTGATAGTGGTACTGCAGTAGTTTATGTAGTTTAACATCAGTGGCATAGTTGTTTTGGTTGATAGTAGTACTGGAGTAGCTTATTCTTGTAGTGATGCAAAAAAACTAGTTCAATGGTAGTTTTATTTTGCAGTGTATATAAATGCTCTTGTTCTGATGCTAGATATTTTGCTTGACACCATGTAGTGCATATGTTTTTGCAGTTGGAGTTGATTACCAACACAGTGTTGAATGATGAACAATTTAGCTTGCTTAGTTAAAATGTAGTGCATATGATGTTGCAGTTTATGGATCACCCAATCTTTAGTTGAATGTTGTTAGGGCAACCGCCCCGCTCCGCCAATCTCGCGCCAAGTGTCACTTGTCAGGCGCATTACTCCAACGACCGTCCAAACTCCCCAATCTGACGCCCTGCCTCCTTGGCTCGGCGCACTACCTCCATGACCGCCTATCTCCATCAACCCCACGCTTCGCACGTAACATGCGTCGTGGGGGGCTGCGATAAAGGAGGAAGTAATGGCATAAATGGCAGTTACTTTTTACCATGTGTGGCCGCACATCCGATCGGGCCAGGCTCGATGGTGTTTTATGCACGTGATTGCGTCTGGTCCGTGTACGAATAGTAAACGCCCGCACAACGATGAGAGTTACTAAGGGGTAGCCAGTGTCGAACACAAACACAGGTTAATGAAGAAGCAAGAAAAAGTTCAGCGGATGAAGACCATCGTGGTAGGGGCTTCGCCGCCACATGCTTGTGCATTGTTAGGGCCTAGCCCAACGACGCATCGACAGCACATATGGCCCAGGCCCGGGGGCTCCTATCGGTGTATAAAACACGGGTGTTTTGTACCTTGACTTATGCACAGACGAGTGGTTGCTTTCTTGCTAGCTAGAATAAGCTACAAGCCAAGAGAGTTGCTCTTTGTGAGATTAAGGAGCGCATCAAGAAGACCAAGACCTAAAGCCAAGGTGATCAAGCACTAGAAGCAACCCTTGCCGGTGGTGCGGATCCGGTAAGGTGAAGGCCCGACAAGCCCTGTGAATGACGAGCCCTCAACTGGCGGCGCTCCACCTCATTGAGCAGCTAGTCACTAATCAATGAAGTGTCGAGCCCGTGGGCAGCTTAGCAAGGCTCATCGGACACTCGTCGGCGCGCTGGAAAGAGTTTCACCTTTATTGACACTCGTCCAGGTGGCGTGTCAAGATAAGAGGAATTAGCCAGCTAGAGCGGTGTGGCATCCTTGCCGGAGCTTCTCCTCCACTTGACACATAGCAATGCATTTAATGATTTTTGTCCTAACTAGCAGAGTTAGGTGTGATAGCAATGTTTTGCTATCTAATCACTAGATAAAGACTATTTTGCCACTATGGTAAGCCATTAAGCTATAAAAGGAGGGCCAAGGCAACGTTTACAGGGATTGACCTTTTGCACAACTTGCATGTGTAGTTGCTCCCCTCGTGTCCTTGCCGGGGGAAGCACTCCTTTCTCTTGTGCGACCACATGTACAAAAAATTCAATACACCCAAGGTAGGAGTAGGGTATTACACCTTCGGGTGGCCCGAACCTGGGTAAATCTCCTTAAGTCTACCATTGATTCTTCTCTTTGCGTCGAGTGCTCTCCCTTACCAAACCAGCAAAGGGGCTCGTCGGCCCCATAGATCGTTATTCCACCCCGACAGGGGCACCAAGCCCCGGCGACGCGGCTGTTTCACCACCAGCGACGTGCCCCTTCCAGCCGCAGCAACACAGAGGAAGAAGAGGCAGAGACGAGGCAACATCGACGGAGATGTGCGGAGACTAGGTATCACCAGCGTCGGTGGAGACGAGGCGGCCAGCGGCAGGGAGGGTGCTCTGATCTCGCCGGAGTCGCGACTTGTATTCGGGTGACACGTGTGACCCAGAGTTGGAGGAAAACCACCACCATGCTCTAAAAGATATAAGTGAAGCACTAGAGGAAAACTATCTAGCTCAAAAGATATAAGTGAAGCACATAGAGTATTCTAATAAATTCTAAATCATATTTATCTCTCTCAAAAGGTGTGTCCAGCAAGGATGATTGTGGAAAACTAAAAAGCAAAGACTCAAATCATACATGACGCTCCAAGCAAAACACATATCATGTGGTGAATAAAAATATAGTCCCGAGTATAGTTACCGATAGATGAAGACGAAAGAGGGGATGCCTTCCCGGGGCATCCCCAAGCTTAGGCTTTTGGTTGTCCTTGAATTTTACCTTGGGGTGCCTTGTTCATCCCCAAGCTTAGGCTCTTGCCACTCTTTGTTCAATAGTCCATCAAAGCCATACTCAAAACTTGAAAACTTCACAACACAAAACTTAGCCAAAAATCTCGTGAGCTCCGTTAGTATAAGAAAACAAACCACCACCCAAAGGTACTGTAATGAACTCATTATTTGTTTATATTGGTGTTAAACCTACTGTATTCCAACTTCTCCATGATTCATACCCCCCGATACTACTCATAGATTCACCAAAATAAGCAAACAACACACGAAAAACAAAATCTGTCAAAAACTGAACAGTCTGTAGTAATCTGTAACTTTCGAATACTTCTGTAACTCTAATTTTTTTAAATAAATTGGCAAACTTGAGGAATTTGTCTATTAATCATCTGCAAAAATAATCAACTAAAAAGCGCTCTCAAGTAAAAATTGACAGCCAATCTTGTGAGCGCTAAAGTTTCTGTTTTTTACAGCATGATCACGTAAACTTCACACAAGTCTTCCCAAAGGTTCTACTTGGCACAAACACTAATTAAAACACAAAACCACATCTAAACAGAAGCCAAATGCAATATTTATTCCTAAACAGAAGCAAAAACAAATAAAATAAAATTGGGTTGCCTCCCAACAAGTGATATCGTTTAACGCCCCTAGCTAGGCACGATACAAGAATAGGTCTAGGTATTGCCATCTTTGGTAGGCAATCCATAAGTGGCTCTCATAATAGATTCATAAGGTAATTTGATTTTCTTTCTAGGAAAGTGTTCCATGCCTTTCCTTAACGGAAATTGGAATCTAATATTTCCTTCCTTCATATCAATAATTGCACCAATCATTCTAAGGAAAGATCTACCAAGAATAATATGACATAAAGGATTGCAATCTATATCAAGAACAATGGAATCTACGGGCACATAATTCCTATTGGCAACAATAAGAACATCATTAATCCTTCCCATAGTTTTCTTAATGGTAGAATCCGCAAGATGCAAATTTAAAGAACAATCATCAAGCTCATGCAAACCTAACATATCACACAAAGTTTTTGGAATTGTAGAAACACTTCCACCCAAATCACATTAAGCAAAGCATTCATGATCTTTAATTTTAATTCTAATAGAAGGTTCCCACTCATCATAAAGCTTTCTAGGGATACAAACTTCTAATTCAAGCTTTTCCTCATAAGACTGCATTAAAGCATCAACTATGTGTTTGGTAAAAGCCTTATTTTGACTATAAGCATGCAGAGAATTTAGTATGGATTGCAACAAGGAAATACAATCTATTAAAGAGCAATTATCATAACTGAATCCCTTGAAATCCAAAATAGTGGGTTCATCACTATGCAAAGTTTTAATCATTTCAATCCCACTTTTAATAATTTTAGCATCAAGATCTAAAAACTCCGAATCATTGGGACGCCTTTTAACTAAAGTAGACTCATCTCCAGTCGCATCTTCATCAAGATTCATACTAGAAAACAAGATGTAATAGGAGACACATCAATCACTTTTAGATATTCATCTTTATTTTCGTATTCTTCCGGTTTAGTAGACATCTTATTGACTAAGGTGGATTGTTTGTCCGAAATTTGGGCCATTAAGTTCTCAAGATGAGCAAACTGAGATTTCAAACCATAAAATTCTTTAGACATATCATCAAGCTCTTTATTCATGTACTCCATAAAACTTTCGTATTCTTTAAGCTCGGTTCTGAAGAAATCATTGTGTTCAAATTGCACAGACATAAAATTTCTAACATTGTTTTCAATCTCCTCCAACCTCTTAAGGTGAGGGTCAATACTGATAGGGGAATCCATACAGATGGACGAGCAATCCAACACACAGGCAAACAAGAGACAAAGCAATAAAACACACGGAAGAAGAAGGGCAAATAAAACAGCAAGGGTGAAGTGGGAGAGAGGAAAATAAGAGGCAAATAATGTAGTGCGAAGGATAAGGGTTTGTGATAGGTACTTCGTATATGACATTTGCGTAGATCTCCCTGGCAACGGTGCCAGAAATTGGCAAGTTGCCAGGAGATCAAATCTTGACTTGACTTGGCATGAGTCTCCCCGGCAACGGCGCCAGAAATTCTTCTTGCTACTTCTCGAGCTTGCATTGTATTCCCTCGAAGAGGAAAGGGTGATGCAACACAGTAGCGTAAGTATTTCCCTGAGTTTTTGAGAACCAAGGTATCAATCCAGTAGGAGACCACGCGTGAGTCCCTCCACCTGCAGAAACAAATAAGAACTTCGCAGCCAACGCGATAAGGGGTTGTCAATCCCTTCACGGTCACTTACGAAAGTGAGATCTGATAGATAGGATAGTATAATATTTTTGGTATTTTTGGTATAAGAACAAAAAGTAAAGAAAGCAAAGTAAAGTAGATGGAAGATTAATATGATGAGAATAGACCCGGGGGCCATAGGTTTCACTAGTGGCTTCTCTCATGATAGTAGAATTCTACGGTGGGTGAACAAATTACTGTCGAGCAATTGATAGAAAAGCGCATAGTTATGAGAATATCTAGGCATGATAATTATATATAGTCATCACGTCCGTGATAAGTAGACCGAAATGATTCTGCATCTACTACTATTACTCCACACATCGACCGCTATCCAGCATGCATCTAGAGTATTAAGTTCATAAGAACAGAGTAACGCCTTAAGCAAGATGACACGATGTAGAGGGATAAACTCAAGCAATATGATATAAACCCCATCTTTTTATCCTCGATGGCAACAATACTATACGTGCCTTGCTGCCCCTGCTGTCACTGGGAAAGGAGACTGCAAGATTACACCCAAAGCCAAGCACTTCTCCCATTGCAAGAACTATAGATCTAGTAGGCCAAACCAAACCAATAATTAGAAGAGACTTGCAAGGATATTATAATCATACATAAAAGATTTCAGAAAAAGAATCAAATATTGTTCATAGATAATCTTGATCATAAACCCACAATTCATCGAATCTCGACAAACACACCACAAAAAGATTACATCGAATAGATCACTTCGAAGATCGAGGAGAACTTGGTATTGAGATCCAAAAAGAGAGAAGAAGCCATCTAGCTAATAACTATGGACCCGAAGGTCTGTGGTAAACTACTCACAACTCATTGGCGAGGCTATGGTGTTGATGTAGAAGCACTCTGTGATCGCCCCCCCCCCCCTTCGACGAAGCTCCGGAACAGGCCCCAAGATGGGATCTCACGGGAACAGAAGGTTACGATAGAGGAATTAGGGTTTTCTCTGTTGCCTCGATGTTTTCAGGGTACGTGGATATATATAGGACGAAGGAGGGCATCAGGGGAGCCAGAGGGGGCCCACGAGGGTGGGGGCGCGCCTGCCTCCCCTGGGCGCGCCCTGGACCCTCGTGGCCACCTCTCTTGTTCCCTCACGTGTGCTCCAAGTCTTCTGGGTAGACACGGTTCCAAAAATAATTCTCCCGAAGGTTTCATTCCGTTTGGACTCCGTTTGATATTCCTTTTCTGCGGAACACTGAAATAGGCAAAAAACATCAATTTGCACTGGGCCTTGGGTTAGTAGTTAGTCCCAAAAATAATATAAAAGTGTATAATAAAGCCCATTCAACATCCAAAACAGAATATATAATAGCATGGAACAATAAAAAGTTATAGATACATTGGAGACGTATCAATATACCATCAACCAGATAGTAGAATCCCTTGTTGTACTCATGCCCAATGATAGTTTAGTGGCAAGGATGAACTTTTCTTTCAACCAACCTAGCAAAAAGTGACGATCGCTGCAACACATTGATGTCATTGTGAGACCCGGGCATGTCAAAGAAAGCGTGCCAGATTCAAAGATCATGTGATGCAACTGCTTACAGAATGATGGTGGACTTCTTAACATGCCCCTGATATTGCCCTTGTAAAGCTTTTTCATTTCTTTCATTTCCAATTCATGCAGTCAAGAGATCTGAGCAAACATGGCCACCTTCTTGCTTCCAAGAATGCCAAGAGCCTCTCCGTGTCTGACATAGTTTGTTCTCTCAGGTACCAAGGTCCAAATATCTCGACCACAAATTTTGCAAACCTGACCATGGAATCTTCGTATGTGCTCTCCGATATCCGTAGGTACTCGTGCCATGAATCAGCGCCCATGTGATATGCAAGCATTTGTAGTGAGGCTGTGCACTTCTGGTAACTAGAGAAACCAATCCTTCCCACGACATCCTTCTTCAAGATGAAGTAGTCATCAAAGGATCGGATGCCATGGTAGAGATGATCGGAGACATTTTGCGCATCCGAAAGCGTCGCCGAAAATTATCAGCAAAGAGAGCATCGCAGGCAAAGTAGTTGTCCATCAGCGTCAAATGGCCGCGCGCCCTACTACTGTTGAGCACTCAATGACTTTTGATAGATCCCTTGAAATTGAGAACATGCTCTTTCGCACAATCCATGTTTGCAATGACCGTCTGCATCATCGCCTCTCATTCATGTAGTCCTCCTCGCCGGACAAGCCGTCGAACAACTCAATATAGTGCCCGATGACCCACAAGTGTAGGGGATCTATCGTAGTCCTTTCGATAAGTAAGAGTGTCGAACCCAACGAGGAGCAGAAGGAAATGATAGGCAGTTTTCAGTAAGGTATTTTCTGCAAGCACTGAAATTATAGGTAACAAATTGTTTTGTGATAATATAATTGGTAGCAAGTGACAAAAGGTAAAAGTAAATAAGGTGCAACAAGATGGCCCAATCCTTTTTGTAGCAAAGGACAAGCCTGGACAAACTCTTATACGGAGGAAAGCGCTCCCGAGGATACATGGGAATTATCGTCAAGCTAGTTTTCATCACGATCATCTGATTCGCGTTCGGTACTTTGATAATTTAGTATGTGGGTGGACCAGTGCTTGGGTGATGTCCTTACTTGGACAAGCCTCCCACTTATGATTAACCTCTATTGCAAGCATACGCAACTATAAAAGAAGTATTAAGGTAAACCTAACCATAGCATGAAACAAGTGGATCCAAATCATCCCTTACGAAGCAACACATAAACTAGGGTTTAAGCTTATGTCACTCTAGCAACCCATCATCTACTTATTACTTCCCAATGCCCTCCTCTAGGCCCAAATAATGACGAAGTGTCATGTAGTCGACGTTCACATGACACCATTAGAGGAAAGACAACATACATATCATTAAAATATCGAACGAATACCAAATTCACATGACTACTAATAGCAAGACTTCTCCCATGTCCTCATGAACAAAAGTAACTACTCACAAGACATAATATTGTTCATGATCAGAGGGATATTAATATGCATAATGGATCTGAACATATGATCTTCCACCAAATAAACCAACTGGCATCAACTACAAGGAGTAATCAACACTACTAGCAACCCACAGGTACCAATCTGAGGTTTGGGTACAAAGATTGGATACAAGAGATGGACTAGGGTTTGAGAGGAGATGGTGCTGGTGAAGATGTTGATAAAGATAGCCCTCCCCAAGATGAGAGAGTTGTTGGTGATGACGGCGGTGACGATTTCCCCCTCTCGGAGGGAAGTATCCTCGGCAGAACGGCTCTGCCGGACCCCTAGATTGGTTTCCACCAAGGTTCCGCCTCGAGACGGCGGCGTCTCGTCCCGAAAGCCTCCTTTTGATTTTTTTCCAGGTCAAAACACCTCATATAGGAGAAGATGGGCATCGGGAGGCCCACGAGGCAGGGGCGCGCCCAGAGAGGGGGGGGGGGGGCGCCCCCACCCTTGTGGACAGGTGGTGCCCCCCTGGTGATCTTCTTTCACCAGATATTTTTTATATTTTCTGAAACGGTGTCTTGTGAAGTTTCGAAGCTTTTTGAGTTGTGCAGAATAGGTTTCCAGAGTTTGCTTCTTTTCCAGCCCAGAATTCCAGCCGCCGACATTCTCCCTCTTCATGTAAACCTTGTAAAATAAGAGAGAAAAGACATATGTATTGTGACATATTGTGTAATAACAGCCCATAGTGCAATAAATATCAACATAAAAGCATGATGCAAAATGGACGTATCAGTGCCCGCTTATGTACTCTATATCCGAATCCATTGCTACAAAGAAAAAATGACACAAATATTTAGCACGAGCATTTCACCGAACAGTTGCCAAACATGGTGAGTATCGTAGGAGCTGATGGTTCATGCCTAGTGGTCATGGCAGAGGAGAAGCGGCTAGGAACCAGGGTGTACTGTTGGACGTGACAGACTCATCGAGTTCCGACAAGGGTGTGGCGGGGCGACCGGGGTGGTGGAGCGGTAGGAAAGTCAAGAGATAAAAAGGGAAAGAAAGAACATGGGAGGATGGAGACGTGGGTTCGAGAGAAGTTTTGGTGGGTTTTTGGGTGGGCCGGGGTGTCAGTGTCCTATGTGTCTGTTGTCCGTGTTGGGGAACATAGTATTTAAAAAAAATCCTATGATCATGCAAGATCTATCTACTAGAAGCATAGCAACGAGAGGGGAGAGTGTATCTACGTACCCTCGTAGACCGAAAGCAAAAGCGTCTAGTGACGTGGTTTATGTAGTCGAACGTCTTCACGATCCAACCGATTCAAGCACCGAACGTACGCCACCTCCGCGTTCATCACACGTTCAGCTCGATGACGTCCCATGAGCTCTTGATCCAATTGAGCTTCACGGGAGAGTTTCGTCAGCACGACGGCGTAGTGACGGAGATGATGAAGCTACCGACGTTGGGCTTCGCCTAAGCACTACAACAATATGACTGAGGTGTGTTTCTATGGAGGAGGGCACCGCACACGGCTAAAACAATGTTGCTTGTGTGTTCTAGGGTGCCCATACCCATGTATATAAAGGAGCAAGGGGGAGGCCGGCCGGCCCTAGGGGCGCGCCAAGGAGGGAGTTTTCCTACTCATAGTAGTAGTAGGAATCCCCTTTCCTATTCCTACTAGGAGTAGGAAAGGAAGAAGAAAGAGGAAGGAAGGAGAGAGGTGGCCGTGCCCCCCACTCCTAGTCCAACTAGGATTCCCTAGAGGGGGCGCCAGCCAGCCCTATGGGCTACCTCTCTTTTTTCCCTCAAGGCCCACTATGGCCCAATACTCCCCCGGGGGGTTCCGGTAACCCCTCCGGCACTCCGGTTTTCTCCGAAATCACAACGAACACTTCCGGTGTCCGAATATAGCCGTCCAATATATTAATCTTTATGTCTTGGACATTCCGAGACTCCTCATCATGTCCCGAGTGTTATCCCCCTTTGCCGGTACCGTGTACCACCGCGTTAGAGCACCCTAGCACTGTGTGCTGACTTGTCGTGCTTCTCTGTTGCAACTGTTTGCTTTATATTTACTGTTTCTTCCCCCTCTTATCTCCGGTAAACCCCGAGACTGATGATGCCCCGGTGATCGGCTACGGTGTTGACGACCCCTCCTTCTTGCCAGACCAACCAGGCAAGCCAACCCCCCTTTGATCATTCCAATATCGCCCATTCTCTTCTCTCTTATGCTTGCATTAGAACTGCTACTGCTTTTTGTATGATCCTATTCTGATGCGTAACCTGTTGTTGATACTACTTTCATACCTTAAATGTTTATACTAAACTGCTTAGTATAGGCTGGTTACAGATCCACCAGTGACCCCCTACCTTGTCCCGACTACCCCGCTGGATTATCAGAAGACCCGATCAACGAGATCGAAGACCAGGACCCGGCACCGCACATCACTTTCCCCTTAGTTGCTCGACACTACTGGGTTACTATCGAGTGCAGAGGGTGAGACCTCATCAGCACCTCTGATGTTAACCTTGTAGGTTAGATCATCGGTTGTGGTCATCGAGGGTGATTCCTCCTTCTCCACTCCCGATAACGACACTGTCATGTAACTCCTCAAGAGTGGACCTCGAGGGTGACTCCTCTTTCGTTCACCTTGACGATAAACATCAGGTGGAATTCCATCGAGGGTGATTTCCTCAGGTTTTCCTTTGGTGTCAGACACACAGTTACTATGGTTACTATGACTTTACACTGAACCTGGTTACTAAAGACGGGTTGACCCTGAGGGGTACCCGCGCGAGCTTAATTGCGAGTGATGTGTAGTCGGGTTGACCTGGAAGGTGCCCACGAGATAAATACGAGGCATGGCCGGGCACTCACCTTTGCCGCAAGTCCTCGAGATGGGGTGATTGGGTCACATGTTCACGAGTCTCTGCTCGTTACCGCGTGTTCCCAAGACACTAAACGGTTTGGATATTTGATCCAATGGGCCTCTGGCCTGATAGCGCTAACCATCACGTGGGCATAGTATGGGCGTTCTGCGTCGTACGCATCAACCGAAGCTTAACTGACGTCATTGTGACTGAGCGGCGCGTGCTGGGTTGGACTGCGTAAGCACCTACCTTTTTAAGGAGGCTGCCCACGTCTGCTCATCGGCCGCGTACGCAATATGCAGGAGTTCCCGAGGCGATAGGCCCATGACCCCTGGGGGCATAGGGTTTAGTCCGGCATGCATGACCTCTCTATTAAGCCGAGGTCGGGTTGCGGCGTATTGTTTGGCCGAGGGCGGGCATGACCTGATGGTGTGTCCGGCCGGAGTTAAGCAAGCGTGATGGGTAAGTTAGTGCACCCCTGCAGGGAAGAAAACATGTATCGATAGCCTGTCCTACGGTAACGAACACTTGGAGTT
Source organism: Secale cereale (assembly GCA_902687465.1). Classification (NCBI taxonomy): domain Eukaryota; kingdom Viridiplantae; phylum Streptophyta; class Magnoliopsida; order Poales; family Poaceae; genus Secale; species Secale cereale. The sequence goes on from LR738712.1 coordinate 70,267,156, forward strand.
GTATCCCGATCACTACAACTAGAACTGGATGCTGAGGCATTGTTTGGATATGTTGCTTCGGGGGTCGAGAAAGGTTCTCGGAGCGTTGGAACAACAACATAAATATGACTTATGTTATACTACTCTACTTCCCCCCTCATGCTGCAAGACAGTGGTTTCCAGAAGATGCTAGTCTTCGATAGGACTAGCTTCTCCCCCTCTTATTCTGGCATTCTGCAGCTTAGTCCACAGATACTATCCTTTTCATTGATACCGATGCATATGTAGTGTAGATCCTTGCTTGCGAGTACTTTGGATGAGTACTCGCGGTTGCTTTGCTCCCCCCTTTTCCCCCTTCTTTCTTCTTGCTGGTCGATGCAACCAGATGGTGCAGTCCAGGAGCCAGAAGCCACCTTTGACGACTTCTACTACCCTGGCGGAGCCTACTACTACGTGGAGACAATTGACGACCAGGAGTAGTTAGGAGGTCCCAGGCAGGAGGCCTTGCCTTTTCGATCGTTGATGTTTTGTGCTAGCCTTCTTAAGGCAATCTTGTTTAACTTATGTCTGTACTCAGATATTATTGCTTCCGCTGACTCTTGTGTTTTCGAGCTTATGTATTCGAGCCCTCGAGGCCCCTGGCTTGTAATATAAAGCTTGTATTATTTTATTTGTGTCTAGAGTTGTGTTGTGATATAATCCAGTGAGTCCTTGATCTTGGTCGTACACATTTGCATGCATGATTAGTGTACGGGTTACACTCATGGTCTAGTAACATGACTTCCAGAACCGGGTTACCGTACCACTCTGGCGCGGAACGCACTCTGGTTGACCTATGAGGTTCAGTAGTAACTTGATCTGAAGTTTCATGATCATCGTCATTAGCTTCCTCGCTGATTGGTGTAGGAATCACTGGAACTAGTTTCTGTGATGTACTACTTTCCAATTCGGGAGAAGGTACAATTACCTCATCAAGTTCCACTTTCCTCCCACTCACTTCTTTCGAGAGGAACTCCTTCTCTAGAAAGGATCCATTCTTAGCAATGAATATCTTGCCTTCGGATCTTTGATAGAAGGTGTACCCAACAATTTCCTTTGGGTATCCTATGAAGACACATTTCTCCGACTTGGGTTCGAGCTTATCAGGTTGAAGCTTTTTCACATAAGCACCGCAGCCCCAAACTTTAAGAAACAACAACTTTGGTTTCTTGCCAAACCACATTTCATAAGGCGTCGTCTCAACGGATTTAGATGGTGCCCTTATTTAAAGTGAATGCAGTTGTCTGTAATGCATAACCCAAAACGATAGTCGTAAATCAGTAAGTGACATCATAGATCGCACCATATCTAATAAAGTACGATTACGACGTTCGGACACACAATTATGATGTGGTGTTTTGGGTGGCGTGAGCTGTGAAACTATTCCATATTGTTTTAAATGAATACCAAACTTGTAACTCAAATATTCGCCTGCGCGATCAGATCGTAAAAACTTAATTTTCTTGTTACAATGATTCTCTACTTCACTCTGAAGTTCTTTGAACTTTTCAAATGTTTTAGACTTGTGCTTCATTAAGCAGATATACCCATATCTTCTCAAATCATCAGTGAAGGTCAGAAAATAACGATACCCACCGCGAGCCTCAACACTCATCGGTCCACATACATCAGTATGTATGATTTCCAACAAATCAGTTGCTCGATCCATTGTTTCGGAGAACGGAGTTTTAGTCATCTTTCCCATGAGGCATGGTTCTCAAGCACCAAGTGATTCATAATCAAGTGATTCCAAAAGCCCATCAGCATGGAGTTTCTTCATGCGCTTTACACCAATATGACCTAAACTGTAGTGCCACAAATAAGTTGCACTATCATTATCAACTTTGCATCTTTTGGCTTCAGTATTATGAATATGTGTATTACTACGATCGAGATCCGACAAACTATTTTCATTGGGTGTATGACCATCGAAGGTTTTATTCATGTAAACATAATAACAATTTATTCTATGACTTTAAATGAATAATTGTATTGCAACAAACATGATCAAATCATATTCATGCTCAACACAAATGCCAAATAACATTTATTTAGGTTCTACACTAATCCCGGAAGTATAGGGAGTGTGCGATGATGATCATATCAATCTTGTAACCACTTCCAACACACGTCGTCACTTCACCTTTAACTAGTCTCTGTTCATTCTGCAACTCTCGTTTCGAGTTACTAATTTTAGCAACTGAACCGGTATCAAATACCCTGGGGTTGCTATGAACACTAGTAAAGTACACATCAATAATATGTATATCAAATATACATGTGTTCACTTTGCCATCCTTCTTATCCGCCAAGTATCTAGGGCAGTTCCACTTCCAGTGACCATTTCCTTTGAAGGAGAAGCACTTAGTTTCAGGCTTGAGTTTAGCTTTGGGTTTCTTCACAGGAGTGAAAACTTGCTTGTCATTCTTCTTGAAGTTCCCCTTCTATCCATTTGCCCTTTACTTGAAACAAGTGGTCTTGTTAACCATCAACACTTGTTGCTCTTTCTTGATTTCTACCTTCGCCGATTTCAGCATCGCGAAGAGCTCGGGAATTACTTCCATCACCCCTTGCATATTATAGTTCATCACGAAGTTCTACTAACTTGGTGATAGTGACTAGAGAACTTTGTCAATTACTATCTTATCTGGAAGATTAACTCCCACTTGATTCAAGCAATTGTAGTACCCAGACAATTTGAGCACATGCTCACTGGTTGAGCTATTCTCCTCCATCTTGTAGGCAAAGTACTCTCAGAGGTCTCATACCTCTTGACACGGGCATGAGTATGAAATACTAATTTCCACTCTTGGAACATCTTATATGCTCCGTGGCATTCAAAATGTTTTTGAAGTCCCGGTTCTAAGCCGTAAAGCATGGTGCACCAAACTATTAAGTAGACATCATATAGAGCTTTGCCAAACGTTCATAACGTTTGCATCTGCTCATGCAATAGATCTGTCACCTAGTGGTGCATCAGGGACATAATACTTCTGTGCAGCAATGAGGATAATCCTCAGATCACGGACCTAGTCCGCATCATTGCTACTAACATCTTTCAACTTATATTTTTCTAGGAACATATAAAAATAAACGGGGAGCTACATCGCGAGCTATTGATCTACAACATTGATATGCTAATACTACCAGGACTAAGTTCATGATAAATTAAAGTTTAATTAATCATATTACTAAAGAAATCCCACTTAGATAGACATCCCTCTAGTCATCTAAATGATCACGTGATCCAAATCAACTAAACCATGTCCGATCATCACGTGAGATGGAGTCGTTTTGAATGGTGAACATCTTATGTTGATCATATCTACTATATGTTTCACACTCAACCTTTTGGTCTCCAGTGTTCTGAGGCCATGTTTGTACATGCTAGGCTCGTCAAGTTTAAACCTAGTATTCTGCATGTGCAAAACTGTCTTACACCCGTTGTATTTGAACGTAGATCTTATCACACCCAATCATCACGCGGTGTCTCGGCACGACAAACTTTCGCAATGGTGCATACTCAGGGAGAACACTTGTACCTTGAAATTTTGTAAGGGATCATCTTATAATGCTACCGTCGTTCTAAGCAAATAAGAAGCATAATAAGATAAACATCACATGCAATCATAATATGTGACATGATATGGCCATCATCATCTTGTGCTTTTGATCTCCATCTCCAAAGCATCGTCATGATCTCCATCGTCACCGGCTTGACACCATGATCTTTATCGCAGCGTCGTGGTCGTCTCGCTAACTATTGCTACTACTACTATCGCTAACTCATAGTGATAAAGTAAAGCAATTACATGGCCTTTGCAATTCATACAATAAAGAGACAACCATAAGGCTCCTCCTGGTTGCCTATAACTTTATAAAACATGATCATCTCATACAATAACGTATAACTCATCATGTCTTAACCATATCAAATCACAACATGCCCTGCAAAAACAAGTTAGACATCCTCTACTTTGTTGTTGCAAGTTTTACGTGGCTGCTATGGGCTTAGCAAGAACCGTTCTTACCTACGCATACAAAACCACAACAATTTTTCCTCAAGTATGTGATGTTTTAACCTTCACAAGGATTGGGCGTAGCCGCACTTGATTCAACTAAAGTGAGAGAGACAGACACCCGCCGGTCACCTTTAAGCAACGAGTCCTCGTAATGGTGAAACCAGTCTTGCGTAAGCGTACGCGTAATGTCGGTCCGGGCCTCTTCATCTCACAATACCGTAGAATCAAAGTATGACATGCTGGTAAGCAGTATGACATTATCGGCCACAACTCATTGTGTTCTACTCATGCATATCATCTACGCATAGACCTGGCTCATGATGCCACTGTTGGGGAACGTAGTATTTCAAAAAAAATTCCTACGATCACGCAAGATCTATCTACTAGAAGCATAGCAACGGGAGGGGAGAGTGTGTCTACGTATCCTCGTAGACCGAAAGCGGAAGCATCTAGTGACGCGGTTGATGTAGTCAAACATCTTCGCGATCCAACCGATCCAAGCACCGAACGTACGGCACCTCCGCGTTCAGCACACGTTCAGCTCGATGACGTCCCACGAGCTCTTGATCCAATTGAGCTTCACGGGAGAATTTCGTCAGCACGACGGCATGGTGATGGAGATGATGAAGCTACCGACGCAGGACTTCGCCTAAGCACTGCAACGATATGACCGTTGTGTGTTTCTGTAGAGGGGGCACTGCACACGGCTAAAACAATGTTGATTGTGTGTTCTAGGGTGCCCCCTGCCCCTGTATATAAAGGAGCAAGGGGGAGGCCGGCCGGCCCTAGGGGCGCGCCAAGGAGGGAGTTTTCCTACTCCTAGTAGGAGTAGGAATCCCCTTTCCTATTCCTACTAGGAGTAGGGAAGGAATAAGAAAGAAGAAGAAGGAAGGAGAGAGGTGGCTGATACGTCCAAAACGTATCTATAATTTCTGCTTGCTCCATGCCACTTTTGGGTGATATTGCTATGATATTCATACACTTCCATACACTTTTGATCATATTTGGACTAACCTACTAATCCAGTGCACCCCGGTGCCAGTTTCTGTTTTCGGCTGTTTTTGTATTTCAGGTTTTCACGTTACGAGAACTGCCAGGAAAAATCTAGAAAAATTATATAAAAAATCAGCGTTCCAAAACCTACCTTGCGCCCGAAGGACAGCCGGGGGGGGGGGGCACCAGGGCTCCAGGCGCCCTGGCAGCGCGCTCCCCCTGGGCCCCCCGAGCCCCGTCTGGTGCCCCCCTTCGGCATATATTTAGAGCGTCCTTCGAAACCCTCGGGACGGGAACTCTTTTTCGCGATCTCATCTCTGTTCCGCCGCCGCCGCCGCTTCCAAGATCGGGAGCACCCGGAGAACTCTTCCCGGCACCCTGCCGGAGGGGAGGATCACCATCGGGAGCCTCTCCACCACCATGGACGCCTCCCGGATGACTTGTGAGTAGTCTCCCTTGGACCATGAGTCCATGACCAGTAGCTATGTGATGTTCTCCTCCCGTTCTTGTGCTTCACTAATTAGTCCTCGTGAGCTGCCCTACATGATCGAGGCACATATGTAATCCTTATGCTGTTGCTATGATGAGTTTGCTGGGATCCGATGGATTATGAGATTATGTTCAGATTGATCTTGAGTAATATATTTGATCTACCTCTTTTATATTTATGTTCATAAGTAATTCTTGCATGTTCTCCGTTGTTATTTATTGCTTTGGCCAAGTAATACGTAGTGACTCCAAGAGGGAACGTTATGCTCGATTGTGGGTTCATGCCCCTCGATGACTAGCTTGAGTGACAGAAACATGAGTCTAGGGGATGTGCTGTTGCCACAAGGGGGAAAACAACGGTGCTTGTGCCCGCGGGTGCAAGTATTGTTTACTTTACGCAAAGTTCTTTTAATGCAGTTGTCTGTTGCATTGAGTTTACACTATGGGTGGGACTCGCAACTTAATACTAGCGAGATGTTCTGGATAGATATCTCAAGGTGGATGATTAGTAGTAGATATTGATGGATTTCGGTCTACTTACTTTGGTGTACCGCCCATGCTTTGAACCTCAACCTTTCTTGCAATGTAGTCAGCATTGGTTTGCGTTCGTGGTCCTGTCAATTGCCCAGCTGTAATTCGTTTACCTCACATAGCTGTTTTATCGTCTTTTGGGAGAGAGACATCACTAGTGAACATCATGAGACTCCGGTCCATATTACCATCATTGATCACATCCGCTATTTACTTTTCGCTATTATTTACTATTGCAAACATTATCTATCACTACTATCATTTGCGTTTAATCCTTTGTGAACTACAAGGCCGGAGGGATTGACAACCTCTCTGTACTCGTTGGGAGCAAAGTTATTTGTATCTGTGTGCAGGTCCATGTTGATTGCTAATCCGCGCCGTTAGCAGTTGACACCTACTTGTTGAACCTAGGAGTCTCTGGGGATTCGATCCTTGGCATCTTTGCTAAGGGAAAAACTTCCATAACACTGCATCTTACACCTTCCACTTGGGGTAACCAACGAGGGGTTAGAGGCCCATCAAGGAGTATTTTCTGGCGCCGTTGCCGGGGACTCCACTCTTCAGGATAGGGGAGTTGCATGCTATCTTTTACCTTTCACTACTAGAAAAAAGGCTATAGGTAATATCACTATTAGTGGCGCACCAGAGATGTGGTGCGCCACTACTATATAGCAGTGGCGCACCACAAACAGGTGCTCCACTAATAGTGACATTACTAGTGGCGCACCAGGTGTGGGGTGCGCCACTACTATGTTTTTGAACAGTAACCAGCCATGCCCAGGCTTACCAGTGGCGCACCAGGACAAGGTGCGCCACTACTATTTTTGATAGTAGTGGCGCACCTTGCCCTGGTGCGCCACTGGTAAGGCTGGGCATGGTGGTCCAAAAAAAAAACCATAGCAGTGGCGCACCCCTTCACTGGTGCGCCACTAGTATTCCTGGCTACTAGTGGCGCACCAGTGAAGGGGTGCGCCACTGGTAACCTGGGAGTAGTAGCTACTTAGGCAGCCACACCTACCACACACACTCACTTTCCCCCCTCCACCAAAACAAATCTGGTCGTCTTGCTCCTCCTCCTCACCTCATTTGCACCATTGATTCACCCAAATTAAGTGGTTAAATTTCCTTTTTTTGATAGGTAAGTAAGGGGAAAGCTTTCTTATTATGTTCTAGATCTACTTTTCTCTCCGTCTCCAACAACATACACACTTTTTATGGCCTAGAGATGTACGTATGTTTGTGGTGTTGCATATGTTTGTGTTTGCAGGTACCGGTATTTGAAATGCGATAGTTGCCAATATTTTGCCGGAATGTTGATTCATTTCCGTTTCGGCGAGAATTTGGCACTATGTGCATTCTTTTTGGTCCTATTTTTAGGCAAAGTCATGCCAAATTTTTTTTTGTTCTAAAATATCATTTTGCTCTACCCCGCAGGCGACCATGGTCCGCACGATGACCGAAGGCATCGTAAATAGGTTTTTGAGCGCCGCGAAGGCCGAGATGCTTCAAAAGAACGAGACGGAGATAAGATGTCCGTGTCGAAGATGCAAGCTGAAGAGCCTTATTGCGGACCCGGATTCCGGACAGGTGCGGGACCACTTGCTCTTGCGTGGTTTCATGGATGGCTATCGGTGGCAAGGTGATGAAGATGACTATGAAGTCATCCATGGGGGCCGGGCAAGCAGAAAAAAGGAAGGGCAGCAAGACAATAGCGGCGAGGGCGGGCGAGAAGACGAAGAATCTCCAGGACATGATCACGAAGTAGATGCAGGACACGGTCATCATGTAGAAGATGCCGGACATGATGATGAGGAAGATCAAGACGAAGGGCATGATCATGAAGATGAAGATGCCGGAGCAGACGACGATGGACCATCGATGGGCTGGGTGCATGACCCTCATATTCAAGAGCTGCTTCGCAAGCAGACGGGTAACGCAAGAGCTGCCGCCCGAGAGAAAGCCAAGCTGGATCAACTGGAGACAGACGCGATTACTCCATTGTATGAAGGATGCAGGCCCGAGGATACCCGCCTGAAAGTAACGCTCATGGCTCTGGAGATGAAGGTAAAACACAAAATGACCGACGCATGCTTCGACGAGAACATGTCATTCTGGCACGAACGTCTTCCGAAGGGGAACAAGTGCCCGACCAGTTTCGAGGAGGCGAAGAAAATCGTGTGTCCTCTGGATTTACCGCACGTGAAATACCATGTGTGCATGAACGATTGCATCATTTATCGGGACGAGCACGCGGAGTCTACCATATGTCCGGTGTGCGGCGTCAGTCGATACAAGAAGAGGAAGAAAGCTCCTCGAAAAGTGGTGTGGTACTTTCCGATCACTCCTCGTCTGCAGCGGTATTTCGCGGACCCTAAGCTAGCAAAGCTCCTGCGTTGGCACGCGGATAGGGAGGAGAAGAAGCGAGAAGATGACAGAAATGATCCGGAGATAAATAAAAAAGACAAGATGCTGAGTCACCCTAAGGACGCGAGCCAGTGGCAAGCGTTGAACTTCGAAGACACAGAATTTGGGGACGATCCAAGGAACATCGTGCTGGGCGCGAGCACCGATGGAGTCAATCCGTTTGGCAGCCAGAGAAGCACACATAGCACCTGGCCTGTGTTTGTGTGGATGTACAACCTTCCCCCCTGGATGTGCATGAAGAGGAAGTACATTCACATGAGTATGCTAATTGAAGGGCCGAAACAACCAGGGAACGACATCAATCTGTATCTGGGGCTGCTGAAAGAGGAGCTAGACACGCTGTGGAAAACGCCAGCCAATACGTGGGACGCCGCAGCGAAAGAATATTTCCCTATGAGAGCCGCACTGCTCACGACGGTGCACGACTATCTCGGTTACGGATATGTCGCGGGGCACGTGGTCCACGGATTTTGTGCATGCGTCAGGTGCATGGATGACACAACATATCGCCAGCTAGATAGAGATCCCGGGTCTTCGAAAACCGTGTTCATGGGACATCGAAGGTGGCTTCGCGACGATGACGCATGGAGAAAACGCAAGGATCTGTTCGATGGTGAAACCGAACCCCGAAGACCCCCACGTACGAGGAGCGGCGAGGAAATAGACGAGCTGTTGAAAAATTGGAAAGAGTGCCCACCGCCGGGAAAGAAGCGAAAGGCGCCAGAGCCGCTGTAGAAGGTATGGAAAACGAGGTCTGTTTTCTGGGACTTGCCGTACTGGAAGATCCTCCGTGTGCCTCACAGCCTTGATGTCATGCATATCACGAAGAACGTGTGCGAGAGTCTGCTTGGTACCCTGCTCAACATGCCAGAGAGGACCAAAGATGGGCCGAAAGCAAGGGCAGACTTGCAAAAAATGGGCATCAGGGAGGAGCTCTGGCGCCCTAATGATGATGATGATGATGATGAGGCGAAGGACACGGAAAGTCATCGCAAAGGCAAAAAGGCCAAGAAGATCGAATATGACTACCCTCCCGCGTGCTTCACTCTAAGTCAGAAGGAGATCGAGCAGTTTTTCACCTGCCTCGTAGGAGTAAAACTTCCTTACGGTTACGCGGGGAAGATAAGCAGATACCTAGACTCAGCGAAGCAGAAGTTCAGCGGGATGAAGTCTCACGACTGTCACGTGCTGATGACGCAGATACTTCCAGTTGCAATCCGTGGGATCATGGACGCGCACGTCCGTGACACGCTATTTGGCCTATGCAACTTTTTCGACGTCATCTCTCGGAAGTCTGTTGGCGTGAGGCAACTCAGTTATTGAGAAGACGTACAATGACCGAGGCCAACAGAGGACGGAGGGAGCTATAATCAAAGAGCACAACTCATGTTTCACGCGTTGGTTCAAGGAGAAGCTTCTGTCGTACCCTTTACATGAGGATTCTTCCGCGGAAGAAAAACTCATATTCGCCTTGTCACAGGGCGCCGAGCACAACCTGATGACCTATGAGGCGTACGATATCAACGGCTACACATTCTACACCGAGGAAAAGGACATGAAGAGCGATTATCAGAACTCCGGGGTAACGATGGAATCCTACACCGGTAACGACAAGGACAGATACTACGGAAGGATCGAGGAGATCTGGGAGCTGAGCTACGCTGGAGAGAAGGTCCCGATGTTCCGTGTCAGATGGGCCAAGAGCGTCCTAAAAGAAGACCGGTATTTCACCACCATGGTTATACCAGAAGCCAAATCCAAGACCACGGGCGCAAACGTCACCGCGAAAAATGAGCCATGGGTACTGGCTTCCAAAGTGGACCAATGCTTCTTCATTACCGACCCGTCAAAGCCCAGTCGTGTTGTCGTGAGGAGAGGCAAAAGGAACATCATCGGAATGGATGGAGTCGCCAATGAGCAAGACTTTGACAAGTACGGCGACCCGAAGATGGAAGATGACAACGACGATGAAGTACCATACACCACAAGAAGAAGCAGGACCACCCTACCTAAAGGACGTCCGTTCAAGAGAAGATCAATTCAAGGGGTTCCGGGGCTAAATTATTCAACCGCGAGGAAGAAGGGCAAGAAGATTGTGAAAAGATAGCTAAGATTGAATCACGACGTGTCGGCCGCGTGTGTGTGTGTGTCAGTGGCAAGCTCAATTATTACATGCAACTAAATTATTACATGTATCACTTGATTTCAACCATGTCATCTAATTCTAAATCTTTGCACAATGGTTTTATCACTCCATTTGCATTTTCCTATTCTTTTATCTCAAATCTTAAATTATCACAATGATTCAAATCTTAAATCTAAACACATAAGCCCACGTATATTGTCCTAAAAGATGTACATATATTTAATAGGAAATATTCAAATACATTAAAATGTATGTTGTTTAACAATATTTACATTCAAATGTATGTTGTTTAACAATATTTACATTCAAATACATTCAAATATATTTAATAGAAAACTAAAAAAGAACTGACAAAAACAGTAAAGAAAAAACACAGAAAAAGGTAAAAAAATGTTTAAAGACCGGACTAGTGCAACCAATAGACATATATACATCAAATTTTTTTTAAAAGATTGAAAAAAATGGGGCCGCCAGGATTCGAACCCTGGCTGGCTGGGTTATGCATCAAGGGTCCAACCACTAGGCCATGGCAGTAGTTCTGTCCATAACACAGACGCGGACAGTTTTAACCTATTACTACGAGTAGTAATGGCGCACTACCAGAGATGCGCCATTGAAATGCTCTGTTTATGGCGCACCTGCGAGGGGTGCGCCATTGTTAGCGCTGCCATCCCTGGCCTGCTTCTCCTCCCCGGCCGCGCCTCCCTCTCCTCACTCCCCGCACTTGTCCCTCTTCTTCCTCTCCTCTTCCCCTCCCCTGTCGCCGCCACAGCCCCCCATCCCCTGCGGCGCCGCCCCCTCCTCTTCTTTTGGACGAGAGCACCCAATCCCCCCTCCCCGCCGCCCGCCCCCACCGCCGCCGCACTCCGCCCTCTCCCCCACCGCCGCCGGACCACGGAGGAGTGCCCCGACGGGCCGGGAAGCTGCTGCTGCCAAGTGCCTCGCGGGCCGGGAGGACCATTGCCGCAGATCGAGGTGGATCGCCGCCATAGATCGAGGACCGCCGCATCGACCGACCTCCTTGCTCACGCCGCCCGAACCCATCCGCCTCTCCCCGACGCCGGCGCGCTAGCCAGCAGGTGAGTGTGGCGACCCTACCCCAATCCCATCTCCCAACGGCAACCCCCATATCCTCGGCATCGGCCGGCGGCATGGTTCTTAGTGGAGCGCCATCAGTGGTTCTTTATACAGATAGTGGAATTGCATGACCCATATTTGATTCTCATATTTGATTCCCTGATATTGAACTGTACTAAGAAATTTTTTTCATTGAAATTCAGTACCGTGAAATCTGAAGAAAATTTCAGTGACAAGAATCTTGTTGTCTCTTAATAAGAAATCTGAAGAAAATTGTACTGTGAAAGCATGGAAATATTTTTTTGATACTTCTGTACGTTGACAAGTAGCAAATCTGAAGTATGTACTGATGGAAATCAACAAGTAACAAATGTGAAGTAGCTTCTGAATTGTAGTGATGGAAATTGACAGGTACTGTGCATAAAAACCAAATTCTGTATATGTTTATCTGATGAGAATAAGCAAGTAGTTGTCTTTAGGAGAGCATCGTGTGTCGAGGGAGGCTGAACCTTTTACTTATTCTGGCTCTCATAAGTACACAACTGAATTGTGGATACATTTGTTGCCTTGGTGTCTTTCTTGAGCAAGGGGGTACATTGTATTGTTAAATTTGAATACTTTCCTAAGGATTCTGCTATGCTGATGGGCGTTGTAGACAGTACTATACCACGGAATTACGCATGGCCATCCTGCTGCTCTGTTTATGTTGTGGGCTGTGAATGGAACGGCGGTCTATTTCACCATGCCGACGGTCACAATCACGTCCACGACCACTGTCATTCTCTTTCCATAATAAATCAATTTCTCTTTGCTGGCCAGAATGCTTAGCACTACAAAATATGTTTAACTGCAGTAGTATTCAAGTTGTGACAACATGTCAGCTGGATAGTCTCTCAAAACCACAAGTCACTAGTTGCATAAATGTACCAGAGCCAGCAACAACAGCAGCAAGAGACCATTCATTTCCTCCTTGTTAGGTTTGGGGCCTGCTCTAGGGTATTTAGGCTCTGTGGTGTAACTGCCCTTTTGCTGCAGTGTCTTTTCCATCAGTTGGTTTATTATGTACCTTGTGTCTTATGCTTAAACCTGGAAGTTGAAGGATCGTCGAACCAATAAACCTTTTGATGCATGATGCCCAAAACGTAGAATCGTTTTGAAGTTGGTGTAAATAGAACCTTTTTGAACCAATAAACCTTTTTGAACCTTTTTGAACCAATAAACCTTTTAATCAAAATGCTTAGAGAAACAACTAGTTACTAGTGGCAGATTTTACCTAGGACGTGTAAAATAACTCAAAAAAGATAACTGAAGAAAACAAGACTGAATGTGGTTTTCCTGTTATGTCTAGTTCTACACTTCTACTGGTAGGTTTATACTACTGTTGTATTTTCTTTAAATGCAGTTATGCTGTTGGTCCTGTTACACTCTTGTAGGTATATAAGCACTAGTTATATGGCTACTGCCATGTTCCTATACAGGTTCTTATACTACTTTACTTAAATTATTATCATGGTTCTGAAAGTACACTTGTTCAGAATAGCACCAAGTCCTAGGGCAAACTGAATTCCGCTTCAGTATTGGACAATAGACTTGCTGCTCTGTTATTATACAGATTCAAACATAGTTTCTGTTCACCAAAAGAGTGATGGGCTTGCTGCTCTGTTGTGCCTATATGTAGGCTTTTTTTGTCCATATGAAAGCAGAGGACCATATGGTCTGTGGCCTTTTCATCCATATGAAAGTAGAGGCACATTGTGGTGCTAGTTTGCTGGGTTTTGTCTCCGACCATCGTGTCGTGATGATTTTGCAGGTACCCCGAGAGGCCCTTGAGTTTGCCGGAATGTCGATTAACTCCCGTTCCGGCAAGTTCGGGTACTCCATATGTCCTATTTTCAGCAAAGGTCATGCTGAAATTTTCCGTGAATTTTAGCATGACTTTGCTAAAAATAGGACATATGGGGTACTTGCGACTAATGCATGGGCCGGGGTATCTTAGTACTTAATTAAGTAGGATCAAGAATTAAGTAGGACTAGTTCTGAATAGCTTCTATCAACGGCACTCTAAATGATAAAACCGTAGCTTTTAGGATGCCTCGGTGTCGACAAACCCTAAGTGATGAGACCATGATAATTCCTCACAAACCCTAAATGATGAGATCTTGTTCCTTGACAATAACCAACTTTTTGACCAAACTTTTTTCCTATTTAGAGCGAACATGGCCGACAACGATGAGGCCGGCGGTTCGGGCGGCAAGCCATTCTGGGAGCTGTCCCAGGAGATGGAGGAATACCCTCACCGCTATGAGGACGCCGCGGAAGACACCGATCCCGACTACACAACCCCTAGTGGCGTCGGGGATGACACCACTGATGGTGCCGCCGGGGATGCCACCACTGATGATGGCAGCGAACGCACAGATGGCAGCCAACCGAAGAGGCAACGGAAGGACCGGCGCCCGAACGTGCTCGGCACCGTCAAGGAGGAATTTACTGAAGTGTCCTCCAGTGGGCATCCAACGGCGCCCAAAGAATTAGTCAGTGGGTACGCGGGACAACTCGGGTGCATTGTCCGGAGCACCGTCACGATCAACATCGAGAACCTAAGGCAACGTGAACGAGGGAATTTGCGGATCCTCCTCTTCACGAAGCTGCACGAACGATACAAGTTCCCCGGTGACTTCGCAAACACACGCCTCTTAGGGAATAAAGTGAACAGTGCCGCCCTCACGAAGATGAGCACGGCCCTGGCTTCTTGGAGAGCCCGGGTGAAGAAAATGATTGAAAGAGGTGATAGTTATGAGAAGATCAAGGAGAAAAATCCTTCGATCAGCAAAGCTGACTACCTGGAGTTCAAGACCAAGTGCGAGAGCAACGCATCCGTGGAATCAAGTCAGTGGGGGAAAGAAATGCGGGAATTGAACTTAGGGGTCCACACACTCGGTCCCGGCGGTTAAAGAGTGGCGGAACCTAAATGGGACAAGGAGGACGCGGAGCGTGTCGAGCAAGGCCTACCGCCCCTCTTCGATAAATACCGCCATGAAAAGCAGACCAGGAACTATATCAGAGCCCGGTACAAGGAGGACCCGGTAACAAAGGAGCTTACCACGGATCCGAAGGTGAAGGCGCTTGAGCTTGTTCTGGTAAGGAATACACCCCCGCGTAATTAGCTCCATATGGTTGCATTCTAATTAATGAAGCCAAATTTCTAAATGGTTCACGTTACTTCCGCAGGAAACTGAAAGCAGTAGCGCGGGGTCTCAGAGCTCCCCGTCTGCCCCTTGGGACACCACTTTAAATAGGGCGTTGAATGTAATGAAACAGAAGGATAAGTTAGCTAAGCCGACGTCAGCTGGTCGTGTGGCCGGCGAAGGCTTGTCCACGAAATGGTCGGAATACTATAAGACTGGGCGAAAGGAGAGAAAGACCAGCTTGGAAAGCCAGGAGGTTAAAGAACTCAAGGCAAAAGTGGCGCAGATTCCTCAGATAGTCGAAGAGCAAGTGCGAGACCAACTGGGAGCGACGATCACCGCCATTATGCCTACCTTGGTTGAGGGGCTGCGGGGGTGGTTTGCGGGCGGCCAATAGGGGCCGCCCCCGATTCCCAGCTTGACGGGCAGCAACTCGCACAACGCGCCGGCAGTGGTGTCTCCGGCGGAGGCGTCATTGGTGTCTCCGGTGCCGGCGCCGGCATTGGAGCTTGATGCACCCGGGTGTGGGAAGAATACGCCGGCCGGCACCTCGGCAGCAAGCGGCCCCTCCGTCACTTGCATGCCCGCCGTTGGCGGTGCCTCGACATTAGCCGAGCTCGACGCCATCACGGTAACTAAGCCTCGGCCGATGACTTCATCTCCTTGCCTTTGACTGGGCATCCCTGACGCCCTACATGTTTTCGCAGGGCGCCGCCAACGAAGTTCCATGCACTCTCCTGCACTTCGTGGACGGCAAGTTGATCGATGTCGCCAAGGCCAAAATCGTTGAACCGGGCAACCGCGTGTTCCACCATAATCCGATGCCACCCACCGTGTATAGGGTTCAACTGGTTCGGGTGCTGCGGGGCTGCGACGACTTGTTACCTCCGTATCGACCCCATGGGGCCGACGAAGACGATGTGATGACCCTCGGCGCCTGCTTCAACTGGCCATTGCTTTGGCCGAAGAGCCAGATTCGTTTGGGGGCGGGGGTCACCACCCCACAGACAACACCGCCAGTCCTGCCGGCGCCAAGCCATGGCAAGACCGCCGCAACGCTACCGCCGTCAGCTGATCCGGGCATGCATATGGCACAGGATCCGGACGTCGACGACGGTACATTTGTCAACGTCGATGACTACTTCAACGAATATGGTGGGTACGGTGACGAATTCTTGGCGCCTCCTTCTCAAGAACCCAACCCTGCAAAAGTCGATCGCGATCTAGCTGGTACCGCGGAGAAACCCAATTGCAACAGGCGTCGTCTTTTCGGTTCTCAGGAGACGCCTCCAGCTGCCGCCTTCACCGAGACTCAAGCAGCCGAGGTGGGAAATATTATCAGCCCCACCACACTCAAGAAGGTGGTCTCTGAGCAGACCTCGATCCCATTACATCAGCAGAAGCCAAAGAAGGGACGAAAAAGAAAAACTAACAAGGGTGCGAGCCAGCCGGCACCGAGTACGATCCGTGCTCAGGACGGGCCACCAATACCTAAGGATATCATGAGGGCGGTGCATGTGGCGGGTAGGCCGATGCTACCGGCTAATCTGTTCAAGGCTGCAACCGGTGCTATGCGGAGTCTGCATGACAGTGTTCTTTCTATGGAGAAGCGGCGTCTCTCCGAGAAAGATGACTCATACCCGGTTTTCGTGGCCAAGGTGCCAGAGGGCAAGGGCTTTGTCGATGGCACCATCGGGAGTATGATCGTCCTGCGGTTTGATGACATCTTCGCTATGTTTAACCTTCATCCGCTGCACTACACCTTCATTCGGCTATTTTCGCTCAATATGGAGATGTAGATCATTAGAGACAAGACCCCGGACATCGTGATAGTCGACCCCTTCTACATGCGTGCCAAGCACTTGGACAGCGCTGGGGACCGGCAAGTCGCGAGTTCATACCTCGAAGGCGTCATTATGGCGAACAAAGATAAGGATACCTTCCTCGTGCCTTACTTTCCCGAGTAAGTCATCCCCTCACCGCCCCGTAACATATGATTTCTTAGATTTCGATCGTTCTTTTTTTCCTAACATTCCGTGTTTTGTGCAGTGACACACGTTGCACACTCATCCTCTTAAGCCCGAAATATTCCACGGCCACGTATTTCGACTCGGACCGTCAGTCGAAGAAAAACTACACAAATATCAAGAAAGTTCTTGATGATGCTCTCCCCGGCTACGCCAAATCTGGAGGCACCTTCAGGAAGGAAATGTGTAGGTACGGCAAGCACGTGTTCACCCACGTAACGACGTTCCCCTGCGTCAAGCAGCCGCCTAGCAGTCAGAAGGATGCCTACTACGCCCTCCATCACATGCGGGCGATCGTATGGGACCATAATCACCTTATGCTACGAAAGGGTCTCCAAGATTGGGCCGCACGCTTGTCGGCAATCCAGGACATGGACATCAGACAAGAATTCTTTCGCATCCAGTCGGAGTTTGCGGAAATCATCTGTCAAGATGTCCTTCGTACCTCGGGGCAGTTCCACCTCAAATATCAACCGTCCAACAGTGAAATAGAAACAACGCTACAAATGCAGGCTGACAACGACCGCACATTCATGACGCCGACGGATGACGGCGGCTTCATCCACGCTCCGGTCCCTGAGTCGAGTCGAAGAAAGTATTGATGGTATGTAGTTCTGAAATGTCGATTAGCTCGTGTTGTAATTAAACTTTAATGAACTTGTATGTCTCTTTAGTTTGGACAGTCGTTCAACTTATATGTAATCGATGCTATTTATTAGTAGGACCATGAACCGTGCTATTAATGTGTTGCTTTTCTCTTCCGATCCTTTTGTTGCATACTTATATATTATCTGTGAATTGCTACTAACGTTTTGTTTGTCTAGTGCATAGAGATGCCGTCGTACGTCGTGTACAAGGGTAGGGTTCCCGGAGTCTATGACGACTGGGAGGAGTGTCGGAGACAGGTTCACCGTTTCAGCGGTAACAGTTACAAAGGGTACACCACTAGGGCGGAGGCGGAAGCTAGATACGAGCGCTATCTAGAGGGAGAGAGGAGGGAGCGGAGGAGGAACCGGATGAAGACTAGTTTCATCGCGATGATGCTCATCGTGACCGCAGCTCTCTTCTATGTGATGGTAGTTTAGATGATATCAACTTTGTAATGTGACGACAAACTCGCTACTCGGTCTCGAGACCTAAACTTGTCTAATATTTGAACTTTGTTCGCTATTTCGAATTCGGAGACTAATGTGATGAATTGTATTATGTGCTGTTTATATTCTGTGATGTATTGTATTTTGTAACGTGTGCAAATACCAGAAATGCAAAAAGAAATTCCTAGAATTAATAGTAGTGGCGCATCATATAGCACATTAGTGGCGCACCCAGTTAAATAACAGTGGCGCACCCCATAGGGATATCAGTGGCGCATCAGTAGGGACCCCTGCTGCAATACCAGTGGCGCACCATCTTGCACATTAGTGGCGCACCCAGTTAAATAACAGTGGCGCACCAATATGAATACCAGTGGCGCATCCTTAGGTACCCCTGCTGCAATACCAGTGGCGCACTAGGTGGCATACCAGTGGCGCACCAGTGGTGCGCCACTGTTATTGGGATTAACAGTGGCGCATCATAGGTGCGCCATTAGTATTCCTTATTAGTGGCATGGTATTAGTGGCCCACCCATGGTGCGCCACTAATGGCAATATTGGGTGCGCCACTAATAGCCTTTTTTCTAGTAGTGTTTGCTTTTAGTCTTGTTAGTTTACCTTTCAGTTTTTGCTTTAGTATCCTTTATAAAAAAATTATTACAATTTTTTTTTATTTTGCCTTCCTGTTAGTAGTCCTAGCTGTTTAGCTAAACATGTTAGGATATGGTGCTTTGAGGGAATCAGAAGTTCTAGATTTCCATCAAAGGGATGGAGAAAATATGAAGAAGGCATGGGACAGAATTTCTGATGCACATAGGAGAATTATGCCTTGGATACCTATAAAAATTGTTCTTAGGAATTTTTACCAGGGTCTTTTTAAATGGAGTAAACACTCTCCTGACATTATAGCCGAGGGAGATTTCCTAGAATGTGATGAAGCTAGAGCTCTTGAAATTATACATGGTCTATCTAGTTACTTTGTTTATGATCATAATTTTGATACTGTCATAGATAGACTTGCTACTATTGAAAAGAGAATGGATGCTCTAGACTTAATGAAGGTAGAGAAACCCAAACCCGATAAGAGAGATATTTTGGAAATAGATAATGACTAGGAGCCTCTTGTTAGGATTAGCATCTGTAATCAAGACTTCCTTGCTTATTGTGATATTGGATCTATGGTTTCTACTATGCCAAAAACTGTTCATGATTCTTTAAAATTTAACATGGATAGACTACCATCTTATCATGAACACACTAATGGAGATATTTCTGAAATCCAGGGAAGAATAAAAGATGTGCCAGTTAAATTCCTTAAAGGGATTGCAATGGTTGATTTCTTCATCATGGAGCCAAACCAAGGAAATATAGTGCTTGGAAGGGACTTCCTCCGAGCGGTAAAAGGCTTCATCGATATAGGTAAGGGACAAATCCGCTTACGCGGTAAGGCAAAAGGTGTGTACACCTTTCCTAGAAGGAACAAGAGTGAACTTGTTGAGGAACCATATGACTTAATTTATAACTCCGATTATTATGATGGTTATTGATTTCTCTATGCATCATGCCTAGCTTAAAGGCATAAAAGAAAGCGCTTTTGGGAGGCAGCCCACATGAATAAATTTTATATTTTGCTTTTGTTGTGTCTTGATGTTGTTTACTGCTGTAGCATCATCATTGTATCTTTGCTTTTCATATTTGTGCCAAGTATAGCCTCTGCTTGCTAGAAAGTTCAAAAGTTGTGAGGTGCTGTCCAGGAAACAGATTCTGTCCTTGGATAGAAAAATTCGTATAAAATCACCAGATCATCTTTTTGGTCTGAATTTTTTCGAAAGCGTTCTCTATATAATTGTATTTCGTGCATCTGTTCTGAGTTTTTTGATTTGAGTTGCAGAAGTGCTCCGAACAAATCAATTACTACCTGCTGTTCTGTTTTTCACAGATTCTATCCTGTTTTGCCTTTCCTTCATTTTGCAAATCAAGAGCTTGCTTTTTCTTTGCAAAATCCTTTTGGCAATCTTGAGAAACAGTAGACCTTTAAGAATATCTTTATTTCCAGCAAGGTATAATTATTTTATTAAGGGTACTAACCTCGCTAATCAGATTATGATGAGTTATGTATGAAGGGAGTTTTCAAGTGTGCGAGGGAAGATGATAAAAAGATTCAGGAGTGTCAAGCGCTCAAGCTTGGGGATGCCCCCGTGCACCTCCAAGAAATATTCAAGGAGACTCAAGCGTCTAAGCTTGGGGATGCCCCCGTGCATCCCCTTCTCCATCAACATTATCAGTTCGTCTTTCGTTTCGCTATATTTTTATCACTTCATGTGTTAAGTGCTATGCTTGGAGCGTCTTGCTTTTAGTTTTCTTTTTAGTTTTTCATAACGAGTCGGAACTCAGCTTTCTTTATGTGGGAGAGAAACACGCTCCACTTCTACCTAGAACATAACATAGAATTTTCATGTCTATCTTTGCTGTGTGTGTTCTTTGTCTTTTAATAGCTACTATCATGCTCTGCTCTTAGTATTCATGCTTATCTTTTCAAAGAGCTTTTGTTTAGTTGGTTGCTTGAACTCTCTTTAATTATCATGCTTATCTTATTAAGAGAGTTTGCTTCCGTTGCATTGGTTGATATGTCTATGATAAAGATGCTACGTGCATAATGGTGCTTAGTAGTTCAGGTTTCTTATGGTTAGTCTCAAATAGCTGGGGGATTCCCAATGTGTTATTGGAGTACCAACTTGATTTGTTTGCCAATGATGTGGTATGGTTTAGTAATATCTTCCTTCAAGAATTTATTTTGATTGACTTGGCGTATGCTCACGCATATTTAAGACTGTAAAGAAAGTCTGTCAAGCCTTGATGATCTTTTATTTCCGAGTAGCGATATAACTACCATGCCTGATTCAATGTTGTTTTGTCGCTCTGCATGATTATGACCATCATTGTTCTCTTAATTGGTCGCTCCCAGTCTTTTGCTAACCTCCACCTGTACTAAGCAGACTAACCTTGCAATACATAGCTCATGGGAAAGTAGCTTAAAAACTATTGTGGTAAAGAATATGTTGCCTATGTATCTTATTTCTTATAAGTTGCTTGCTGAGCGGTAACCATGTTTCTGGGGACGCCATCAACTGTCACACTTTTGTTGAATATCATGTGAGTTGCTATGCATGTTCGTCTTGTCTGAAGTAAGGGTGATTTGCCATGGGTTGAATGAGTATGCATATTGTTAGAGAAGAACATTGGGCCGCCAACCAAAGCCATGTATCATGGTGGAAGTTTTAGCTTGGACATTAATCCTCAATCTCTTATGAGAATATGCTTATGCATTAAAGAGGAGTCCATCATCTATTTTCTATGTTGTCCCGGTATGGATGTCCTCAAGTTGAGATCTATCAAAAACGAAAAATCAAATGTGATTTATCTCCTTGGACCTTTGTACAGGTGGCATAGAGGTACCCCTTTGTGACACTTGGTTGAAACATATGTAATTCAATGATAACCCATGGAAATCCGAGCTAATTAGGACAAGGTGCGAGCACTATTGGTATTCGATGCATGAGGCTTGCAACTTATAGGATGTCTTATGCATGACACATATGAAGTACTACTACCGTTGACAAAATTGCTTCGATGTTTTTAAAATAAAAAGCTCTAGCACATAACCATTCTTTTACTTTTATGTTGAGTCTCCACCTTCTTTTAAAAGCACCAACTACTGAGAGCATGATTGTCATTCTGAGTGTAATGTGCATTGTCCCAAAGTAGCATTGTCTTTTGCATGACTGTGATATCGTTTATTTTGAAATCATTGTATCTAGTCATCACTTAAACCTTGAAGGTGCCCCTGCATTTATGTTTTGCTTCACTAAAGGGGGCAAGCTAGATATCACTTTATCATATTTGCACATCATGTTCATTGCAAATCTATTTGATGCTTCAATGTCATGTTGTAAAACTTTCAGTCATTTGTGATTTTCTCATGAGGCAACTTAATTACTATAGAATCATTGTCTCAGTAAGCTTTTGTCATATGACTATGAATAAGTCCTATATGGTTAATAGCATGTCACCACAGAAATTATTCTTGTTATCATTTACCTACTCGAGGACGAGCAGGAATTAAGCTTGGGGATGTTGATACGTCCAAAATGTATCTATAATTTCTGCTTGCTCCATGCCACTTTTGGGTGATATTGCTATGATATTCATACACTTCCATACACTTTTGATCATATTTGGACTAACCTACTAATCCAGTGCACCCCGGTGCCAGTTTCTGTTTTCGGCTGTTTTTGTATTTCAGGTTTTCACGTTACGAAAACTGCCAGGAAAAATCCAGAAAAATTATATAAAAAATCAGCGTTCCAGAACCTACCTTGCACCCGAAGGACAGCCGGGGGGGGGGGACCAGGGCTCCAGGCGCCCTGGCGGCGCGCCCCCCCTGGGCCGCGCCGGGGGGGCGCCTGGGCCCCCCGAGCCCCGTCTGGTGCCCCCCTTCGGCATATATTTAGAGCGTCCTTCGAAACCCTCGGGACGGGAACTCTTTTTCGCGATCTCATCTCTGTTCCGCCGCCGCCGCCGCTTCCAAGATCGGGAGCACCAGGAGAACTCTTCCCGGCACCCTGCCGGAGGGGAGGATCACCATCGGGAGCCTCTCCACCACCATGGAAGCCTCCCAGATGACTTGTGAGTAGTCTCCCTTGGACCATGAGTCCATGACCAGTAGCTATGTGATGTTCTCCTCCCGTTCTTGTGCTTCACTAATTAGTCCTCGTGAGCTGCCCTACATGATCGAGGCACATATGTAATCCTTATGCTGTTGCTATGATGAGTTTGCTGGGATCCGATGGATTATGAGATTATGTTCAGATTGATCTTGAGTAATATATATTTGATCTACCTCTTTTATATTTATGTTCATAAGTAATTCTTGCATGTTCTCCGTTGTTATTTATTGCTTTGGCCAAGTAATACTGTTGGTGTACTAAGATAGGGGTACCTTAGTACCCCAACTTGTGCACGGGCAGTAGCAGCTTCCCGTGGCAGGGCTTACCACGTGCTCGCCGGGAACCGTTCTGGTCCCTATGAAGCCATTCAAGAACAAAGTATACAAGTCAGAAGATCAGGGCCCCGGCAAGAGGAGCTTGCCGGGAAGGCCACACCAGGCTCAAGGTTATCACTTTAGCACAAGACCCTGGCAAGAGGAGCTTGCCAGGAAGGCCAAGGAATACATATCTCAAGAGATGCCTGGGCGCATCATGCGCCCCAGCAGGACCCGGAGAGCGACAAGCTTCCGGGCCCGGCAAGGTCACAACCCCGACAAGGTGCTTGCCGGGGAAACCTACGCTGTGTGCCCGCGCTCCAGCTCATCTGCCCACGCGTCGCCCTGGGGCCCTTCCAGGGACGCGTGGCAGATGGCTGTGCAGCCTGGGGCACACGGTGGCAAGCCGCGGTGACGAGGCTACCGCCGTGGCGAACGGGGAAGCATGGACGGACGCTTTTTGGGGCGACGGCGACGGGCATTTAATGCCCTTGTCCCCCACTGTCAAAGTTAGGTGAAGCCACTGTTCAAATACTGTTCATGCACTGTTGCAACTACCACCAAAATTACACTTTTACCCTCCTCTACGTTGACACCTGTCGGTGACCCCTTTGAGCTATAAAAGGAGGCCCATGCACAACGTAGAGGAGGTTCGAAACCTAGACAACTCTCTCACTCGGTGTAGCTAGTACTGTAGATCTTCAAGCTCCCGAGCTCAAGAACTCAATACAACCTAAGCAGGAGTAGGGTTTTACGCGTCCGCGCGGCCCGAACCTGGGTAAAACTGCCCGCGTGTGCCCCTCGATCTGCTCTCCGTGCTCCCTCCGCTCCCTTACCGCAACGTAGAAGGGGCTCCGGTCCCATAGGTGCTCGTGGGAGGACAGTTTCCCCCGACAAAT